>OZ024934.1:25556880-26036871 GCA_964017235.1 Sabellastarte sp. h YS-2021
GTGCCTAAAATATCCCCCTTTATTGTTAAAACAACCATGAAATTAAATAGGGGCTTCAGACTGGCAATATTGTGATATACCTGACATTCCCCAAATGAGGGGAGGCCAGGGGGCCCCCCACACCCCGGAAATGAAATTCCTAATATGGCCCTCGAGTGGACCAGACCAATACAAATTCATTCTCTGGTATAAACTGAGTTTCCTGTGAAAATTTCAGCAAGATTGATCAACTCTGAGAGGTGGTTTGGACTGATCTGGCATTTTGTGACATCCTCGCCACCCACACTCCCTGAACCTGTACTTTGGGCTAGATATGCATTTCTGAAGGAACACACTACTAAAATTAATTCAAGTGGCGACTCCTGTGGGACACAATATGGTTTACAACCTTAAACCTGCCTTACCTGAGAAAATATCAGCCTATCCTGAGACAGCCAGCTGAGGCTGCATTTTCGGCTTCCTGGACCCTATTTCACACATATGACATCACTGGTACACCAGATGTAATCCTGAAACCTGTGCAATCAGATTCAGTGGGTGGCAGGTGATTTTTGGGCCAAGTTTCATGGTTACAGAGCAATATTTAGTACTGGTTTGGGCTGATTTACATCTATTTTGGACCATTTTAACAGCATTATTCGGGTTATATATTTTCTGTTCAGACATGTAATGCTCCAAATGTGCCTAAAATATCCCCCTTTATTGTTAAAACAACCATGAAATTAAATAGGGGCTTCAGACTGGCAATATTGTGATATACCTGACATTCCCCAAATGAGGGGAGGCCAGGGGGCCCCCCACACCCCGGAAATGAAATTCCTAATATGGCCCTCGAGTGGACCAGACCAATACAAATTCATTCTCTGGTATAAACTGAGTTTCCTGTGAAAATTTCAGCAAGATTGATCAACTCTGAGAGGTGGTTTGGACTGATCTGGCATTTTATGACATCCTCGCCACCCACACTCCCTGAACCTGTACTTTGGGCTAGATATGCATTTCTGAAGGAACACACTACTAAAATTAATTCAAGTGGCGACTCCTGTGGGACACAATATGGTTTACAACCTTAAACCTGCCTTACCTGAGAAAATATCAGCCTATCCTGAGACAGCCAGCTGAGGCTGCATTTTCGGCTTCCTGGACCCTATTTCACACATATGACATCACTGGTACACCAGATGTAATCCTGAAACCTGTGCAATCAGATTCAGTGGGTGGCAGGTGATTTTTGGGCCAAGTTTCATGGTTACAGAGCAATATTTAGTACTGGTTTGGGCTGATTTACATCTATTTTGGACCATTTTAACAGCATTATTCGGGTTATATATTTTCTGTTCAGACATGTAATGCTCCAAATGTGCCTAAAATATCCCCCTTTATTGTTAAAACAACCATGAAATTAAATAGGGGCTTCAGACTGGCAATATTGTGATATACCTGACATTCCCCAAATGAGGGGAGGCCAGGGGGCCCCCCACACCCCGGAAATGAAATTCCTAATATGGCCCTCGAGTGGACCAGACCAATACAAATTCATTCTCTGGTATAAACTGAGTTTCCTGTGAAAATTTCAGCAAGATTGATCAACTCTGAGAGGTGGTTTGGACTGATCTGGCATTTTGTGACATCCTCGCCACCCACACTCCCTGAACCTGTACTTTGGGCTAGATATGCATTTCTGAAGGAACACACTACTAAAATTAATTCAAGTGGCGACTCCTGTGGGACACAATATGGTTTACAACCTTAAACCTGCCTTACCTGAGAAAATATCAGCCTATCCTGAGACAGCCAGCTGAGGCTGCATTTTCGGCTTCCTGGACCCTATTTCACACATATGACATCACTGGTACACCAGATGTAATCCTGAAACCTGTGCAATCAGATTCAGTGGGTGGCAGGTGATTTTTGGGCCAAGTTTCATGGTTACAGAGCAATATTTAGTACTGGTTTGGGCTGATTTACATCTATTTTGGACCATTTTAACAGCATTATTCGGGTTATATATTTTCTGTTCAGACATGTAATGCTCCAAATGTGCCTAAAATATCCCCCTTTATTGTTAAAACAACCATGAAATTAAATAGGGGCTTCAGACTGGCAATATTGTGATATACCTGACATTCCCCAAATGAGGGGAGGCCAGGGGGCCCCCCACACCCCGGAAATGAAATTCCTAATATGGCCCTCGAGTGGACCAGACCAATACAAATTCATTCTCTGGTATAAACTGAGTTTCCTGTGAAAATTTCAGCAAGATTGATCAACTCTGAGAGGTGGTTTGGACTGATCTGGCATTTTGTGACATCCTCGCCACCCACACTCCCTGAACCTGTACTTTGGGCTAGATATGCATTTCTGAAGGAACACACTACTAAAATTAATTCAAGTGGCGACTCCTGTGGGACACAATATGGTTTACAACCTTAAACCTGCCTTACCTGAGAAAATATCAGCCTATCCTGAGACAGCCAGCTGAGGCTGCATTTTCGGCTTCCTGGACCCTATTTCACACATATGACATCACTGGTACACCAGATGTAATCCTGAAACCTGTGCAATCAGATTCAGTGGGTGGCAGGTGATTTTTGGGCCAAGTTTCATGGTTACAGAGCAATATTTAGTACTGGTTTGGGCTGATTTACATCTATTTTGGACCATTTTAACAGCATTATTCGGGTTATATATTTTCTGTTCAGACATGTAATGCTCCAAATGTGCCTAAAATATCCCCCTTTATTGTTAAAACAACCATGAAATTAAATAGGGGCTTCAGACTGGCAATATTGTGATATACCTGACATTCCCCAAATGAGGGGAGGCCAGGGGGCCCCCCACACCCCGGAAATGAAATTCCTAATATGGCCCTCGAGTGGACCAGACCAATACAAATTCATTCTCTGGTATAAACTGAGTTTCCTGTGAAAATTTCAGCAAGATTGATCAACTCTGAGAGGTGGTTTGGACTGATCTGGCATTTTGTGACATCCTCGCCACCCACACTCCCTGAACCTGTACTTTGGGCTAGATATGCATTTCTGAAGGAACACACTACTAAAATTAATTCAAGTGGCGACTCCTGTGGGACACAATATGGTTTACAACCTTAAACCTGCCTTACCTGAGAAAATATCAGCCTATCCTGAGACAGCCAGCTGAGGCTGCATTTTCGGCTTCCTGGACCCTATTTCACACATATGACATCACTGGTACACCAGATGTAATCCTGAAACCTGTGCAATCAGATTCAGTGGGTGGCAGGTGATTTTTGGGCCAAGTTTCATGGTTACAGAGCAATATTTAGTACTGGTTTGGGCTGATTTACATCTATTTTGGACCATTTTAACAGCATTATTCGGGTTATATATTTTCTGTTCAGACATGTAATGCTCCAAATGTGCCTAAAATATCCCCCTTTATTGTTAAAACAACCATGAAATTAAATAGGGGCTTCAGACTGGCAATATTGTGATATACCTGACATTCCCCAAATGAGGGGAGGCCAGGGGGCCCCCCACACCCCGGAAATGAAATTCCTAATATGGCCCTCGAGTGGACCAGACCAATACAAATTCATTCTCTGGTATAAACTGAGTTTCCTGTGAAAATTTCAGCAAGATTGATCAACTCTGAGAGGTGGTTTGGACTGATCTGGCATTTTGTGACATCCTCGCCACCCACACTCCCTGAACCTGTACTTTGGGCTAGATATGCATTTCTGAAGGAACACACTACTAAAATTAATTCAAGTGGCGACTCCTGTGGGACACAATATGGTTTACAACCTTAAACCTGCCTTACCTGAGAAAATATCAGCCTATCCTGAGACAGCCAGCTGAGGCTGCATTTTCGGCTTCCTGGACCCTATTTCACACATATGACATCACTGGTACACCAGATGTAATCCTGAAACCTGTGCAATCAGATTCAGTGGGTGGCAGGTGATTTTTGGGCCAAGTTTCATGGTTACAGAGCAATATTTAGTACTGGTTTGGGCTGATTTACATCTATTTTGGACCATTTTAACAGCATTATTCGGGTTATATATTTTCTGTTCAGACATGTAATGCTCCAAATGTGCCTAAAATATCCCCCTTTATTGTTAAAACAACCATGAAATTAAATAGGGGCTTCAGACTGGCAATATTGTGATATACCTGACATTCCCCAAATGAGGGGAGGCCAGGGGGCCCCCCACACCCCGGAAATGAAATTCCTAATATGGCCCTCGAGTGGACCAGACCAATACAAATTCATTCTCTGGTATAAACTGAGTTTCCTGTGAAAATTTCAGCAAGATTGATCAACTCTGAGAGGTGGTTTGGACTGATCTGGCATTTTGTGACATCCTCGCCACCCACACTCCCTGAACCTGTACTTTGGGCTAGATATGCATTTCTGAAGGAACACACTACTAAAATTAATTCAAGTGGCGACTCCTGTGGGACACAATATGGTTTACAACCTTAAACCTGCCTTACCTGAGAAAATATCAGCCTATCCTGAGACAGCCAGCTGAGGCTGCATTTTCGGCTTCCTGGACCCTATTTCACACATATGACATCACTGGTACACCAGATGTAATCCTGAAACCTGTGCAATCAGATTCAGTGGGTGGCAGGTGATTTTTGGGCCAAGTTTCATGGTTACAGAGCAATATTTAGTACTGGTTTGGGCTGATTTACATCTATTTTGGACCATTTTAACAGCATTATTCGGGTTATATATTTTCTGTTCAGACATGTAATGCTCCAAATGTGCCTAAAATATCCCCCTTTATTGTTAAAACAACCATGAAATTAAATAGGGGCTTCAGACTGGCAATATTGTGATATACCTGACATTCCCCAAATGAGGGGAGGCCAGGGGGCCCCCCACACCCCGGAAATGAAATTCCTAATATGGCCCTCGAGTGGACCAGACCAATACAAATTCATTCTCTGGTATAAACTGAGTTTCCTGTGAAAATTTCAGCAAGATTGATCAACTCTGAGAGGTGGTTTGGACTGATCTGGCATTTTATGACATCCTCGCCACCCACACTCCCTGAACCTGTACTTTGGGCTAGATATGCATTTCTGAAGGAACACACTACTAAAATTAATTCAAGTGGCGACTCCTGTGGGACACAATATGGTTTACAACCTTAAACCTGCCTTACCTGAGAAAATATCAGCCTATCCTGAGACAGCCAGCTGAGGCTGCATTTTCGGCTTCCTGGACCCTATTTCACACATATGACATCACTGGTACACCAGATGTAATCCTGAAACCTGTGCAATCAGATTCAGTGGGTGGCAGGTGATTTTTGGGCCAAGTTTCATGGTTACAGAGCAATATTTAGTACTGGTTTGGGCTGATTTACATCTATTTTGGACCATTTTAACAGCATTATTCGGGTTATATATTTTCTGTTCAGACATGTAATGCTCCAAATGTGCCTAAAATATCCCCCTTTATTGTTAAAACAACCATGAAATTAAATAGGGGCTTCAGACTGGCAATATTGTGATATACCTGACATTCCCCAAATGAGGGGAGGCCAGGGGGCCCCCCACACCCCGGAAATGAAATTCCTAATATGGCCCTCGAGTGGACCAGACCAATACAAATTCATTCTCTGGTATAAACTGAGTTTCCTGTGAAAATTTCAGCAAGATTGATCAACTCTGAGAGGTGGTTTGGACTGATCTGGCATTTTGTGACATCCTCGCCACCCACACTCCCTGAACCTGTACTTTGGGCTAGATATGCATTTCTGAAGGAACACACTACTAAAATTAATTCAAGTGGCGACTCCTGTGGGACACAATATGGTTTACAACCTTAAACCTGCCTTACCTGAGAAAATATCAGCCTATCCTGAGACAGCCAGCTGAGGCTGCATTTTCGGCTTCCTGGACCCTATTTCACACATATGACATCACTGGTACACCAGATGTAATCCTGAAACCTGTGCAATCAGATTCAGTGGGTGGCAGGTGATTTTTGGGCCAAGTTTCATGGTTACAGAGCAATATTTAGTACTGGTTTGGGCTGATTTACATCTATTTTGGACCATTTTAACAGCATTATTCGGGTTATATATTTTCTGTTCAGACATGTAATGCTCCAAATGTGCCTAAAATATCCCCCTTTATTGTTAAAACAACCATGAAATTAAATAGGGGCTTCAGACTGGCAATATTGTGATATACCTGACATTCCCCAAATGAGGGGAGGCCAGGGGGCCCCCCACACCCCGGAAATGAAATTCCTAATATGGCCCTCGAGTGGACCAGACCAATACAAATTCATTCTCTGGTATAAACTGAGTTTCCTGTGAAAATTTCAGCAAGATTGATCAACTCTGAGAGGTGGTTTGGACTGATCTGGCATTTTATGACATCCTCGCCACCCACACTCCCTGAACCTGTACTTTGGGCTAGATATGCATTTCTGAAGGAACACACTACTAAAATTAATTCAAGTGGCGACTCCTGTGGGACACAATATGGTTTACAACCTTAAACCTGCCTTACCTGAGAAAATATCAGCCTATCCTGAGACAGCCAGCTGAGGCTGCATTTTCGGCTTCCTGGACCCTATTTCACACATATGACATCACTGGTACACCAGATGTAATCCTGAAACCTGTGCAATCAGATTCAGTGGGTGGCAGGTGATTTTTGGGCCAAGTTTCATGGTTACAGAGCAATATTTAGTACTGGTTTGGGCTGATTTACATCTATTTTGGACCATTTTAACAGCATTATTCGGGTTATATATTTTCTGTTCAGACATGTAATGCTCCAAATGTGCCTAAAATATCCCCCTTTATTGTTAAAACAACCATGAAATTAAATAGGGGCTTCAGACTGGCAATATTGTGATATACCTGACATTCCCCAAATGAGGGGAGGCCAGGGGGCCCCCCACACCCCGGAAATGAAATTCCTAATATGGCCCTCGAGTGGACCAGACCAATACAAATTCATTCTCTGGTATAAACTGAGTTTCCTGTGAAAATTTCAGCAAGATTGATCAACTCTGAGAGGTGGTTTGGACTGATCTGGCATTTTATGACATCCTCGCCACCCACACTCCCTGAACCTGTACTTTGGGCTAGATATGCATTTCTGGAGGAACACACTACTAAAATTAATTCAAGTGGCGACTCCTGTGGGACACAATATGGTTTACAACCTTAAACCTGCCTTACCTGAGAAAATATCAGCCTATCCTGAGACAGCCAGCTGAGGCTGCATTTTCGGCTTCCTGGACCCTATTTCACACATATGACATCACTGGTACACCAGATGTAATCCTGAAACCTGTGCAATCAGATTCAGTGGGTGGCAGGTGATTTTTGGGCCAAGTTTCATGGTTACAGAGCAATATTTAGTACTGGTTTGGGCTGATTTACATCTATTTTGGACCATTTTAACAGCATTATTCGGGTTATATATTTTCTGTTCAGACATGTAATGCTCCAAATGTGCCTAAAATATCCCCCTTTATTGTTAAAACAACCATGAAATTAAATAGGGGCTTCAGACTGGCAATATTGTGATATACCTGACATTCCCCAAATGAGGGGAGGCCAGGGGGCCCCCCACACCCCGGAAATGAAATTCCTAATATGGCCCTCGAGTGGACCAGACCAATACAAATTCATTCTCTGGTATAAACTGAGTTTCCTGTGAAAATTTCAGCAAGATTGATCAACTCTGAGAGGTGGTTTGGACTGATCTGGCATTTTATGACATCCTCGCCACCCACACTCCCTGAACCTGTACTTTGGGCTAGATATGCATTTCTGAAGGAACACACTACTAAAATTAATTCAAGTGGCGACTCCTGTGGGACACAATATGGTTTACAACCTTAAACCTGCCTTACCTGAGAAAATATCAGCCTATCCTGAGACAGCCAGCTGAGGCTGCATTTTCGGCTTCCTGGACCCTATTTCACACATATGACATCACTGGTACACCAGATGTAATCCTGAAACCTGTGCAATCAGATTCAGTGGGTGGCAGGTGATTTTTGGGCCAAGTTTCATGGTTACAGAGCAATATTTAGTACTGGTTTGGGCTGATTTACATCTATTTTGGACCATTTTAACAGCATTATTCGGGTTATATATTTTCTGTTCAGACATGTAATGCTCCAAATGTGCCTAAAATATCCCCCTTTATTGTTAAAACAACCATGAAATTAAATAGGGGCTTCAGACTGGCAATATTGTGATATACCTGACATTCCCCAAATGAGGGGAGGCCAGGGGGCCCCCCACACCCCGGAAATGAAATTCCTAATATGGCCCTCGAGTGGACCAGACCAATACAAATTCATTCTCTGGTATAAACTGAGTTTCCTGTGAAAATTTCAGCAAGATTGATCAACTCTGAGAGGTGGTTTGGACTGATCTGGCATTTTATGACATCCTCGCCACCCACACTCCCTGAACCTGTACTTTGGGCTAGATATGCATTTCTGAAGGAACACACTACTAAAATTAATTCAAGTGGCGACTCCTGTGGGACACAATATGGTTTACAACCTTAAACCTGCCTTACCTGAGAAAATATCAGCCTATCCTGAGACAGCCAGCTGAGGCTGCATTTTCGGCTTCCTGGACCCTATTTCACACATATGACATCACTGGTACACCAGATGTAATCCTGAAACCTGTGCAATCAGATTCAGTGGGTGGCAGGTGATTTTTGGGCCAAGTTTCATGGTTACAGAGCAATATTTAGTACTGGTTTGGGCTGATTTACATCTATTTTGGACCATTTTAACAGCATTATTCGGGTTATATATTTTCTGTTCAGACATGTAATGCTCCAAATGTGCCTAAAATATCCCCCTTTATTGTTAAAACAACCATGAAATTAAATAGGGGCTTCAGACTGGCAATATTGTGATATACCTGACATTCCCCAAATGAGGGGAGGCCAGGGGGCCCCCCACACCCCGGAAATGAAATTCCTAATATGGCCCTCGAGTGGACCAGACCAATACAAATTCATTCTCTGGTATAAACTGAGTTTCCTGTGAAAATTTCAGCAAGATTGATCAACTCTGAGAGGTGGTTTGGACTGATCTGGCATTTTATGACATCCTCGCCACCCACACTCCCTGAACCTGTACTTTGGGCTAGATATGCATTTCTGAAGGAACACACTACTAAAATTAATTCAAGTGGCGACTCCTGTGGGACACAATATGGTTTACAACCTTAAACCTGCCTTACCTGAGAAAATATCAGCCTATCCTGAGACAGCCAGCTGAGGCTGCATTTTCGGCTTCCTGGACCCTATTTCACACATATGACATCACTGGTACACCAGATGTAATCCTGAAACCTGTGCAATCAGATTCAGTGGGTGGCAGGTGATTTTTGGGCCAAGTTTCATGGTTACAGAGCAATATTTAGTACTGGTTTGGGCTGATTTACATCTATTTTGGACCATTTTAACAGCATTATTCGGGTTATATATTTTCTGTTCAGACATGTAATGCTCCAAATGTGCCTAAAATATCCCCCTTTATTGTTAAAACAACCATGAAATTAAATAGGGGCTTCAGACTGGCAATATTGTGATATACCTGACATTCCCCAAATGAGGGGAGGCCAGGGGGCCCCCCACACCCCGGAAATGAAATTCCTAATATGGCCCTCGAGTGGACCAGACCAATACAAATTCATTCTCTGGTATAAACTGAGTTTCCTGTGAAAATTTCAGCAAGATTGATCAACTCTGAGAGGTGGTTTGGACTGATCTGGCATTTTGTGACATCCTCGCCACCCACACTCCCTGAACCTGTACTTTGGGCTAGATATGCATTTCTGAAGGAACACACTACTAAAATTAATTCAAGTGGCGACTCCTGTGGGACACAATATGGTTTACAACCTTAAACCTGCCTTACCTGAGAAAATATCAGCCTATCCTGAGACAGCCAGCTGAGGCTGCATTTTCGGCTTCCTGGACCCTATTTCACACATATGACATCACTGGTACACCAGATGTAATCCTGAAACCTGTGCAATCAGATTCAGTGGGTGGCAGGTGATTTTTGGGCCAAGTTTCATGGTTACAGAGCAATATTTAGTACTGGTTTGGGCTGATTTACATCTATTTTGGACCATTTTAACAGCATTATTCGGGTTATATATTTTCTGTTCAGACATGTAATGCTCCAAATGTGCCTAAAATATCCCCCTTTATTGTTAAAACAACCATGAAATTAAATAGGGGCTTCAGACTGGCAATATTGTGATATACCTGACATTCCCCAAATGAGGGGAGGCCAGGGGGCCCCCCACACCCCGGAAATGAAATTCCTAATATGGCCCTCGAGTGGACCAGACCAATACAAATTCATTCTCTGGTATAAACTGAGTTTCCTGTGAAAATTTCAGCAAGATTGATCAACTCTGAGAGGTGGTTTGGACTGATCTGGCATTTTATGACATCCTCGCCACCCACACTCCCTGAACCTGTACTTTGGGCTAGATATGCATTTCTGAAGGAACACACTACTAAAATTAATTCAAGTGGCGACTCCTGTGGGACACAATATGGTTTACAACCTTAAACCTGCCTTACCTGAGAAAATATCAGCCTATCCTGAGACAGCCAGCTGAGGCTGCATTTTCGGCTTCCTGGACCCTATTTCACACATATGACATCACTGGTACACCAGATGTAATCCTGAAACCTGTGCAATCAGATTCAGTGGGTGGCAGGTGATTTTTGGGCCAAGTTTCATGGTTACAGAGCAATATTTAGTACTGGTTTGGGCTGATTTACATCTATTTTGGACCATTTTAACAGCATTATTCGGGTTATATATTTTCTGTTCAGACATGTAATGCTCCAAATGTGCCTAAAATATCCCCCTTTATTGTTAAAACAACCATGAAATTAAATAGGGGCTTCAGACTGGCAATATTGTGATATACCTGACATTCCCCAAATGAGGGGAGGCCAGGGGGCCCCCCACACCCCGGAAATGAAATTCCTAATATGGCCCTCGAGTGGACCAGACCAATACAAATTCATTCTCTGGTATAAACTGAGTTTCCTGTGAAAATTTCAGCAAGATTGATCAACTCTGAGAGGTGGTTTGGACTGATCTGGCATTTTGTGACATCCTCGCCACCCACACTCCCTGAACCTGTACTTTGGGCTAGATATGCATTTCTGAAGGAACACACTACTAAAATTAATTCAAGTGGCGACTCCTGTGGGACACAATATGGTTTACAACCTTAAACCTGCCTTACCTGAGAAAATATCAGCCTATCCTGAGACAGCCAGCTGAGGCTGCATTTTCGGCTTCCTGGACCCTATTTCACACATATGACATCACTGGTACACCAGATGTAATCCTGAAACCTGTGCAATCAGATTCAGTGGGTGGCAGGTGATTTTTGGGCCAAGTTTCATGGTTACAGAGCAATATTTAGTACTGGTTTGGGCTGATTTACATCTATTTTGGACCATTTTAACAGCATTATTCGGGTTATATATTTTCTGTTCAGACATGTAATGCTCCAAATGTGCCTAAAATATCCCCCTTTATTGTTAAAACAACCATGAAATTAAATAGGGGCTTCAGACTGGCAATATTGTGATATACCTGACATTCCCCAAATGAGGGGAGGCCAGGGGGCCCCCCACACCCCGGAAATGAAATTCCTAATATGGCCCTCGAGTGGACCAGACCAATACAAATTCATTCTCTGGTATAAACTGAGTTTCCTGTGAAAATTTCAGCAAGATTGATCAACTCTGAGAGGTGGTTTGGACTGATCTGGCATTTTATGACATCCTCGCCACCCACACTCCCTGAACCTGTACTTTGGGCTAGATATGCATTTCTGAAGGAACACACTACTAAAATTAATTCAAGTGGCGACTCCTGTGGGACACAATATGGTTTACAACCTTAAACCTGCCTTACCTGAGAAAATATCAGCCTATCCTGAGACAGCCAGCTGAGGCTGCATTTTCGGCTTCCTGGACCCTATTTCACACATATGACATCACTGGTACACCAGATGTAATCCTGAAACCTGTGCAATCAGATTCAGTGGGTGGCAGGTGATTTTTGGGCCAAGTTTCATGGTTACAGAGCAATATTTAGTACTGGTTTGGGCTGATTTACATCTATTTTGGACCATTTTAACAGCATTATTCGGGTTATATATTTTCTGTTCAGACATGTAATGCTCCAAATGTGCCTAAAATATCCCCCTTTATTGTTAAAACAACCATGAAATTAAATAGGGGCTTCAGACTGGCAATATTGTGATATACCTGACATTCCCCAAATGAGGGGAGGCCAGGGGGCCCCCCACACCCCGGAAATGAAATTCCTAATATGGCCCTCGAGTGGACCAGACCAATACAAATTCATTCTCTGGTATAAACTGAGTTTCCTGTGAAAATTTCAGCAAGATTGATCAACTCTGAGAGGTGGTTTGGACTGATCTGGCATTTTGTGACATCCTCGCCACCCACACTCCCTGAACCTGTACTTTGGGCTAGATATGCATTTCTGAAGGAACACACTACTAAAATTAATTCAAGTGGCGACTCCTGTGGGACACAATATGGTTTACAACCTTAAACCTGCCTTACCTGAGAAAATATCAGCCTATCCTGAGACAGCCAGCTGAGGCTGCATTTTCGGCTTCCTGGACCCTATTTCACACATATGACATCACTGGTACACCAGATGTAATCCTGAAACCTGTGCAATCAGATTCAGTGGGTGGCAGGTGATTTTTGGGCCAAGTTTCATGGTTACAGAGCAATATTTAGTACTGGTTTGGGCTGATTTACATCTATTTTGGACCATTTTAACAGCATTATTCGGGTTATATATTTTCTGTTCAGACATGTAATGCTCCAAATGTGCCTAAAATATCCCCCTTTATTGTTAAAACAACCATGAAATTAAATAGGGGCTTCAGACTGGCAATATTGTGATATACCTGACATTCCCCAAATGAGGGGAGGCCAGGGGGCCCCCCACACCCCGGAAATGAAATTCCTAATATGGCCCTCGAGTGGACCAGACCAATACAAATTCATTCTCTGGTATAAACTGAGTTTCCTGTGAAAATTTCAGCAAGATTGATCAACTCTGAGAGGTGGTTTGGACTGATCTGGCATTTTATGACATCCTCGCCACCCACACTCCCTGAACCTGTACTTTGGGCTAGATATGCATTTCTGAAGGAACACACTACTAAAATTAATTCAAGTGGCGACTCCTGTGGGACACAATATGGTTTACAACCTTAAACCTGCCTTACCTGAGAAAATATCAGCCTATCCTGAGACAGCCAGCTGAGGCTGCATTTTCGGCTTCCTGGACCCTATTTCACACATATGACATCACTGGTACACCAGATGTAATCCTGAAACCTGTGCAATCAGATTCAGTGGGTGGCAGGTGATTTTTGGGCCAAGTTTCATGGTTACAGAGCAATATTTAGTACTGGTTTGGGCTGATTTACATCTATTTTGGACCATTTTAACAGCATTATTCGGGTTATATATTTTCTGTTCAGACATGTAATGCTCCAAATGTGCCTAAAATATCCCCCTTTATTGTTAAAACAACCATGAAATTAAATAGGGGCTTCAGACTGGCAATATTGTGATATACCTGACATTCCCCAAATGAGGGGAGGCCAGGGGGCCCCCCACACCCCGGAAATGAAATTCCTAATATGGCCCTCGAGTGGACCAGACCAATACAAATTCATTCTCTGGTATAAACTGAGTTTCCTGTGAAAATTTCAGCAAGATTGATCAACTCTGAGAGGTGGTTTGGACTGATCTGGCATTTTATGACATCCTCGCCACCCACACTCCCTGAACCTGTACTTTGGGCTAGATATGCATTTCTGGAGGAACACACTACTAAAATTAATTCAAGTGGCGACTCCTGTGGGACACAATATGGTTTACAACCTTAAACCTGCCTTACCTGAGAAAATATCAGCCTATCCTGAGACAGCCAGCTGAGGCTGCATTTTCGGCTTCCTGGACCCTATTTCACACATATGACATCACTGGTACACCAGATGTAATCCTGAAACCTGTGCAATCAGATTCAGTGGGTGGCAGGTGATTTTTGGGCCAAGTTTCATGGTTACAGAGCAATATTTAGTACTGGTTTGGGCTGATTTACATCTATTTTGGACCATTTTAACAGCATTATTCGGGTTATATATTTTCTGTTCAGACATGTAATGCTCCAAATGTGCCTAAAATATCCCCCTTTATTGTTAAAACAACCATGAAATTAAATAGGGGCTTCAGACTGGCAATATTGTGATATACCTGACATTCCCCAAATGAGGGGAGGCCAGGGGGCCCCCCACACCCCGGAAATGAAATTCCTAATATGGCCCTCGAGTGGACCAGACCAATACAAATTCATTCTCTGGTATAAACTGAGTTTCCTGTGAAAATTTCAGCAAGATTGATCAACTCTGAGAGGTGGTTTGGACTGATCTGGCATTTTATGACATCCTCGCCACCCACACTCCCTGAACCTGTACTTTGGGCTAGATATGCATTTCTGAAGGAACACACTACTAAAATTAATTCAAGTGGCGACTCCTGTGGGACACAATATGGTTTACAACCTTAAACCTGCCTTACCTGAGAAAATATCAGCCTATCCTGAGACAGCCAGCTGAGGCTGCATTTTCGGCTTCCTGGACCCTATTTCACACATATGACATCACTGGTACACCAGATGTAATCCTGAAACCTGTGCAATCAGATTCAGTGGGTGGCAGGTGATTTTTGGGCCAAGTTTCATGGTTACAGAGCAATATTTAGTACTGGTTTGGGCTGATTTACATCTATTTTGGACCATTTTAACAGCATTATTCGGGTTATATATTTTCTGTTCAGACATGTAATGCTCCAAATGTGCCTAAAATATCCCCCTTTATTGTTAAAACAACCATGAAATTAAATAGGGGCTTCAGACTGGCAATATTGTGATATACCTGACATTCCCCAAATGAGGGGAGGCCAGGGGGCCCCCCACACCCCGGAAATGAAATTCCTAATATGGCCCTCGAGTGGACCAGACCAATACAAATTCATTCTCTGGTATAAACTGAGTTTCCTGTGAAAATTTCAGCAAGATTGATCAACTCTGAGAGGTGGTTTGGACTGATCTGGCATTTTATGACATCCTCGCCACCCACACTCCCTGAACCTGTACTTTGGGCTAGATATGCATTTCTGAAGGAACACACTACTAAAATTAATTCAAGTGGCGACTCCTGTGGGACACAATATGGTTTACAACCTTAAACCTGCCTTACCTGAGAAAATATCAGCCTATCCTGAGACAGCCAGCTGAGGCTGCATTTTCGGCTTCCTGGACCCTATTTCACACATATGACATCACTGGTACACCAGATGTAATCCTGAAACCTGTGCAATCAGATTCAGTGGGTGGCAGGTGATTTTTGGGCCAAGTTTCATGGTTACAGAGCAATATTTAGTACTGGTTTGGGCTGATTTACATCTATTTTGGACCATTTTAACAGCATTATTCGGGTTATATATTTTCTGTTCAGACATGTAATGCTCCAAATGTGCCTAAAATATCCCCCTTTATTGTTAAAACAACCATGAAATTAAATAGGGGCTTCAGACTGGCAATATTGTGATATACCTGACATTCCCCAAATGAGGGGAGGCCAGGGGGCCCCCCACACCCCGGAAATGAAATTCCTAATATGGCCCTCGAGTGGACCAGACCAATACAAATTCATTCTCTGGTATAAACTGAGTTTCCTGTGAAAATTTCAGCAAGATTGATCAACTCTGAGAGGTGGTTTGGACTGATCTGGCATTTTATGACATCCTCGCCACCCACACTCCCTGAACCTGTACTTTGGGCTAGATATGCATTTCTGAAGGAACACACTACTAAAATTAATTCAAGTGGCGACTCCTGTGGGACACAATATGGTTTACAACCTTAAACCTGCCTTACCTGAGAAAATATCAGCCTATCCTGAGACAGCCAGCTGAGGCTGCATTTTCGGCTTCCTGGACCCTATTTCACACATATGACATCACTGGTACACCAGATGTAATCCTGAAACCTGTGCAATCAGATTCAGTGGGTGGCAGGTGATTTTTGGGCCAAGTTTCATGGTTACAGAGCAATATTTAGTACTGGTTTGGGCTGATTTACATCTATTTTGGACCATTTTAACAGCATTATTCGGGTTATATATTTTCTGTTCAGACATGTAATGCTCCAAATGTGCCTAAAATATCCCCCTTTATTGTTAAAACAACCATGAAATTAAATAGGGGCTTCAGACTGGCAATATTGTGATATACCTGACATTCCCCAAATGAGGGGAGGCCAGGGGGCCCCCCACACCCCGGAAATGAAATTCCTAATATGGCCCTCGAGTGGACCAGACCAATACAAATTCATTCTCTGGTATAAACTGAGTTTCCTGTGAAAATTTCAGCAAGATTGATCAACTCTGAGAGGTGGTTTGGACTGATCTGGCATTTTATGACATCCTCGCCACCCACACTCCCTGAACCTGTACTTTGGGCTAGATATGCATTTCTGAAGGAACACACTACTAAAATTAATTCAAGTGGCGACTCCTGTGGGACACAATATGGTTTACAACCTTAAACCTGCCTTACCTGAGAAAATATCAGCCTATCCTGAGACAGCCAGCTGAGGCTGCATTTTCGGCTTCCTGGACCCTATTTCACACATATGACATCACTGGTACACCAGATGTAATCCTGAAACCTGTGCAATCAGATTCAGTGGGTGGCAGGTGATTTTTGGGCCAAGTTTCATGGTTACAGAGCAATATTTAGTACTGGTTTGGGCTGATTTACATCTATTTTGGACCATTTTAACAGCATTATTCGGGTTATATATTTTCTGTTCAGACATGTAATGCTCCAAATGTGCCTAAAATATCCCCCTTTATTGTTAAAACAACCATGAAATTAAATAGGGGCTTCAGACTGGCAATATTGTGATATACCTGACATTCCCCAAATGAGGGGAGGCCAGGGGGCCCCCCACACCCCGGAAATGAAATTCCTAATATGGCCCTCGAGTGGACCAGACCAATACAAATTCATTCTCTGGTATAAACTGAGTTTCCTGTGAAAATTTCAGCAAGATTGATCAACTCTGAGAGGTGGTTTGGACTGATCTGGCATTTTATGACATCCTCGCCACCCACACTCCCTGAACCTGTACTTTGGGCTAGATATGCATTTCTGAAGGAACACACTACTAAAATTAATTCAAGTGGCGACTCCTGTGGGACACAATATGGTTTACAACCTTAAACCTGCCTTACCTGAGAAAATATCAGCCTATCCTGAGACAGCCAGCTGAGGCTGCATTTTCGGCTTCCTGGACCCTATTTCACACATATGACATCACTGGTACACCAGATGTAATCCTGAAACCTGTGCAATCAGATTCAGTGGGTGGCAGGTGATTTTTGGGCCAAGTTTCATGGTTACAGAGCAATATTTAGTACTGGTTTGGGCTGATTTACATCTATTTTGGACCATTTTAACAGCATTATTCGGGTTATATATTTTCTGTTCAGACATGTAATGCTCCAAATGTGCCTAAAATATCCCCCTTTATTGTTAAAACAACCATGAAATTAAATAGGGGCTTCAGACTGGCAATATTGTGATATACCTGACATTCCCCAAATGAGGGGAGGCCAGGGGGCCCCCCACACCCCGGAAATGAAATTCCTAATATGGCCCTCGAGTGGACCAGACCAATACAAATTCATTCTCTGGTATAAACTGAGTTTCCTGTGAAAATTTCAGCAAGATTGATCAACTCTGAGAGGTGGTTTGGACTGATCTGGCATTTTATGACATCCTCGCCACCCACACTCCCTGAACCTGTACTTTGGGCTAGATATGCATTTCTGAAGGAACACACTACTAAAATTAATTCAAGTGGCGACTCCTGTGGGACACAATATGGTTTACAACCTTAAACCTGCCTTACCTGAGAAAATATCAGCCTATCCTGAGACAGCCAGCTGAGGCTGCATTTTCGGCTTCCTGGACCCTATTTCACACATATGACATCACTGGTACACCAGATGTAATCCTGAAACCTGTGCAATCAGATTCAGTGGGTGGCAGGTGATTTTTGGGCCAAGTTTCATGGTTACAGAGCAATATTTAGTACTGGTTTGGGCTGATTTACATCTATTTTGGACCATTTTAACAGCATTATTCGGGTTATATATTTTCTGTTCAGACATGTAATGCTCCAAATGTGCCTAAAATATCCCCCTTTATTGTTAAAACAACCATGAAATTAAATAGGGGCTTCAGACTGGCAATATTGTGATATACCTGACATTCCCCAAATGGGGGGAGGCCAGGGGGCCCCCCACACCCCGGAAATGAAATTCCTAATATGGCCCTCGAGTGGACCAGACCAATACAAATTCATTCTCTGGTATAAACTGAGTTTCCTGTGAAAATTTCAGCAAGATTGATCAACTCTGAGAGGTGGTTTGGACTGATCTGGCATTTTATGACATCCTCGCCACCCACACTCCCTGAACCTGTACTTTGGGCTAGATATGCATTTCTGAAGGAACACACTACTAAAATTAATTCAAGTGGCGACTCCTGTGGGACACAATATGGTTTACAACCTTAAACCTGCCTTACCTGAGAAAATATCAGCCTATCCTGAGACAGCCAGCTGAGGCTGCATTTTCGGCTTCCTGGACCCTATTTCACACATATGACATCACTGGTACACCAGATGTAATCCTGAAACCTGTGCAATCAGATTCAGTGGGTGGCAGGTGATTTTTGGGCCAAGTTTCATGGTTACAGAGCAATATTTAGTACTGGTTTGGGCTGATTTACATCTATTTTGGACCATTTTAACAGCATTATTCGGGTTATATATTTTCTGTTCAGACATGTAATGCTCCAAATGTGCCTAAAATATCCCCCTTTATTGTTAAAACAACCATGAAATTAAATAGGGGCTTCAGACTGGCAATATTGTGATATACCTGACATTCCCCAAATGAGGGGAGGCCAGGGGGCCCCCCACACCCCGGAAATGAAATTCCTAATATGGCCCTCGAGTGGACCAGACCAATACAAATTCATTCTCTGGTATAAACTGAGTTTCCTGTGAAAATTTCAGCAAGATTGATCAACTCTGAGAGGTGGTTTGGACTGATCTGGCATTTTATGACATCCTCGCCACCCACACTCCCTGAACCTGTACTTTGGGCTAGATATGCATTTCTGAAGGAACACACTACTAAAATTAATTCAAGTGGCGACTCCTGTGGGACACAATATGGTTTACAACCTTAAACCTGCCTTACCTGAGAAAATATCAGCCTATCCTGAGACAGCCAGCTGAGGCTGCATTTTCGGCTTCCTGGACCCTATTTCACACATATGACATCACTGGTACACCAGATGTAATCCTGAAACCTGTGCAATCAGATTCAGTGGGTGGCAGGTGATTTTTGGGCCAAGTTTCATGGTTACAGAGCAATATTTAGTACTGGTTTGGGCTGATTTACATCTATTTTGGACCATTTTAACAGCATTATTCGGGTTATATATTTTCTGTTCAGACATGTAATGCTCCAAATGTGCCTAAAATATCCCCCTTTATTGTTAAAACAACCATGAAATTAAATAGGGGCTTCAGACTGGCAATATTGTGATATACCTGACATTCCCCAAATGAGGGGAGGCCAGGGGGCCGCCCACACCCCGGAAATGAAATTCCTAATATGGCCCTCGAGTGGACCAGACCAATACAAATTCATTCTCTGGTATAAACTGAGTTTCCTGTGAAAATTTCAGCAAGATTGATCAACTCTGAGAGGTGGTTTGGACTGATCTGGCATTTTATGACATCCTCGCCACCCACACTCCCTGAACCTGTACTTTGGGCTAGATATGCATTTCTGAAGGAACACACTACTAAAATTAATTCAAGTGGCGACTCCTGTGGGACACAATATGGTTTACAACCTTAAACCTGCCTTACCTGAGAAAATATCAGCCTATCCTGAGACAGCCAGCTGAGGCTGCATTTTCGGCTTCCTGGACCCTATTTCACACATATGACATCACTGGTACACCAGATGTAATCCTGAAACCTGTGCAATCAGATTCAGTGGGTGGCAGGTGATTTTTGGGCCAAGTTTCATGGTTACAGAGCAATATTTAGTACTGGTTTGGGCTGATTTACATCTATTTTGGACCATTTTAACAGCATTATTCGGGTTATATATTTTCTGTTCAGACATGTAATGCTCCAAATGTGCCTAAAATATCCCCCTTTATTGTTAAAACAACCATGAAATTAAATAGGGGCTTCAGACTGGCAATATTGTGATATACCTGACATTCCCCAAATGAGGGGAGGCCAGGGGGCCCCCCACACCCCGGAAATGAAATTCCTAATATGGCCCTCGAGTGGACCAGACCAATACAAATTCATTCTCTGGTATAAACTGAGTTTCCTGTGAAAATTTCAGCAAGATTGATCAACTCTGAGAGGTGGTTTGGACTGATCTGGCATTTTATGACATCCTCGCCACCCACACTCCCTGAACCTGTACTTTGGGCTAGATATGCATTTCTGGAGGAACACACTACTAAAATTAATTCAAGTGGCGACTCCTGTGGGACACAATATGGTTTACAACCTTAAACCTGCCTTACCTGAGAAAATATCAGCCTATCCTGAGACAGCCAGCTGAGGCTGCATTTTCGGCTTCCTGGACCCTATTTCACACATATGACATCACTGGTACACCAGATGTAATCCTGAAACCTGTGCAATCAGATTCAGTGGGTGGCAGGTGATTTTTGGGCCAAGTTTCATGGTTACAGAGCAATATTTAGTACTGGTTTGGGCTGATTTACATCTATTTTGGACCATTTTAACAGCATTATTCGGGTTATATATTTTCTGTTCAGACATGTAATGCTCCAAATGTGCCTAAAATATCCCCCTTTATTGTTAAAACAACCATGAAATTAAATAGGGGCTTCAGACTGGCAATATTGTGATATACCTGACATTCCCCAAATGAGGGGAGGCCAGGGGGCCCCCCACACCCCGGAAATGAAATTCCTAATATGGCCCTCGAGTGGACCAGACCAATACAAATTCATTCTCTGGTATAAACTGAGTTTCCTGTGAAAATTTCAGCAAGATTGATCAACTCTGAGAGGTGGTTTGGACTGATCTGGCATTTTATGACATCCTCGCCACCCACACTCCCTGAACCTGTACTTTGGGCTAGATATGCATTTCTGAAGGAACACACTACTAAAATTAATTCAAGTGGCGACTCCTGTGGGACACAATATGGTTTACAACCTTAAACCTGCCTTACCTGAGAAAATATCAGCCTATCCTGAGACAGCCAGCTGAGGCTGCATTTTCGGCTTCCTGGACCCTATTTCACACATATGACATCACTGGTACACCAGATGTAATCCTGAAACCTGTGCAATCAGATTCAGTGGGTGGCAGGTGATTTTTGGGCCAAGTTTCATGGTTACAGAGCAATATTTAGTACTGGTTTGGGCTGATTTACATCTATTTTGGACCATTTTAACAGCATTATTCGGGTTATATATTTTCTGTTCAGACATGTAATGCTCCAAATGTGCCTAAAATATCCCCCTTTATTGTTAAAACAACCATGAAATTAAATAGGGGCTTCAGACTGGCAATATTGTGATATACCTGACATTCCCCAAATGAGGGGAGGCCAGGGGGCCCCCCACACCCCGGAAATGAAATTCCTAATATGGCCCTCGAGTGGACCAGACCAATACAAATTCATTCTCTGGTATAAACTGAGTTTCCTGTGAAAATTTCAGCAAGATTGATCAACTCTGAGAGGTGGTTTGGACTGATCTGGCATTTTATGACATCCTCGCCACCCACACTCCCTGAACCTGTACTTTGGGCTAGATATGCATTTCTGAAGGAACACACTACTAAAATTAATTCAAGTGGCGACTCCTGTGGGACACAATATGGTTTACAACCTTAAACCTGCCTTACCTGAGAAAATATCAGCCTATCCTGAGACAGCCAGCTGAGGCTGCATTTTCGGCTTCCTGGACCCTATTTCACACATATGACATCACTGGTACACCAGATGTAATCCTGAAACCTGTGCAATCAGATTCAGTGGGTGGCAGGTGATTTTTGGGCCAAGTTTCATGGTTACAGAGCAATATTTAGTACTGGTTTGGGCTGATTTACATCTATTTTGGACCATTTTAACAGCATTATTCGGGTTATATATTTTCTGTTCAGACATGTAATGCTCCAAATGTGCCTAAAATATCCCCCTTTATTGTTAAAACAACCATGAAATTAAATAGGGGCTTCAGACTGGCAATATTGTGATATACCTGACATTCCCCAAATGAGGGGAGGCCAGGGGGCCCCCCACACCCCGGAAATGAAATTCCTAATATGGCCCTCGAGTGGACCAGACCAATACAAATTCATTCTCTGGTATAAACTGAGTTTCCTGTGAAAATTTCAGCAAGATTGATCAACTCTGAGAGGTGGTTTGGACTGATCTGGCATTTTATGACATCCTCGCCACCCACACTCCCTGAACCTGTACTTTGGGCTAGATATGCATTTCTGAAGGAACACACTACTAAAATTAATTCAAGTGGCGACTCCTGTGGGACACAATATGGTTTACAACCTTAAACCTGCCTTACCTGAGAAAATATCAGCCTATCCTGAGACAGCCAGCTGAGGCTGCATTTTCGGCTTCCTGGACCCTATTTCACACATATGACATCACTGGTACACCAGATGTAATCCTGAAACCTGTGCAATCAGATTCAGTGGGTGGCAGGTGATTTTTGGGCCAAGTTTCATGGTTACAGAGCAATATTTAGTACTGGTTTGGGCTGATTTACATCTATTTTGGACCATTTTAACAGCATTATTCGGGTTATATATTTTCTGTTCAGACATGTAATGCTCCAAATGTGCCTAAAATATCCCCCTTTATTGTTAAAACAACCATGAAATTAAATAGGGGCTTCAGACTGGCAATATTGTGATATACCTGACATTCCCCAAATGAGGGGAGGCCAGGGGGCCCCCCACACCCCGGAAATGAAATTCCTAATATGGCCCTCGAGTGGACCAGACCAATACAAATTCATTCTCTGGTATAAACTGAGTTTCCTGTGAAAATTTCAGCAAGATTGATCAACTCTGAGAGGTGGTTTGGACTGATCTGGCATTTTGTGACATCCTCGCCACCCACACTCCCTGAACCTGTACTTTGGGCTAGATATGCATTTCTGAAGGAACACACTACTAAAATTAATTCAAGTGGCGACTCCTGTGGGACACAATATGGTTTACAACCTTAAACCTGCCTTACCTGAGAAAATATCAGCCTATCCTGAGACAGCCAGCTGAGGCTGCATTTTCGGCTTCCTGGACCCTATTTCACACATATGACATCACTGGTACACCAGATGTAATCCTGAAACCTGTGCAATCAGATTCAGTGGGTGGCAGGTGATTTTTGGGCCAAGTTTCATGGTTACAGAGCAATATTTAGTACTGGTTTGGGCTGATTTACATCTATTTTGGACCATTTTAACAGCATTATTCGGGTTATATATTTTCTGTTCAGACATGTAATGCTCCAAATGTGCCTAAAATATCCCCCTTTATTGTTAAAACAACCATGAAATTAAATAGGGGCTTCAGACTGGCAATATTGTGATATACCTGACATTCCCCAAATGAGGGGAGGCCAGGGGGCCCCCCACACCCCGGAAATGAAATTCCTAATATGGCCCTCGAGTGGACCAGACCAATACAAATTCATTCTCTGGTATAAACTGAGTTTCCTGTGAAAATTTCAGCAAGATTGATCAACTCTGAGAGGTGGTTTGGACTGATCTGGCATTTTATGACATCCTCGCCACCCACACTCCCTGAACCTGTACTTTGGGCTAGATATGCATTTCTGAAGGAACACACTACTAAAATTAATTCAAGTGGCGACTCCTGTGGGACACAATATGGTTTACAACCTTAAACCTGCCTTACCTGAGAAAATATCAGCCTATCCTGAGACAGCCAGCTGAGGCTGCATTTTCGGCTTCCTGGACCCTATTTCACACATATGACATCACTGGTACACCAGATGTAATCCTGAAACCTGTGCAATCAGATTCAGTGGGTGGCAGGTGATTTTTGGGCCAAGTTTCATGGTTACAGAGCAATATTTAGTACTGGTTTGGGCTGATTTACATCTATTTTGGACCATTTTAACAGCATTATTCGGGTTATATATTTTCTGTTCAGACATGTAATGCTCCAAATGTGCCTAAAATATCACCCTTTATTGTTAAAACAACCATGAAATTAAATAGGGGCTTCAGACTGGCAATATTGTGATATACCTGACATTCCCCAAATGAGGGGAGGCCAGGGGGCCCCCCACACCCCGGAAATGAAATTCCTAATATGGCCCTCGAGTGGACCAGACCAATACAAATTCATTCTCTGGTATAAACTGAGTTTCCTGTGAAAATTTCAGCAAGATTGATCAACTCTGAGAGGTGGTTTGGACTGATCTGGCATTTTGTGACATCCTCGCCACCCACACTCCCTGAACCTGTACTTTGGGCTAGATATGCATTTCTGAAGGAACACACTACTAAAATTAATTCAAGTGGCGACTCCTGTGGGACACAATATGGTTTACAACCTTAAACCTGCCTTACCTGAGAAAATATCAGCCTATCCTGAGACAGCCAGCTGAGGCTGCATTTTCGGCTTCCTGGACCCTATTTCACACATATGACATCACTGGTACACCAGATGTAATCCTGAAACCTGTGCAATCAGATTCAGTGGGTGGCAGGTGATTTTTGGGCCAAGTTTCATGGTTACAGAGCAATATTTAGTACTGGTTTGGGCTGATTTACATCTATTTTGGACCATTTTAACAGCATTATTCGGGTTATATATTTTCTGTTCAGACATGTAATGCTCCAAATGTGCCTAAAATATCCCCCTTTATTGTTAAAACAACCATGAAATTAAATAGGGGCTTCAGACTGGCAATATTGTGATATACCTGACATTCCCCAAATGAGGGGAGGCCAGGGGGCCGCCCACACCCCGGAAATGAAATTCCTAATATGGCCCTCGAGTGGACCAGACCAATACAAATTCATTCTCTGGTATAAACTGAGTTTCCTGTGAAAATTTCAGCAAGATTGATCAACTCTGAGAGGTGGTTTGGACTGATCTGGCATTTTATGACATCCTCGCCACCCACACTCCCTGAACCTGTACTTTGGGCTAGATATGCATTTCTGAAGGAACACACTACTAAAATTAATTCAAGTGGCGACTCCTGTGGGACACAATATGGTTTACAACCTTAAACCTGCCTTACCTGAGAAAATATCAGCCTATCCTGAGACAGCCAGCTGAGGCTGCATTTTCGGCTTCCTGGACCCTATTTCACACATATGACATCACTGGTACACCAGATGTAATCCTGAAACCTGTGCAATCAGATTCAGTGGGTGGCAGGTGATTTTTGGGCCAAGTTTCATGGTTACAGAGCAATATTTAGTACTGGTTTGGGCTGATTTACATCTATTTTGGACCATTTTAACAGCATTATTCGGGTTATATATTTTCTGTTCAGACATGTAATGCTCCAAATGTGCCTAAAATATCCCCCTTTATTGTTAAAACAACCATGAAATTAAATAGGGGCTTCAGACTGGCAATATTGTGATATACCTGACATTCCCCAAATGAGGGGAGGCCAGGGGGCCCCCCACACCCCGGAAATGAAATTCCTAATATGGCCCTCGAGTGGACCAGACCAATACAAATTCATTCTCTGGTATAAACTGAGTTTCCTGTGAAAATTTCAGCAAGATTGATCAACTCTGAGAGGTGGTTTGGACTGATCTGGCATTTTATGACATCCTCGCCACCCACACTCCCTGAACCTGTACTTTGGGCTAGATATGCATTTCTGAAGGAACACACTACTAAAATTAATTCAAGTGGCGACTCCTGTGGGACACAATATGGTTTACAACCTTAAACCTGCCTTACCTGAGAAAATATCAGCCTATCCTGAGACAGCCAGCTGAGGCTGCATTTTCGGCTTCCTGGACCCTATTTCACACATATGACATCACTGGTACACCAGATGTAATCCTGAAACCTGTGCAATCAGATTCAGTGGGTGGCAGGTGATTTTTGGGCCAAGTTTCATGGTTACAGAGCAATATTTAGTACTGGTTTGGGCTGATTTACATCTATTTTGGACCATTTTAACAGCATTATTCGGGTTATATATTTTCTGTTCAGACATGTAATGCTCCAAATGTGCCTAAAATATCCCCCTTTATTGTTAAAACAACCATGAAATTAAATAGGGGCTTCAGACTGGCAATATTGTGATATACCTGACATTCCCCAAATGAGGGGAGGCCAGGGGGCCCCCCACACCCCGGAAATGAAATTCCTAATATGGCCCTCGAGTGGACCAGACCAATACAAATTCATTCTCTGGTATAAACTGAGTTTCCTGTGAAAATTTCAGCAAGATTGATCAACTCTGAGAGGTGGTTTGGACTGATCTGGCATTTTATGACATCCTCGCCACCCACACTCCCTGAACCTGTACTTTGGGCTAGATATGCATTTCTGAAGGAACACACTACTAAAATTAAT
Source organism: Sabellastarte sp. h YS-2021 (assembly GCA_964017235.1). Classification (NCBI taxonomy): domain Eukaryota; kingdom Metazoa; phylum Annelida; class Polychaeta; order Sabellida; family Sabellidae; genus Sabellastarte; species Sabellastarte sp. h YS-2021. The sequence goes on from OZ024934.1 coordinate 25,583,749, forward strand.
TCAAGTGGCGACTCCTGTGGGACACAATATGGTTTACAACCTTAAACCTGCCTTACCTGAGAAAATATCAGCCTATCCTGAGACAGCCAGCTGAGGCTGCATTTTCGGCTTCCTGGACCCTATTTCACACATATGACATCACTGGTACACCAGATGTAATCCTGAAACCTGTGCAATCAGATTCAGTGGGTGGCAGGTGATTTTTGGGCCAAGTTTCATGGTTACAGAGCAATATTTAGTACTGGTTTGGGCTGATTTACATCTATTTTGGACCATTTTAACAGCATTATTCGGGTTATATATTTTCTGTTCAGACATGTAATGCTCCAAATGTGCCTAAAATATCCCCCTTTATTGTTAAAACAACCATGAAATTAAATAGGGGCTTCAGACTGGCAATATTGTGATATACCTGACATTCCCCAAATGAGGGGAGGCCAGGGGGCCCCCCACACCCCGGAAATGAAATTCCTAATATGGCCCTCGAGTGGACCAGACCAATACAAATTCATTCTCTGGTATAAACTGAGTTTCCTGTGAAAATTTCAGCAAGATTGATCAACTCTGAGAGGTGGTTTGGACTGATCTGGCATTTTATGACATCCTCGCCACCCACACTCCCTGAACCTGTACTTTGGGCTAGATATGCATTTCTGAAGGAACACACTACTAAAATTAATTCAAGTGGCGACTCCTGTGGGACACAATATGGTTTACAACCTTAAACCTGCCTTACCTGAGAAAATATCAGCCTATCCTGAGACAGCCAGCTGAGGCTGCATTTTCGGCTTCCTGGACCCTATTTCACACATATGACATCACTGGTACACCAGATGTAATCCTGAAACCTGTGCAATCAGATTCAGTGGGTGGCAGGTGATTTTTGGGCCAAGTTTCATGGTTACAGAGCAATATTTAGTACTGGTTTGGGCTGATTTACATCTATTTTGGACCATTTTAACAGCATTATTCGGGTTATATATTTTCTGTTCAGACATGTAATGCTCCAAATGTGCCTAAAATATCCCCCTTTATTGTTAAAACAACCATGAAATTAAATAGGGGCTTCAGACTGGCAATATTGTGATATACCTGACATTCCCCAAATGAGGGGAGGCCAGGGGGCCCCCCACACCCCGGAAATGAAATTCCTAATATGGCCCTCGAGTGGACCAGACCAATACAAATTCATTCTCTGGTATAAACTGAGTTTCCTGTGAAAATTTCAGCAAGATTGATCAACTCTGAGAGGTGGTTTGGACTGATCTGGCATTTTGTGACATCCTCGCCACCCACACTCCCTGAACCTGTACTTTGGGCTAGATATGCATTTCTGAAGGAACACACTACTAAAATTAATTCAAGTGGCGACTCCTGTGGGACACAATATGGTTTACAACCTTAAACCTGCCTTACCTGAGAAAATATCAGCCTATCCTGAGACAGCCAGCTGAGGCTGCATTTTCGGCTTCCTGGACCCTATTTCACACATATGACATCACTGGTACACCAGATGTAATCCTGAAACCTGTGCAATCAGATTCAGTGGGTGGCAGGTGATTTTTGGGCCAAGTTTCATGGTTACAGAGCAATATTTAGTACTGGTTTGGGCTGATTTACATCTATTTTGGACCATTTTAACAGCATTATTCGGGTTATATATTTTCTGTTCAGACATGTAATGCTCCAAATGTGCCTAAAATATCCCCCTTTATTGTTAAAACAACCATGAAATTAAATAGGGGCTTCAGACTGGCAATATTGTGATATACCTGACATTCCCCAAATGAGGGGAGGCCAGGGGGCCCCCCACACCCCGGAAATGAAATTCCTAATATGGCCCTCGAGTGGACCAGACCAATACAAATTCATTCTCTGGTATAAACTGAGTTTCCTGTGAAAATTTCAGCAAGATTGATCAACTCTGAGAGGTGGTTTGGACTGATCTGGCATTTTATGACATCCTCGCCACCCACACTCCCTGAACCTGTACTTTGGGCTAGATATGCATTTCTGAAGGAACACACTACTAAAATTAATTCAAGTGGCGACTCCTGTGGGACACAATATGGTTTACAACCTTAAACCTGCCTTACCTGAGAAAATATCAGCCTATCCTGAGACAGCCAGCTGAGGCTGCATTTTCGGCTTCCTGGACCCTATTTCACACATATGACATCACTGGTACACCAGATGTAATCCTGAAACCTGTGCAATCAGATTCAGTGGGTGGCAGGTGATTTTTGGGCCAAGTTTCATGGTTACAGAGCAATATTTAGTACTGGTTTGGGCTGATTTACATCTATTTTGGACCATTTTAACAGCATTATTCGGGTTATATATTTTCTGTTCAGACATGTAATGCTCCAAATGTGCCTAAAATATCCCCCTTTATTGTTAAAACAACCATGAAATTAAATAGGGGCTTCAGACTGGCAATATTGTGATATACCTGACATTCCCCAAATGAGGGGAGGCCAGGGGGCCCCCCACACCCCGGAAATGAAATTCCTAATATGGCCCTCGAGTGGACCAGACCAATACAAATTCATTCTCTGGTATAAACTGAGTTTCCTGTGAAAATTTCAGCAAGATTGATCAACTCTGAGAGGTGGTTTGGACTGATCTGGCATTTTGTGACATCCTCGCCACCCACACTCCCTGAACCTGTACTTTGGGCTAGATATGCATTTCTGAAGGAACACACTACTAAAATTAATTCAAGTGGCGACTCCTGTGGGACACAATATGGTTTACAACCTTAAACCTGCCTTACCTGAGAAAATATCAGCCTATCCTGAGACAGCCAGCTGAGGCTGCATTTTCGGCTTCCTGGACCCTATTTCACACATATGACATCACTGGTACACCAGATGTAATCCTGAAACCTGTGCAATCAGATTCAGTGGGTGGCAGGTGATTTTTGGGCCAAGTTTCATGGTTACAGAGCAATATTTAGTACTGGTTTGGGCTGATTTACATCTATTTTGGACCATTTTAACAGCATTATTCGGGTTATATATTTTCTGTTCAGACATGTAATGCTCCAAATGTGCCTAAAATATCCCCCTTTATTGTTAAAACAACCATGAAATTAAATAGGGGCTTCAGACTGGCAATATTGTGATATACCTGACATTCCCCAAATGAGGGGAGGCCAGGGGGCCCCCCACACCCCGGAAATGAAATTCCTAATATGGCCCTCGAGTGGACCAGACCAATACAAATTCATTCTCTGGTATAAACTGAGTTTCCTGTGAAAATTTCAGCAAGATTGATCAACTCTGAGAGGTGGTTTGGACTGATCTGGCATTTTGTGACATCCTCGCCACCCACACTCCCTGAACCTGTACTTTGGGCTAGATATGCATTTCTGAAGGAACACACTACTAAAATTAATTCAAGTGGCGACTCCTGTGGGACACAATATGGTTTACAACCTTAAACCTGCCTTACCTGAGAAAATATCAGCCTATCCTGAGACAGCCAGCTGAGGCTGCATTTTCGGCTTCCTGGACCCTATTTCACACATATGACATCACTGGTACACCAGATGTAATCCTGAAACCTGTGCAATCAGATTCAGTGGGTGGCAGGTGATTTTTGGGCCAAGTTTCATGGTTACAGAGCAATATTTAGTACTGGTTTGGGCTGATTTACATCTATTTTGGACCATTTTAACAGCATTATTCGGGTTATATATTTTCTGTTCAGACATGTAATGCTCCAAATGTGCCTAAAATATCCCCCTTTATTGTTAAAACAACCATGAAATTAAATAGGGGCTTCAGACTGGCAATATTGTGATATACCTGACATTCCCCAAATGAGGGGAGGCCAGGGGGCCCCCCACACCCCGGAAATGAAATTCCTAATATGGCCCTCGAGTGGACCAGACCAATACAAATTCATTCTCTGGTATAAACTGAGTTTCCTGTGAAAATTTCAGCAAGATTGATCAACTCTGAGAGGTGGTTTGGACTGATCTGGCATTTTGTGACATCCTCGCCACCCACACTCCCTGAACCTGTACTTTGGGCTAGATATGCATTTCTGAAGGAACACACTACTAAAATTAATTCAAGTGGCGACTCCTGTGGGACACAATATGGTTTACAACCTTAAACCTGCCTTACCTGAGAAAATATCAGCCTATCCTGAGACAGCCAGCTGAGGCTGCATTTTCGGCTTCCTGGACCCTATTTCACACATATGACATCACTGGTACACCAGATGTAATCCTGAAACCTGTGCAATCAGATTCAGTGGGTGGCAGGTGATTTTTGGGCCAAGTTTCATGGTTACAGAGCAATATTTAGTACTGGTTTGGGCTGATTTACATCTATTTTGGACCATTTTAACAGCATTATTCGGGTTATATATTTTCTGTTCAGACATGTAATGCTCCAAATGTGCCTAAAATATCCCCCTTTATTGTTAAAACAACCATGAAATTAAATAGGGGCTTCAGACTGGCAATATTGTGATATACCTGACATTCCCCAAATGAGGGGAGGCCAGGGGGCCCCCCACACCCCGGAAATGAAATTCCTAATATGGCCCTCGAGTGGACCAGACCAATACAAATTCATTCTCTGGTATAAACTGAGTTTCCTGTGAAAATTTCAGCAAGATTGATCAACTCTGAGAGGTGGTTTGGACTGATCTGGCATTTTGTGACATCCTCGCCACCCACACTCCCTGAACCTGTACTTTGGGCTAGATATGCATTTCTGAAGGAACACACTACTAAAATTAATTCAAGTGGCGACTCCTGTGGGACACAATATGGTTTACAACCTTAAACCTGCCTTACCTGAGAAAATATCAGCCTATCCTGAGACAGCCAGCTGAGGCTGCATTTTCGGCTTCCTGGACCCTATTTCACACATATGACATCACTGGTACACCAGATGTAATCCTGAAACCTGTGCAATCAGATTCAGTGGGTGGCAGGTGATTTTTGGGCCAAGTTTCATGGTTACAGAGCAATATTTAGTACTGGTTTGGGCTGATTTACATCTATTTTGGACCATTTTAACAGCATTATTCGGGTTATATATTTTCTGTTCAGACATGTAATGCTCCAAATGTGCCTAAAATATCCCCCTTTATTGTTAAAACAACCATGAAATTAAATAGGGGCTTCAGACTGGCAATATTGTGATATACCTGACATTCCCCAAATGAGGGGAGGCCAGGGGGCCCCCCACACCCCGGAAATGAAATTCCTAATATGGCCCTCGAGTGGACCAGACCAATACAAATTCATTCTCTGGTATAAACTGAGTTTCCTGTGAAAATTTCAGCAAGATTGATCAACTCTGAGAGGTGGTTTGGACTGATCTGGCATTTTGTGACATCCTCGCCACCCACACTCCCTGAACCTGTACTTTGGGCTAGATATGCATTTCTGAAGGAACACACTACTAAAATTAATTCAAGTGGCGACTCCTGTGGGACACAATATGGTTTACAACCTTAAACCTGCCTTACCTGAGAAAATATCAGCCTATCCTGAGACAGCCAGCTGAGGCTGCATTTTCGGCTTCCTGGACCCTATTTCACACATATGACATCACTGGTACACCAGATGTAATCCTGAAACCTGTGCAATCAGATTCAGTGGGTGGCAGGTGATTTTTGGGCCAAGTTTCATGGTTACAGAGCAATATTTAGTACTGGTTTGGGCTGATTTACATCTATTTTGGACCATTTTAACAGCATTATTCGGGTTATATATTTTCTGTTCAGACATGTAATGCTCCAAATGTGCCTAAAATATCCCCCTTTATTGTTAAAACAACCATGAAATTAAATAGGGGCTTCAGACTGGCAATATTGTGATATACCTGACATTCCCCAAATGAGGGGAGGCCAGGGGGCCCCCCACACCCCGGAAATGAAATTCCTAATATGGCCCTCGAGTGGACCAGACCAATACAAATTCATTCTCTGGTATAAACTGAGTTTCCTGTGAAAATTTCAGCAAGATTGATCAACTCTGAGAGGTGGTTTGGACTGATCTGGCATTTTGTGACATCCTCGCCACCCACACTCCCTGAACCTGTACTTTGGGCTAGATATGCATTTCTGAAGGAACACACTACTAAAATTAATTCAAGTGGCGACTCCTGTGGGACACAATATGGTTTACAACCTTAAACCTGCCTTACCTGAGAAAATATCAGCCTATCCTGAGACAGCCAGCTGAGGCTGCATTTTCGGCTTCCTGGACCCTATTTCACACATATGACATCACTGGTACACCAGATGTAATCCTGAAACCTGTGCAATCAGATTCAGTGGGTGGCAGGTGATTTTTGGGCCAAGTTTCATGGTTACAGAGCAATATTTAGTACTGGTTTGGGCTGATTTACATCTATTTTGGACCATTTTAACAGCATTATTCGGGTTATATATTTTCTGTTCAGACATGTAATGCTCCAAATGTGCCTAAAATATCCCCCTTTATTGTTAAAACAACCATGAAATTAAATAGGGGCTTCAGACTGGCAATATTGTGATATACCTGACATTCCCCAAATGAGGGGAGGCCAGGGGGCCCCCCACACCCCGGAAATGAAATTCCTAATATGGCCCTCGAGTGGACCAGACCAATACAAATTCATTCTCTGGTATAAACTGAGTTTCCTGTGAAAATTTCAGCAAGATTGATCAACTCTGAGAGGTGGTTTGGACTGATCTGGCATTTTGTGACATCCTCGCCACCCACACTCCCTGAACCTGTACTTTGGGCTAGATATGCATTTCTGAAGGAACACACTACTAAAATTAATTCAAGTGGCGACTCCTGTGGGACACAATATGGTTTACAACCTTAAACCTGCCTTACCTGAGAAAATATCAGCCTATCCTGAGACAGCCAGCTGAGGCTGCATTTTCGGCTTCCTGGACCCTATTTCACACATATGACATCACTGGTACACCAGATGTAATCCTGAAACCTGTGCAATCAGATTCAGTGGGTGGCAGGTGATTTTTGGGCCAAGTTTCATGGTTACAGAGCAATATTTAGTACTGGTTTGGGCTGATTTACATCTATTTTGGACCATTTTAACAGCATTATTCGGGTTATATATTTTCTGTTCAGACATGTAATGCTCCAAATGTGCCTAAAATATCCCCCTTTATTGTTAAAACAACCATGAAATTAAATAGGGGCTTCAGACTGGCAATATTGTGATATACCTGACATTCCCCAAATGAGGGGAGGCCAGGGGGCCCCCCACACCCCGGAAATGAAATTCCTAATATGGCCCTCGAGTGGACCAGACCAATACAAATTCATTCTCTGGTATAAACTGAGTTTCCTGTGAAAATTTCAGCAAGATTGATCAACTCTGAGAGGTGGTTTGGACTGATCTGGCATTTTATGACATCCTCGCCACCCACACTCCCTGAACCTGTACTTTGGGCTAGATATGCATTTCTGAAGGAACACACTACTAAAATTAATTCAAGTGGCGACTCCTGTGGGACACAATATGGTTTACAACCTTAAACCTGCCTTACCTGAGAAAATATCAGCCTATCCTGAGACAGCCAGCTGAGGCTGCATTTTCGGCTTCCTGGACCCTATTTCACACATATGACATCACTGGTACACCAGATGTAATCCTGAAACCTGTGCAATCAGATTCAGTGGGTGGCAGGTGATTTTTGGGCCAAGTTTCATGGTTACAGAGCAATATTTAGTACTGGTTTGGGCTGATTTACATCTATTTTGGACCATTTTAACAGCATTATTCGGGTTATATATTTTCTGTTCAGACATGTAATGCTCCAAATGTGCCTAAAATATCCCCCTTTATTGTTAAAACAACCATGAAATTAAATAGGGGCTTCAGACTGGCAATATTGTGATATACCTGACATTCCCCAAATGAGGGGAGGCCAGGGGGCCCCCCACACCCCGGAAATGAAATTCCTAATATGGCCCTCGAGTGGACCAGACCAATACAAATTCATTCTCTGGTATAAACTGAGTTTCCTGTGAAAATTTCAGCAAGATTGATCAACTCTGAGAGGTGGTTTGGACTGATCTGGCATTTTGTGACATCCTCGCCACCCACACTCCCTGAACCTGTACTTTGGGCTAGATATGCATTTCTGAAGGAACACACTACTAAAATTAATTCAAGTGGCGACTCCTGTGGGACACAATATGGTTTACAACCTTAAACCTGCCTTACCTGAGAAAATATCAGCCTATCCTGAGACAGCCAGCTGAGGCTGCATTTTCGGCTTCCTGGACCCTATTTCACACATATGACATCACTGGTACACCAGATGTAATCCTGAAACCTGTGCAATCAGATTCAGTGGGTGGCAGGTGATTTTTGGGCCAAGTTTCATGGTTACAGAGCAATATTTAGTACTGGTTTGGGCTGATTTACATCTATTTTGGACCATTTTAACAGCATTATTCGGGTTATATATTTTCTGTTCAGACATGTAATGCTCCAAATGTGCCTAAAATATCCCCCTTTATTGTTAAAACAACCATGAAATTAAATAGGGGCTTCAGACTGGCAATATTGTGATATACCTGACATTCCCCAAATGAGGGGAGGCCAGGGGGCCCCCCACACCCCGGAAATGAAATTCCTAATATGGCCCTCGAGTGGACCAGACCAATACAAATTCATTCTCTGGTATAAACTGAGTTTCCTGTGAAAATTTCAGCAAGATTGATCAACTCTGAGAGGTGGTTTGGACTGATCTGGCATTTTGTGACATCCTCGCCACCCACACTCCCTGAACCTGTACTTTGGGCTAGATATGCATTTCTGAAGGAACACACTACTAAAATTAATTCAAGTGGCGACTCCTGTGGGACACAATATGGTTTACAACCTTAAACCTGCCTTACCTGAGAAAATATCAGCCTATCCTGAGACAGCCAGCTGAGGCTGCATTTTCGGCTTCCTGGACCCTATTTCACACATATGACATCACTGGTACACCAGATGTAATCCTGAAACCTGTGCAATCAGATTCAGTGGGTGGCAGGTGATTTTTGGGCCAAGTTTCATGGTTACAGAGCAATATTTAGTACTGGTTTGGGCTGATTTACATCTATTTTGGACCATTTTAACAGCATTATTCGGGTTATATATTTTCTGTTCAGACATGTAATGCTCCAAATGTGCCTAAAATATCCCCCTTTATTGTTAAAACAACCATGAAATTAAATAGGGGCTTCAGACTGGCAATATTGTGATATACCTGACATTCCCCAAATGAGGGGAGGCCAGGGGGCCCCCCACACCCCGGAAATGAAATTCCTAATATGGCCCTCGAGTGGACCAGACCAATACAAATTCATTCTCTGGTATAAACTGAGTTTCCTGTGAAAATTTCAGCAAGATTGATCAACTCTGAGAGGTGGTTTGGACTGATCTGGCATTTTATGACATCCTCGCCACCCACACTCCCTGAACCTGTACTTTGGGCTAGATATGCATTTCTGAAGGAACACACTACTAAAATTAATTCAAGTGGCGACTCCTGTGGGACACAATATGGTTTACAACCTTAAACCTGCCTTACCTGAGAAAATATCAGCCTATCCTGAGACAGCCAGCTGAGGCTGCATTTTCGGCTTCCTGGACCCTATTTCACACATATGACATCACTGGTACACCAGATGTAATCCTGAAACCTGTGCAATCAGATTCAGTGGGTGGCAGGTGATTTTTGGGCCAAGTTTCATGGTTACAGAGCAATATTTAGTACTGGTTTGGGCTGATTTACATCTATTTTGGACCATTTTAACAGCATTATTCGGGTTATATATTTTCTGTTCAGACATGTAATGCTCCAAATGTGCCTAAAATATCCCCCTTTATTGTTAAAACAACCATGAAATTAAATAGGGGCTTCAGACTGGCAATATTGTGATATACCTGACATTCCCCAAATGAGGGGAGGCCAGGGGGCCCCCCACACCCCGGAAATGAAATTCCTAATATGGCCCTCGAGTGGACCAGACCAATACAAATTCATTCTCTGGTATAAACTGAGTTTCCTGTGAAAATTTCAGCAAGATTGATCAACTCTGAGAGGTGGTTTGGACTGATCTGGCATTTTGTGACATCCTCGCCACCCACACTCCCTGAACCTGTACTTTGGGCTAGATATGCATTTCTGAAGGAACACACTACTAAAATTAATTCAAGTGGCGACTCCTGTGGGACACAATATGGTTTACAACCTTAAACCTGCCTTACCTGAGAAAATATCAGCCTATCCTGAGACAGCCAGCTGAGGCTGCATTTTCGGCTTCCTGGACCCTATTTCACACATATGACATCACTGGTACACCAGATGTAATCCTGAAACCTGTGCAATCAGATTCAGTGGGTGGCAGGTGATTTTTGGGCCAAGTTTCATGGTTACAGAGCAATATTTAGTACTGGTTTGGGCTGATTTACATCTATTTTGGACCATTTTAACAGCATTATTCGGGTTATATATTTTCTGTTCAGACATGTAATGCTCCAAATGTGCCTAAAATATCCCCCTTTATTGTTAAAACAACCATGAAATTAAATAGGGGCTTCAGACTGGCAATATTGTGATATACCTGACATTCCCCAAATGAGGGGAGGCCAGGGGGCCCCCCACACCCCGGAAATGAAATTCCTAATATGGCCCTCGAGTGGACCAGACCAATACAAATTCATTCTCTGGTATAAACTGAGTTTCCTGTGAAAATTTCAGCAAGATTGATCAACTCTGAGAGGTGGTTTGGACTGATCTGGCATTTTGTGACATCCTCGCCACCCACACTCCCTGAACCTGTACTTTGGGCTAGATATGCATTTCTGAAGGAACACACTACTAAAATTAATTCAAGTGGCGACTCCTGTGGGACACAATATGGTTTACAACCTTAAACCTGCCTTACCTGAGAAAATATCAGCCTATCCTGAGACAGCCAGCTGAGGCTGCATTTTCGGCTTCCTGGACCCTATTTCACACATATGACATCACTGGTACACCAGATGTAATCCTGAAACCTGTGCAATCAGATTCAGTGGGTGGCAGGTGATTTTTGGGCCAAGTTTCATGGTTACAGAGCAATATTTAGTACTGGTTTGGGCTGATTTACATCTATTTTGGACCATTTTAACAGCATTATTCGGGTTATATATTTTCTGTTCAGACATGTAATGCTCCAAATGTGCCTAAAATATCCCCCTTTATTGTTAAAACAACCATGAAATTAAATAGGGGCTTCAGACTGGCAATATTGTGATATACCTGACATTCCCCAAATGAGGGGAGGCCAGGGGGCCCCCCACACCCCGGAAATGAAATTCCTAATATGGCCCTCGAGTGGACCAGACCAATACAAATTCATTCTCTGGTATAAACTGAGTTTCCTGTGAAAATTTCAGCAAGATTGATCAACTCTGAGAGGTGGTTTGGACTGATCTGGCATTTTATGACATCCTCGCCACCCACACTCCCTGAACCTGTACTTTGGGCTAGATATGCATTTCTGAAGGAACACACTACTAAAATTAATTCAAGTGGCGACTCCTGTGGGACACAATATGGTTTACAACCTTAAACCTGCCTTACCTGAGAAAATATCAGCCTATCCTGAGACAGCCAGCTGAGGCTGCATTTTCGGCTTCCTGGACCCTATTTCACACATATGACATCACTGGTACACCAGATGTAATCCTGAAACCTGTGCAATCAGATTCAGTGGGTGGCAGGTGATTTTTGGGCCAAGTTTCATGGTTACAGAGCAATATTTAGTACTGGTTTGGGCTGATTTACATCTATTTTGGACCATTTTAACAGCATTATTCGGGTTATATATTTTCTGTTCAGACATGTAATGCTCCAAATGTGCCTAAAATATCCCCCTTTATTGTTAAAACAACCATGAAATTAAATAGGGGCTTCAGACTGGCAATATTGTGATATACCTGACATTCCCCAAATGAGGGGAGGCCAGGGGGCCCCCCACACCCCGGAAATGAAATTCCTAATATGGCCCTCGAGTGGACCAGACCAATACAAATTCATTCTCTGGTATAAACTGAGTTTCCTGTGAAAATTTCAGCAAGATTGATCAACTCTGAGAGGTGGTTTGGACTGATCTGGCATTTTGTGACATCCTCGCCACCCACACTCCCTGAACCTGTACTTTGGGCTAGATATGCATTTCTGAAGGAACACACTACTAAAATTAATTCAAGTGGCGACTCCTGTGGGACACAATATGGTTTACAACCTTAAACCTGCCTTACCTGAGAAAATATCAGCCTATCCTGAGACAGCCAGCTGAGGCTGCATTTTCGGCTTCCTGGACCCTATTTCACACATATGACATCACTGGTACACCAGATGTAATCCTGAAACCTGTGCAATCAGATTCAGTGGGTGGCAGGTGATTTTTGGGCCAAGTTTCATGGTTACAGAGCAATATTTAGTACTGGTTTGGGCTGATTTACATCTATTTTGGACCATTTTAACAGCATTATTCGGGTTATATATTTTCTGTTCAGACATGTAATGCTCCAAATGTGCCTAAAATATCCCCCTTTATTGTTAAAACAACCATGAAATTAAATAGGGGCTTCAGACTGGCAATATTGTGATATACCTGACATTCCCCAAATGAGGGGAGGCCAGGGGGCCCCCCACACCCCGGAAATGAAATTCCTAATATGGCCCTCGAGTGGACCAGACCAATACAAATTCATTCTCTGGTATAAACTGAGTTTCCTGTGAAAATTTCAGCAAGATTGATCAACTCTGAGAGGTGGTTTGGACTGATCTGGCATTTTATGACATCCTCGCCACCCACACTCCCTGAACCTGTACTTTGGGCTAGATATGCATTTCTGAAGGAACACACTACTAAAATTAATTCAAGTGGCGACTCCTGTGGGACACAATATGGTTTACAACCTTAAACCTGCCTTACCTGAGAAAATATCAGCCTATCCTGAGACAGCCAGCTGAGGCTGCATTTTCGGCTTCCTGGACCCTATTTCACACATATGACATCACTGGTACACCAGATGTAATCCTGAAACCTGTGCAATCAGATTCAGTGGGTGGCAGGTGATTTTTGGGCCAAGTTTCATGGTTACAGAGCAATATTTAGTACTGGTTTGGGCTGATTTACATCTATTTTGGACCATTTTAACAGCATTATTCGGGTTATATATTTTCTGTTCAGACATGTAATGCTCCAAATGTGCCTAAAATATCCCCCTTTATTGTTAAAACAACCATGAAATTAAATAGGGGCTTCAGACTGGCAATATTGTGATATACCTGACATTCCCCAAATGAGGGGAGGCCAGGGGGCCCCCCACACCCCGGAAATGAAATTCCTAATATGGCCCTCGAGTGGACCAGACCAATACAAATTCATTCTCTGGTATAAACTGAGTTTCCTGTGAAAATTTCAGCAAGATTGATCAACTCTGAGAGGTGGTTTGGACTGATCTGGCATTTTATGACATCCTCGCCACCCACACTCCCTGAACCTGTACTTTGGGCTAGATATGCATTTCTGAAGGAACACACTACTAAAATTAATTCAAGTGGCGACTCCTGTGGGACACAATATGGTTTACAACCTTAAACCTGCCTTACCTGAGAAAATATCAGCCTATCCTGAGACAGCCAGCTGAGGCTGCATTTTCGGCTTCCTGGACCCTATTTCACACATATGACATCACTGGTACACCAGATGTAATCCTGAAACCTGTGCAATCAGATTCAGTGGGTGGCAGGTGATTTTTGGGCCAAGTTTCATGGTTACAGAGCAATATTTAGTACTGGTTTGGGCTGATTTACATCTATTTTGGACCATTTTAACAGCATTATTCGGGTTATATATTTTCTGTTCAGACATGTAATGCTCCAAATGTGCCTAAAATATCCCCCTTTATTGTTAAAACAACCATGAAATTAAATAGGGGCTTCAGACTGGCAATATTGTGATATACCTGACATTCCCCAAATGAGGGGAGGCCAGGGGGCCCCCCACACCCCGGAAATGAAATTCCTAATATGGCCCTCGAGTGGACCAGACCAATACAAATTCATTCTCTGGTATAAACTGAGTTTCCTGTGAAAATTTCAGCAAGATTGATCAACTCTGAGAGGTGGTTTGGACTGATCTGGCATTTTGTGACATCCTCGCCACCCACACTCCCTGAACCTGTACTTTGGGCTAGATATGCATTTCTGAAGGAACACACTACTAAAATTAATTCAAGTGGCGACTCCTGTGGGACACAATATGGTTTACAACCTTAAACCTGCCTTACCTGAGAAAATATCAGCCTATCCTGAGACAGCCAGCTGAGGCTGCATTTTCGGCTTCCTGGACCCTATTTCACACATATGACATCACTGGTACACCAGATGTAATCCTGAAACCTGTGCAATCAGATTCAGTGGGTGGCAGGTGATTTTTGGGCCAAGTTTCATGGTTACAGAGCAATATTTAGTACTGGTTTGGGCTGATTTACATCTATTTTGGACCATTTTAACAGCATTATTCGGGTTATATATTTTCTGTTCAGACATGTAATGCTCCAAATGTGCCTAAAATATCCCCCTTTATTGTTAAAACAACCATGAAATTAAATAGGGGCTTCAGACTGGCAATATTGTGATATACCTGACATTCCCCAAATGAGGGGAGGCCAGGGGGCCCCCCACACCCCGGAAATGAAATTCCTAATATGGCCCTCGAGTGGACCAGACCAATACAAATTCATTCTCTGGTATAAACTGAGTTTCCTGTGAAAATTTCAGCAAGATTGATCAACTCTGAGAGGTGGTTTGGACTGATCTGGCATTTTATGACATCCTCGCCACCCACACTCCCTGAACCTGTACTTTGGGCTAGATATGCATTTCTGAAGGAACACACTACTAAAATTAATTCAAGTGGCGACTCCTGTGGGACACAATATGGTTTACAACCTTAAACCTGCCTTACCTGAGAAAATATCAGCCTATCCTGAGACAGCCAGCTGAGGCTGCATTTTCGGCTTCCTGGACCCTATTTCACACATATGACATCACTGGTACACCAGATGTAATCCTGAAACCTGTGCAATCAGATTCAGTGGGTGGCAGGTGATTTTTGGGCCAAGTTTCATGGTTACAGAGCAATATTTAGTACTGGTTTGGGCTGATTTACATCTATTTTGGACCATTTTAACAGCATTATTCGGGTTATATATTTTCTGTTCAGACATGTAATGCTCCAAATGTGCCTAAAATATCCCCCTTTATTGTTAAAACAACCATGAAATTAAATAGGGGCTTCAGACTGGCAATATTGTGATATACCTGACATTCCCCAAATGAGGGGAGGCCAGGGGGCCCCCCACACCCCGGAAATGAAATTCCTAATATGGCCCTCGAGTGGACCAGACCAATACAAATTCATTCTCTGGTATAAACTGAGTTTCCTGTGAAAATTTCAGCAAGATTGATCAACTCTGAGAGGTGGTTTGGACTGATCTGGCATTTTATGACATCCTCGCCACCCACACTCCCTGAACCTGTACTTTGGGCTAGATATGCATTTCTGAAGGAACACACTACTAAAATTAATTCAAGTGGCGACTCCTGTGGGACACAATATGGTTTACAACCTTAAACCTGCCTTACCTGAGAAAATATCAGCCTATCCTGAGACAGCCAGCTGAGGCTGCATTTTCGGCTTCCTGGACCCTATTTCACACATATGACATCACTGGTACACCAGATGTAATCCTGAAACCTGTGCAATCAGATTCAGTGGGTGGCAGGTGATTTTTGGGCCAAGTTTCATGGTTACAGAGCAATATTTAGTACTGGTTTGGGCTGATTTACATCTATTTTGGACCATTTTAACAGCATTATTCGGGTTATATATTTTCTGTTCAGACATGTAATGCTCCAAATGTGCCTAAAATATCCCCCTTTATTGTTAAAACAACCATGAAATTAAATAGGGGCTTCAGACTGGCAATATTGTGATATACCTGACATTCCCCAAATGAGGGGAGGCCAGGGGGCCCCCCACACCCCGGAAATGAAATTCCTAATATGGCCCTCGAGTGGACCAGACCAATACAAATTCATTCTCTGGTATAAACTGAGTTTCCTGTGAAAATTTCAGCAAGATTGATCAACTCTGAGAGGTGGTTTGGACTGATCTGGCATTTTATGACATCCTCGCCACCCACACTCCCTGAACCTGTACTTTGGGCTAGATATGCATTTCTGAAGGAACACACTACTAAAATTAATTCAAGTGGCGACTCCTGTGGGACACAATATGGTTTACAACCTTAAACCTGCCTTACCTGAGAAAATATCAGCCTATCCTGAGACAGCCAGCTGAGGCTGCATTTTCGGCTTCCTGGACCCTATTTCACACATATGACATCACTGGTACACCAGATGTAATCCTGAAACCTGTGCAATCAGATTCAGTGGGTGGCAGGTGATTTTTGGGCCAAGTTTCATGGTTACAGAGCAATATTTAGTACTGGTTTGGGCTGATTTACATCTATTTTGGACCATTTTAACAGCATTATTCGGGTTATATATTTTCTGTTCAGACATGTAATGCTCCAAATGTGCCTAAAATATCCCCCTTTATTGTTAAAACAACCATGAAATTAAATAGGGGCTTCAGACTGGCAATATTGTGATATACCTGACATTCCCCAAATGAGGGGAGGCCAGGGGGCCCCCCACACCCCGGAAATGAAATTCCTAATATGGCCCTCGAGTGGACCAGACCAATACAAATTCATTCTCTGATATAAACTGAGTTTCCTGTGAAAATTTCAGCAAGATTGATCAACTCTGAGAGGTGGTTTGGACTGATCTGGCATTTTGTGACATCCTCGCCACCCACACTCCCTGAACCTGTACTTTGGGCTAGATATGCATTTCTGAAGGAACACACTACTAAAATTAATTCAAGTGGCGACTCCTGTGGGACACAATATGGTTTACAACCTTAAACCTGCCTTACCTGAGAAAATATCAGCCTATCCTGAGACAGCCAGCTGAGGCTGCATTTTCGGCTTCCTGGACCCTATTTCACACATATGACATCACTGGTACACCAGATGTAATCCTGAAACCTGTGCAATCAGATTCAGTGGGTGGCAGGTGATTTTTGGGCCAAGTTTCATGGTTACAGAGCAATATTTAGTACTGGTTTGGGCTGATTTACATCTATTTTGGACCATTTTAACAGCATTATTCGGGTTATATATTTTCTGTTCAGACATGTAATGCTCCAAATGTGCCTAAAATATCCCCCTTTATTGTTAAAACAACCATGAAATTAAATAGGGGCTTCAGACTGGCAATATTGTGATATACCTGACATTCCCCAAATGAGGGGAGGCCAGGGGGCCCCCCACACCCCGGAAATGAAATTCCTAATATGGCCCTCGAGTGGACCAGACCAATACAAATTCATTCTCTGGTATAAACTGAGTTTCCTGTGAAAATTTCAGCAAGATTGATCAACTCTGAGAGGTGGTTTGGACTGATCTGGCATTTTATGACATCCTCGCCACCCACACTCCCTGAACCTGTACTTTGGGCTAGATATGCATTTCTGAAGGAACACACTACTAAAATTAATTCAAGTGGCGACTCCTGTGGGACACAATATGGTTTACAACCTTAAACCTGCCTTACCTGAGAAAATATCAGCCTATCCTGAGACAGCCAGCTGAGGCTGCATTTTCGGCTTCCTGGACCCTATTTCACACATATGACATCACTGGTACACCAGATGTAATCCTGAAACCTGTGCAATCAGATTCAGTGGGTGGCAGGTGATTTTTGGGCCAAGTTTCATGGTTACAGAGCAATATTTAGTACTGGTTTGGGCTGATTTACATCTATTTTGGACCATTTTAACAGCATTATTCGGGTTATATATTTTCTGTTCAGACATGTAATGCTCCAAATGTGCCTAAAATATCCCCCTTTATTGTTAAAACAACCATGAAATTAAATAGGGGCTTCAGACTGGCAATATTGTGATATACCTGACATTCCCCAAATGAGGGGAGGCCAGGGGGCCCCCCACACCCCGGAAATGAAATTCCTAATATGGCCCTCGAGTGGACCAGACCAATACAAATTCATTCTCTGGTATAAACTGAGTTTCCTGTGAAAATTTCAGCAAGATTGATCAACTCTGAGAGGTGGTTTGGACTGATCTGGCATTTTATGACATCCTCGCCACCCACACTCCCTGAACCTGTACTTTGGGCTAGATATGCATTTCTGGAGGAACACACTACTAAAATTAATTCAAGTGGCGACTCCTGTGGGACACAATATGGTTTACAACCTTAAACCTGCCTTACCTGAGAAAATATCAGCCTATCCTGAGACAGCCAGCTGAGGCTGCATTTTCGGCTTCCTGGACCCTATTTCACACATATGACATCACTGGTACACCAGATGTAATCCTGAAACCTGTGCAATCAGATTCAGTGGGTGGCAGGTGATTTTTGGGCCAAGTTTCATGGTTACAGAGCAATATTTAGTACTGGTTTGGGCTGATTTACATCTATTTTGGACCATTTTAACAGCATTATTCGGGTTATATATTTTCTGTTCAGACATGTAATGCTCCAAATGTGCCTAAAATATCCCCCTTTATTGTTAAAACAACCATGAAATTAAATAGGGGCTTCAGACTGGCAATATTGTGATATACCTGACATTCCCCAAATGAGGGGAGGCCAGGGGGCCCCCCACACCCCGGAAATGAAATTCCTAATATGGCCCTCGAGTGGACCAGACCAATACAAATTCATTCTCTGGTATAAACTGAGTTTCCTGTGAAAATTTCAGCAAGATTGATCAACTCTGAGAGGTGGTTTGGACTGATCTGGCATTTTATGACATCCTCGCCACCCACACTCCCTGAACCTGTACTTTGGGCTAGATATGCATTTCTGAAGGAACACACTACTAAAATTAATTCAAGTGGCGACTCCTGTGGGACACAATATGGTTTACAACCTTAAACCTGCCTTACCTGAGAAAATATCAGCCTATCCTGAGACAGCCAGCTGAGGCTGCATTTTCGGCTTCCTGGACCCTATTTCACACATATGACATCACTGGTACACCAGATGTAATCCTGAAACCTGTGCAATCAGATTCAGTGGGTGGCAGGTGATTTTTGGGCCAAGTTTCATGGTTACAGAGCAATATTTAGTACTGGTTTGGGCTGATTTACATCTATTTTGGACCATTTTAACAGCATTATTCGGGTTATATATTTTCTGTTCAGACATGTAATGCTCCAAATGTGCCTAAAATATCCCCCTTTATTGTTAAAACAACCATGAAATTAAATAGGGGCTTCAGACTGGCAATATTGTGATATACCTGACATTCCCCAAATGAGGGGAGGCCAGGGGGCCCCCCACACCCCGGAAATGAAATTCCTAATATGGCCCTCGAGTGGACCAGACCAATACAAATTCATTCTCTGGTATAAACTGAGTTTCCTGTGAAAATTTCAGCAAGATTGATCAACTCTGAGAGGTGGTTTGGACTGATCTGGCATTTTATGACATCCTCGCCACCCACACTCCCTGAACCTGTACTTTGGGCTAGATATGCATTTCTGAAGGAACACACTACTAAAATTAATTCAAGTGGCGACTCCTGTGGGACACAATATGGTTTACAACCTTAAACCTGCCTTACCTGAGAAAATATCAGCCTATCCTGAGACAGCCAGCTGAGGCTGCATTTTCGGCTTCCTGGACCCTATTTCACACATATGACATCACTGGTACACCAGATGTAATCCTGAAACCTGTGCAATCAGATTCAGTGGGTGGCAGGTGATTTTTGGGCCAAGTTTCATGGTTACAGAGCAATATTTAGTACTGGTTTGGGCTGATTTACATCTATTTTGGACCATTTTAACAGCATTATTCGGGTTATATATTTTCTGTTCAGACATGTAATGCTCCAAATGTGCCTAAAATATCCCCCTTTATTGTTAAAACAACCATGAAATTAAATAGGGGCTTCAGACTGGCAATATTGTGATATACCTGACATTCCCCAAATGAGGGGAGGCCAGGGGGCCCCCCACACCCCGGAAATGAAATTCCTAATATGGCCCTCGAGTGGACCAGACCAATACAAATTCATTCTCTGATATAAACTGAGTTTCCTGTGAAAATTTCAGCAAGATTGATCAACTCTGAGAGGTGGTTTGGACTGATCTGGCATTTTGTGACATCCTCGCCACCCACACTCCCTGAACCTGTACTTTGGGCTAGATATGCATTTCTGAAGGAACACACTACTAAAATTAATTCAAGTGGCGACTCCTGTGGGACACAATATGGTTTACAACCTTAAACCTGCCTTACCTGAGAAAATATCAGCCTATCCTGAGACAGCCAGCTGAGGCTGCATTTTCGGCTTCCTGGACCCTATTTCACACATATGACATCACTGGTACACCAGATGTAATCCTGAAACCTGTGCAATCAGATTCAGTGGGTGGCAGGTGATTTTTGGGCCAAGTTTCATGGTTACAGAGCAATATTTAGTACTGGTTTGGGCTGATTTACATCTATTTTGGACCATTTTAACAGCATTATTCGGGTTATATATTTTCTGTTCAGACATGTAATGCTCCAAATGTGCCTAAAATATCCCCCTTTATTGTTAAAACAACCATGAAATTAAATAGGGGCTTCAGACTGGCAATATTGTGATATACCTGACATTCCCCAAATGAGGGGAGGCCAGGGGGCCCCCCACACCCCGGAAATGAAATTCCTAATATGGCCCTCGAGTGGACCAGACCAATACAAATTCATTCTCTGGTATAAACTGAGTTTCCTGTGAAAATTTCAGCAAGATTGATCAACTCTGAGAGGTGGTTTGGACTGATCTGGCATTTTATGACATCCTCGCCACCCACACTCCCTGAACCTGTACTTTGGGCTAGATATGCATTTCTGAAGGAACACACTACTAAAATTAATTCAAGTGGCGACTCCTGTGGGACACAATATGGTTTACAACCTTAAACCTGCCTTACCTGAGAAAATATCAGCCTATCCTGAGACAGCCAGCTGAGGCTGCATTTTCGGCTTCCTGGACCCTATTTCACACATATGACATCACTGGTACACCAGATGTAATCCTGAAACCTGTGCAATCAGATTCAGTGGGTGGCAGGTGATTTTTGGGCCAAGTTTCATGGTTACAGAGCAATATTTAGTACTGGTTTGGGCTGATTTACATCTATTTTGGACCATTTTAACAGCATTATTCGGGTTATATATTTTCTGTTCAGACATGTAATGCTCCAAATGTGCCTAAAATATCCCCCTTTATTGTTAAAACAACCATGAAATTAAATAGGGGCTTCAGACTGGCAATATTGTGATATACCTGACATTCCCCAAATGAGGGGAGGCCAGGGGGCCCCCCACACCCCGGAAATGAAATTCCTAATATGGCCCTCGAGTGGACCAGACCAATACAAATTCATTCTCTGGTATAAACTGAGTTTCCTGTGAAAATTTCAGCAAGATTGATCAACTCTGAGAGGTGGTTTGGACTGATCTGGCATTTTATGACATCCTCGCCACCCACACTCCCTGAACCTGTACTTTGGGCTAGATATGCATTTCTGGAGGAACACACTACTAAAATTAATTCAAGTGGCGACTCCTGTGGGACACAATATGGTTTACAACCTTAAACCTGCCTTACCTGAGAAAATATCAGCCTATCCTGAGACAGCCAGCTGAGGCTGCATTTTCGGCTTCCTGGACCCTATTTCACACATATGACATCACTGGTACACCAGATGTAATCCTGAAACCTGTGCAATCAGATTCAGTGGGTGGCAGGTGATTTTTGGGCCAAGTTTCATGGTTACAGAGCAATATTTAGTACTGGTTTGGGCTGATTTACATCTATTTTGGACCATTTTAACAGCATTATTCGGGTTATATATTTTCTGTTCAGACATGTAATGCTCCAAATGTGCCTAAAATATCCCCCTTTATTGTTAAAACAACCATGAAATTAAATAGGGGCTTCAGACTGGCAATATTGTGATATACCTGACATTCCCCAAATGAGGGGAGGCCAGGGGGCCCCCCACACCCCGGAAATGAAATTCCTAATATGGCCCTCGAGTGGACCAGACCAATACAAATTCATTCTCTGGTATAAACTGAGTTTCCTGTGAAAATTTCAGCAAGATTGATCAACTCTGAGAGGTGGTTTGGACTGATCTGGCATTTTATGACATCCTCGCCACCCACACTCCCTGAACCTGTACTTTGGGCTAGATATGCATTTCTGAAGGAACACACTACTAAAATTAATTCAAGTGGCGACTCCTGTGGGACACAATATGGTTTACAACCTTAAACCTGCCTTACCTGAGAAAATATCAGCCTATCCTGAGACAGCCAGCTGAGGCTGCATTTTCGGCTTCCTGGACCCTATTTCACACATATGACATCACTGGTACACCAGATGTAATCCTGAAACCTGTGCAATCAGATTCAGTGGGTGGCAGGTGATTTTTGGGCCAAGTTTCATGGTTACAGAGCAATATTTAGTACTGGTTTGGGCTGATTTACATCTATTTTGGACCATTTTAACAGCATTATTCGGGTTATATATTTTCTGTTCAGACATGTAATGCTCCAAATGTGCCTAAAATATCCCCCTTTATTGTTAAAACAACCATGAAATTAAATAGGGGCTTCAGACTGGCAATATTGTGATATACCTGACATTCCCCAAATGAGGGGAGGCCAGGGGGCCCCCCACACCCCGGAAATGAAATTCCTAATATGGCCCTCGAGTGGACCAGACCAATACAAATTCATTCTCTGGTATAAACTGAGTTTCCTGTGAAAATTTCAGCAAGATTGATCAACTCTGAGAGGTGGTTTGGACTGATCTGGCATTTTATGACATCCTCGCCACCCACACTCCCTGAACCTGTACTTTGGGCTAGATATGCATTTCTGAAGGAACACACTACTAAAATTAATTCAAGTGGCGACTCCTGTGGGACACAATATGGTTTACAACCTTAAACCTGCCTTACCTGAGAAAATATCAGCCTATCCTGAGACAGCCAGCTGAGGCTGCATTTTCGGCTTCCTGGACCCTATTTCACACATATGACATCACTGGTACACCAGATGTAATCCTGAAACCTGTGCAATCAGATTCAGTGGGTGGCAGGTGATTTTTGGGCCAAGTTTCATGGTTACAGAGCAATATTTAGTACTGGTTTGGGCTGATTTACATCTATTTTGGACCATTTTAACAGCATTATTCGGGTTATATATTTTCTGTTCAGACATGTAATGCTCCAAATGTGCCTAAAATATCCCCCTTTATTGTTAAAACAACCATGAAATTAAATAGGGGCTTCAGACTGGCAATATTGTGATATACCTGACATTCCCCAAATGAGGGGAGGCCAGGGGGCCCCCCACACCCCGGAAATGAAATTCCTAATATGGCCCTCGAGTGGACCAGACCAATACAAATTCATTCTCTGGTATAAACTGAGTTTCCTGTGAAAATTTCAGCAAGATTGATCAACTCTGAGAGGTGGTTTGGACTGATCTGGCATTTTGTGACATCCTCGCCACCCACACTCCCTGAACCTGTACTTTGGGCTAGATATGCATTTCTGAAGGAACACACTACTAAAATTAATTCAAGTGGCGACTCCTGTGGGACACAATATGGTTTACAACCTTAAACCTGCCTTACCTGAGAAAATATCAGCCTATCCTGAGACAGCCAGCTGAGGCTGCATTTTCGGCTTCCTGGACCCTATTTCACACATATGACATCACTGGTACACCAGATGTAATCCTGAAACCTGTGCAATCAGATTCAGTGGGTGGCAGGTGATTTTTGGGCCAAGTTTCATGGTTACAGAGCAATATTTAGTACTGGTTTGGGCTGATTTACATCTATTTTGGACCATTTTAACAGCATTATTCGGGTTATATATTTTCTGTTCAGACATGTAATGCTCCAAATGTGCCTAAAATATCCCCCTTTATTGTTAAAACAACCATGAAATTAAATAGGGGCTTCAGACTGGCAATATTGTGATATACCTGACATTCCCCAAATGAGGGGAGGCCAGGGGGCCCCCCACACCCCGGAAATGAAATTCCTAATATGGCCCTCGAGTGGACCAGACCAATACAAATTCATTCTCTGGTATAAACTGAGTTTCCTGTGAAAATTTCAGCAAGATTGATCAACTCTGAGAGGTGGTTTGGACTGATCTGGCATTTTATGACATCCTCGCCACCCACACTCCCTGAACCTGTACTTTGGGCTAGATATGCATTTCTGAAGGAACACACTACTAAAATTAATTCAAGTGGCGACTCCTGTGGGACACAATATGGTTTACAACCTTAAACCTGCCTTACCTGAGAAAATATCAGCCTATCCTGAGACAGCCAGCTGAGGCTGCATTTTCGGCTTCCTGGACCCTATTTCACACATATGACATCACTGGTACACCAGATGTAATCCTGAAACCTGTGCAATCAGATTCAGTGGGTGGCAGGTGATTTTTGGGCCAAGTTTCATGGTTACAGAGCAATATTTAGTACTGGTTTGGGCTGATTTACATCTATTTTGGACCATTTTAACAGCATTATTCGGGTTATATATTTTCTGTTCAGACATGTAATGCTCCAAATGTGCCTAAAATATCCCCCTTTATTGTTAAAACAACCATGAAATTAAATAGGGGCTTCAGACTGGCAATATTGTGATATACCTGACATTCCCCAAATGAGGGGAGGCCAGGGGGCCCCCCACACCCCGGAAATGAAATTCCTAATATGGCCCTCGAGTGGACCAGACCAATACAAATTCATTCTCTGGTATAAACTGAGTTTCCTGTGAAAATTTCAGCAAGATTGATCAACTCTGAGAGGTGGTTTGGACTGATCTGGCATTTTATGACATCCTCGCCACCCACACTCCCTGAACCTGTACTTTGGGCTAGATATGCATTTCTGAAGGAACACACTACTAAAATTAATTCAAGTGGCGACTCCTGTGGGACACAATATGGTTTACAACCTTAAACCTGCCTTACCTGAGAAAATATCAGCCTATCCTGAGACAGCCAGCTGAGGCTGCATTTTCGGCTTCCTGGACCCTATTTCACACATATGACATCACTGGTACACCAGATGTAATCCTGAAACCTGTGCAATCAGATTCAGTGGGTGGCAGGTGATTTTTGGGCCAAGTTTCATGGTTACAGAGCAATATTTAGTACTGGTTTGGGCTGATTTACATCTATTTTGGACCATTTTAACAGCATTATTCGGGTTATATATTTTCTGTTCAGACATGTAATGCTCCAAATGTGCCTAAAATATCCCCCTTTATTGTTAAAACAACCATGAAATTAAATAGGGGCTTCAGACTGGCAATATTGTGATATACCTGACATTCCCCAAATGAGGGGAGGCCAGGGGGCCCCCCACACCCCGGAAATGAAATTCCTAATATGGCCCTCGAGTGGACCAGACCAATACAAATTCATTCTCTGGTATAAACTGAGTTTCCTGTGAAAATTTCAGCAAGATTGATCAACTCTGAGAGGTGGTTTGGACTGATCTGGCATTTTATGACATCCTCGCCACCCACACTCCCTGAACCTGTACTTTGGGCTAGATATGCATTTCTGAAGGAACACACTACTAAAATTAATTCAAGTGGCGACTCCTGTGGGACACAATATGGTTTACAACCTTAAACCTGCCTTACCTGAGAAAATATCAGCCTATCCTGAGACAGCCAGCTGAGGCTGCATTTTCGGCTTCCTGGACCCTATTTCACACATATGACATCACTGGTACACCAGATGTAATCCTGAAACCTGTGCAATCAGATTCAGTGGGTGGCAGGTGATTTTTGGGCCAAGTTTCATGGTTACAGAGCAATATTTAGTACTGGTTTGGGCTGATTTACATCTATTTTGGACCATTTTAACAGCATTATTCGGGTTATATATTTTCTGTTCAGACATGTAATGCTCCAAATGTGCCTAAAATATCCCCCTTTATTGTTAAAACAACCATGAAATTAAATAGGGGCTTCAGACTGGCAATATTGTGATATACCTGACATTCCCCAAATGAGGGGAGGCCAGGGGGCCCCCCACACCCCGGAAATGAAATTCCTAATATGGCCCTCGAGTGGACCAGACCAATACAAATTCATTCTCTGGTATAAACTGAGTTTCCTGTGAAAATTTCAGCAAGATTGATCAACTCTGAGAGGTGGTTTGGACTGATCTGGCATTTTGTGACATCCTCGCCACCCACACTCCCTGAACCTGTACTTTGGGCTAGATATGCATTTCTGAAGGAACACACTACTAAAATTAATTCAAGTGGCGACTCCTGTGGGACACAATATGGTTTACAACCTTAAACCTGCCTTACCTGAGAAAATATCAGCCTATCCTGAGACAGCCAGCTGAGGCTGCATTTTCGGCTTCCTGGACCCTATTTCACACATATGACATCACTGGTACACCAGATGTAATCCTGAAACCTGTGCAATCAGATTCAGTGGGTGGCAGGTGATTTTTGGGCCAAGTTTCATGGTTACAGAGCAATATTTAGTACTGGTTTGGGCTGATTTACATCTATTTTGGACCATTTTAACAGCATTATTCGGGTTATATATTTTCTGTTCAGACATGTAATGCTCCAAATGTGCCTAAAATATCCCCCTTTATTGTTAAAACAACCATGAAATTAAATAGGGGCTTCAGACTGGCAATATTGTGATATACCTGACATTCCCCAAATGAGGGGAGGCCAGGGGGCCCCCCACACCCCGGAAATGAAATTCCTAATATGGCCCTCGAGTGGACCAGACCAATACAAATTCATTCTCTGGTATAAACTGAGTTTCCTGTGAAAATTTCAGCAAGATTGATCAACTCTGAGAGGTGGTTTGGACTGATCTGGCATTTTATGACATCCTCGCCACCCACACTCCCTGAACCTGTACTTTGGGCTAGATATGCATTTCTGAAGGAACACACTACTAAAATTAATTCAAGTGGCGACTCCTGTGGGACACAATATGGTTTACAACCTTAAACCTGCCTTACCTGAGAAAATATCAGCCTATCCTGAGACAGCCAGCTGAGGCTGCATTTTCGGCTTCCTGGACCCTATTTCACACATATGACATCACTGGTACACCAGATGTAATCCTGAAACCTGTGCAATCAGATTCAGTGGGTGGCAGGTGATTTTTGGGCCAAGTTTCATGGTTACAGAGCAATATTTAGTACTGGTTTGGGCTGATTTACATCTATTTTGGACCATTTTAACAGCATTATTCGGGTTATATATTTTCTGTTCAGACATGTAATGCTCCAAATGTGCCTAAAATATCCCCCTTTATTGTTAAAACAACCATGAAATTAAATAGGGGCTTCAGACTGGCAATATTGTGATATACCTGACATTCCCCAAATGAGGGGAGGCCAGGGGGCCCCCCACACCCCGGAAATGAAATTCCTAATATGGCCCTCGAGTGGACCAGACCAATACAAATTCATTCTCTGGTATAAACTGAGTTTCCTGTGAAAATTTCAGCAAGATTGATCAACTCTGAGAGGTGGTTTGGACTGATCTGGCATTTTGTGACATCCTCGCCACCCACACTCCCTGAACCTGTACTTTGGGCTAGATATGCATTTCTGAAGGAACACACTACTAAAATTAATTCAAGTGGCGACTCCTGTGGGACACAATATGGTTTACAACCTTAAACCTGCCTTACCTGAGAAAATATCAGCCTATCCTGAGACAGCCAGCTGAGGCTGCATTTTCGGCTTCCTGGACCCTATTTCACACATATGACATCACTGGTACACCAGATGTAATCCTGAAACCTGTGCAATCAGATTCAGTGGGTGGCAGGTGATTTTTGGGCCAAGTTTCATGGTTACAGAGCAATATTTAGTACTGGTTTGGGCTGATTTACATCTATTTTGGACCATTTTAACAGCATTATTCGGGTTATATATTTTCTGTTCAGACATGTAATGCTCCAAATGTGCCTAAAATATCCCCCTTTATTGTTAAAACAACCATGAAATTAAATAGGGGCTTCAGACTGGCAATATTGTGATATACCTGACATTCCCCAAATGAGGGGAGGCCAGGGGGCCCCCCACACCCCGGAAATGAAATTCCTAATATGGCCCTCGAGTGGACCAGACCAATACAAATTCATTCTCTGGTATAAACTGAGTTTCCTGTGAAAATTTCAGCAAGATTGATCAACTCTGAGAGGTGGTTTGGACTGATCTGGCATTTTATGACATCCTCGCCACCCACACTCCCTGAACCTGTACTTTGGGCTAGATATGCATTTCTGAAGGAACACACTACTAAAATTAATTCAAGTGGCGACTCCTGTGGGACACAATATGGTTTACAACCTTAAACCTGCCTTACCTGAGAAAATATCAGCCTATCCTGAGACAGCCAGCTGAGGCTGCATTTTCGGCTTCCTGGACCCTATTTCACACATATGACATCACTGGTACACCAGATGTAATCCTGAAACCTGTGCAATCAGATTCAGTGGGTGGCAGGTGATTTTTGGGCCAAGTTTCATGGTTACAGAGCAATATTTAGTACTGGTTTGGGCTGATTTACATCTATTTTGGACCATTTTAACAGCATTATTCGGGTTATATATTTTCTGTTCAGACATGTAATGCTCCAAATGTGCCTAAAATATCCCCCTTTATTGTTAAAACAACCATGAAATTAAATAGGGGCTTCAGACTGGCAATATTGTGATATACCTGACATTCCCCAAATGAGGGGAGGCCAGGGGGCCCCCCACACCCCGGAAATGAAATTCCTAATATGGCCCTCGAGTGGACCAGACCAATACAAATTCATTCTCTGGTATAAACTGAGTTTCCTGTGAAAATTTCAGCAAGATTGATCAACTCTGAGAGGTGGTTTGGACTGATCTGGCATTTTATGACATCCTCGCCACCCACACTCCCTGAACCTGTACTTTGGGCTAGATATGCATTTCTGAAGGAACACACTACTAAAATTAATTCAAGTGGCGACTCCTGTGGGACACAATATGGTTTACAACCTTAAACCTGCCTTACCTGAGAAAATATCAGCCTATCCTGAGACAGCCAGCTGAGGCTGCATTTTCGGCTTCCTGGACCCTATTTCACACATATGACATCACTGGTACACCAGATGTAATCCTGAAACCTGTGCAATCAGATTCAGTGGGTGGCAGGTGATTTTTGGGCCAAGTTTCATGGTTACAGAGCAATATTTAGTACTGGTTTGGGCTGATTTACATCTATTTTGGACCATTTTAACAGCATTATTCGGGTTATATATTTTCTGTTCAGACATGTAATGCTCCAAATGTGCCTAAAATATCCCCCTTTATTGTTAAAACAACCATGAAATTAAATAGGGGCTTCAGACTGGCAATATTGTGATATACCTGACATTCCCCAAATGAGGGGAGGCCAGGGGGCCCCCCACACCCCGGAAATGAAATTCCTAATATGGCCCTCGAGTGGACCAGACCAATACAAATTCATTCTCTGGTATAAACTGAGTTTCCTGTGAAAATTTCAGCAAGATTGATCAACTCTGAGAGGTGGTTTGGACTGATCTGGCATTTTATGACATCCTCGCCACCCACACTCCCTGAACCTGTACTTTGGGCTAGATATGCATTTCTGAAGGAACACACTACTAAAATTAATTCAAGTGGCGACTCCTGTGGGACACAATATGGTTTACAACCTTAAACCTGCCTTACCTGAGAAAATATCAGCCTATCCTGAGACAGCCAGCTGAGGCTGCATTTTCGGCTTCCTGGACCCTATTTCACACATATGACATCACTGGTACACCAGATGTAATCCTGAAACCTGTGCAATCAGATTCAGTGGGTGGCAGGTGATTTTTGGGCCAAGTTTCATGGTTACAGAGCAATATTTAGTACTGGTTTGGGCTGATTTACATCTATTTTGGACCATTTTAACAGCATTATTCGGGTTATATATTTTCTGTTCAGACATGTAATGCTCCAAATGTGCCTAAAATATCCCCCTTTATTGTTAAAACAACCATGAAATTAAATAGGGGCTTCAGACTGGCAATATTGTGATATACCTGACATTCCCCAAATGAGGGGAGGCCAGGGGGCCCCCCACACCCCGGAAATGAAATTCCTAATATGGCCCTCGAGTGGACCAGACCAATACAAATTCATTCTCTGGTATAAACTGAGTTTCCTGTGAAAATTTCAGCAAGATTGATCAACTCTGAGAGGTGGTTTGGACTGATCTGGCATTTTATGACATCCTCGCCACCCACACTCCCTGAACCTGTACTTTGGGCTAGATATGCATTTCTGAAGGAACACACTACTAAAATTAATTCAAGTGGCGACTCCTGTGGGACACAATATGGTTTACAACCTTAAACCTGCCTTACCTGAGAAAATATCAGCCTATCCTGAGACAGCCAGCTGAGGCTGCATTTTCGGCTTCCTGGACCCTATTTCACACATATGACATCACTGGTACACCAGATGTAATCCTGAAACCTGTGCAATCAGATTCAGTGGGTGGCAGGTGATTTTTGGGCCAAGTTTCATGGTTACAGAGCAATATTTAGTACTGGTTTGGGCTGATTTACATCTATTTTGGACCATTTTAACAGCATTATTCGGGTTATATATTTTCTGTTCAGACATGTAATGCTCCAAATGTGCCTAAAATATCCCCCTTTATTGTTAAAACAACCATGAAATTAAATAGGGGCTTCAGACTGGCAATATTGTGATATACCTGACATTCCCCAAATGAGGGGAGGCCAGGGGGCCCCCCACACCCCGGAAATGAAATTCCTAATATGGCCCTCGAGTGGACCAGACCAATACAAATTCATTCTCTGGTATAAACTGAGTTTCCTGTGAAAATTTCAGCAAGATTGATCAACTCTGAGAGGTGGTTTGGACTGATCTGGCATTTTATGACATCCTCGCCACCCACACTCCCTGAACCTGTACTTTGGGCTAGATATGCATTTCTGAAGGAACACACTACTAAAATTAATTCAAGTGGCGACTCCTGTGGGACACAATATGGTTTACAACCTTAAACCTGCCTTACCTGAGAAAATATCAGCCTATCCTGAGACAGCCAGCTGAGGCTGCATTTTCGGCTTCCTGGACCCTATTTCACACATATGACATCACTGGTACACCAGATGTAATCCTGAAACCTGTGCAATCAGATTCAGTGGGTGGCAGGTGATTTTTGGGCCAAGTTTCATGGTTACAGAGCAATATTTAGTACTGGTTTGGGCTGATTTACATCTATTTTGGACCATTTTAACAGCATTATTCGGGTTATATATTTTCTGTTCAGACATGTAATGCTCCAAATGTGCCTAAAATATCCCCCTTTATTGTTAAAACAACCATGAAATTAAATAGGGGCTTCAGACTGGCAATATTGTGATATACCTGACATTCCCCAAATGAGGGGAGGCCAGGGGGCCCCCCACACCCCGGAAATGAAATTCCTAATATGGCCCTCGAGTGGACCAGACCAATACAAATTCATTCTCTGGTATAAACTGAGTTTCCTGTGAAAATTTCAGCAAGATTGATCAACTCTGAGAGGTGGTTTGGACTGATCTGGCATTTTATGACATCCTCGCCACCCACACTCCCTGAACCTGTACTTTGGGCTAGATATGCATTTCTGAAGGAACACACTACTAAAATTAATTCAAGTGGCGACTCCTGTGGGACACAATATGGTTTATAACCTTAAACCTGCCTTACCTGAGAAAATATCAGCCTATCCTGAGACAGCCAGCTGAGGCTGCATTTTCGGCTTCCTGGACCCTATTTCACACATATGACATCACTGGTACACCAGATGTAATCCTGAAACCTGTGCAATCAGATTCAGTGGGTGGCAGGTGATTTTTGGGCCAAGTTTCATGGTTACAGAGCAATATTTAGTACTGGTTTGGGCTGATTTACATCTATTTTGGACCATTTTAACAGCATTATTCGGGTTATATATTTTCTGTTCAGACATGTAATGCTCCAAATGTGCCTAAAATATCCCCCTTTATTGTTAAAACAACCATGAAATTAAATAGGGGCTTCAGACTGGCAATATTGTGATATACCTGACATTCCCCAAATGAGGGGAGGCCAGGGGGCCCCCCACACCCCGGAAATGAAATTCCTAATATGGCCCTCGAGTGGACCAGACCAATACAAATTCATTCTCTGGTATAAACTGAGTTTCCTGTGAAAATTTCAGCAAGATTGATCAACTCTGAGAGGTGGTTTGGACTGATCTGGCATTTTATGACATCCTCGCCACCCACACTCCCTGAACCTGTACTTTGGGCTAGATATGCATTTCTGAAGGAACACACTACTAAAATTAATTCAAGTGGCGACTCCTGTGGGACACAATATGGTTTACAACCTTAAACCTGCCTTACCTGAGAAAATATCAGCCTATCCTGAGACAGCCAGCTGAGGCTGCATTTTCGGCTTCCTGGACCCTATTTCACACATATGACATCACTGGTACACCAGATGTAATCCTGAAACCTGTGCAATCAGATTCAGTGGGTGGCAGGTGATTTTTGGGCCAAGTTTCATGGTTACAGAGCAATATTTAGTACTGGTTTGGGCTGATTTACATCTATTTTGGACCATTTTAACAGCATTATTCGGGTTATATATTTTCTGTTCAGACATGTAATGCTCCAAATGTGCCTAAAATATCCCCCTTTATTGTTAAAACAACCATGAAATTAAATAGGGGCTTCAGACTGGCAATATTGTGATATACCTGACATTCCCCAAATGAGGGGAGGCCAGGGGGCCCCCCACACCCCGGAAATGAAATTCCTAATATGGCCCTCGAGTGGACCAGACCAATACAAATTCATTCTCTGGTATAAACTGAGTTTCCTGTGAAAATTTCAGCAAGATTGATCAACTCTGAGAGGTGGTTTGGACTGATCTGGCATTTTATGACATCCTCGCCACCCACACTCCCTGAACCTGTACTTTGGGCTAGATATGCATTTCTGAAGGAACACACTACTAAAATTAATTCAAGTGGCGACTCCTGTGGGACACAATATGGTTTACAACCTTAAACCTGCCTTACCTGAGAAAATATCAGCCTATCCTGAGACAGCCAGCTGAGGCTGCATTTTCGGCTTCCTGGACCCTATTTCACACATATGACATCACTGGTACACCAGATGTAATCCTGAAACCTGTGCAATCAGATTCAGTGGGTGGCAGGTGATTTTTGGGCCAAGTTTCATGGTTACAGAGCAATATTTAGTACTGGTTTGGGCTGATTTACATCTATTTTGGACCATTTTAACAGCATTATTCGGGTTATATATTTTCTGTTCAGACATGTAATGCTCCAAATGTGCCTAAAATATCCCCCTTTATTGTTAAAACAACCATGAAATTAAATAGGGGCTTCAGACTGGCAATATTGTGATATACCTGACATTCCCCAAATGAGGGGAGGCCAGGGGGCCCCCCACACCCCGGAAATGAAATTCCTAATATGGCCCTCGAGTGGACCAGACCAATACAAATTCATTCTCTGGTATAAACTGAGTTTCCTGTGAAAATTTCAGCAAGATTGATCAACTCTGAGAGGTGGTTTGGACTGATCTGGCATTTTATGACATCCTCGCCACCCACACTCCCTGAACCTGTACTTTGGGCTAGATATGCATTTCTGAAGGAACACACTACTAAAATTAATTCAAGTGGCGACTCCTGTGGGACACAATATGGTTTACAACCTTAAACCTGCCTTACCTGAGAAAATATCAGCCTATCCTGAGACAGCCAGCTGAGGCTGCATTTTCGGCTTCCTGGACCCTATTTCACACATATGACATCACTGGTACACCAGATGTAATCCTGAAACCTGTGCAATCAGATTCAGTGGGTGGCAGGTGACTTTTGGGCCAAGTTTCATGGTTACAGAGCAATATTTAGTACTGGTTTGGGCTGATTTACATCTATTTTGGACCATTTTAACAGCATTATTCGGGTTATATATTTTCTGTTCAGACATGTAATGCTCCAAATGTGCCTAAAATATTCCCCTTTATTGTTAAAACAACCATGAAATTAAATAGGGGCTTCAGACTGGCAATATTGTGATATACCTGACATTCCCCAAATGAGGGGAGGCCAGGGGGCCCCCCACACCCCGGAAATGAAATTCCTAATATGGCCCTCGAGTGGACCAGACCAATACAAATTCATTCTCTGGTATAAACTGAGTTTCCTGTGAAAATTTCAGCAAGATTGATCAACTCTGAGAGGTGGTTTGGACTGATCTGGCATTTTATGACATCCTCGCCACCCACACTCCCTGAACCTGTACTTTGGGCTAGATATGCATTTCTGAAGGAACACACTACTAAAATTAATTCAAGTGGCGACTCCTGTGGGACACAATATGGTTTACAACCTTAAACCTGCCTTACCTGAGAAAATATCAGCCTATCCTGAGACAGCCAGCTGAGGCTGCATTTTCGGCTTCCTGGACCCTATTTCACACATATGACATCACTGGTACACCAGATGTAATCCTGAAACCTGTGCAATCAGATTCAGTGGGTGGCAGGTGACTTTTGGGCCAAGTTTCATGGTTACAGAGCAATATTTAGTACTGGTTTGGGCTGATTTACATCTATTTTGGACCATTTTAACAGCATTATTCGGGTTATATATTTTCTGTTCAGACATGTAATGCTCCAAATGTGCCTAAAATATTCCCCTTTATTGTTAAAACAACCATGAAATTAAATAGGGGCTTCAGACTGGCAATATTGTGATATACCTGACATTCCCCAAATGAGGGGAGGCCAGGGGGCCCCCCACACCCCGGAAATGAAATTCCTAATATGGCCCTCGAGTGGACCAGACCAATACAAATTCATTCTCTGATATAAACTGAGTTTCCTGTGAAAATTTCAGCAAGATTGATCAACTCTGAGAGGTGGTTTGGACTGATCTGGCATTTTATGACATCCTCGCCACCCACACTCCCTGAACCTGTACTTTGGGCTAGATATGCATTTCTGAAGGAACACACTACTAAAATTAATTCAAGTGGCGACTCCTGTGGGACACAATATGGTTTACAACCTTAAACCTGCCTTACCTGAGAAAATATCAGCCTATCCTGAGACAGCCAGCTGAGGCTGCATTTTCGGCTTCCTGGACCCTATTTCACACATATGACATCACTGGTACACCAGATGTAATCCTGAAACCTGTGCAATCAGATTCAGTGGGTGGCAGGTGATTTTTGGGCCAAGTTTCATGGTTACAGAGCAATATTTAGTACTGGTTTGGGCTGATTTACATCTATTTTGGACCATTTTAACAGCATTATTCGGGTTATATATTTTCTGTTCAGACATGTAATGCTCCAAATGTGCCTAAAATATCCCCCTTTATTGTTAAAACAACCATGAAATTAAATAGGGGCTTCAGACTGGCAATATTGTGATATACCTGACATTCCCCAAATGAGGGGAGGCCAGGGGGCCCCCCACACCCCGGAAATGAAATTCCTAATATGGCCCTCGAGTGGACCAGACCAATACAAATTCATTCTCTGGTATAAACTGAGTTTCCTGTGAAAATTTCAGCAAGATTGATCAACTCTGAGAGGTGGTTTGGACTGATCTG
This sequence comes from Sabellastarte sp. h YS-2021, assembly GCA_964017235.1. NCBI lineage: Eukaryota > Metazoa > Annelida > Polychaeta > Sabellida > Sabellidae > Sabellastarte > Sabellastarte sp. h YS-2021. Next base: position 25,619,698 of record OZ024934.1, read on the forward strand.
GCATTTTATGACATCCTCGCCACCCACACTCCCTGAACCTGTACTTTGGGCTAGATATGCATTTCTGAAGGAACACACTACTAAAATTAATTCAAGTGGCGACTCCTGTGGGACACAATATGGTTTACAACCTTAAACCTGCCTTACCTGAGAAAATATCAGCCTATCCTGAGACAGCCAGCTGAGGCTGCATTTTCGGCTTCCTGGACCCTATTTCACACATATGACATCACTGGTACACCAGATGTAATCCTGAAACCTGTGCAATCAGATTCAGTGGGTGGCAGGTGACTTTTGGGCCAAGTTTCATGGTTACAGAGCAATATTTAGTACTGGTTTGGGCTGATTTACATCTATTTTGGACCATTTTAACAGCATTATTCGGGTTATATATTTTCTGTTCAGACATGTAATGCTCCAAATGTGCCTAAAATATCCCCCTTTATTGTTAAAACAACCATGAAATTAAATAGGGGCTTCAGACTGGCAATATTGTGATATACCTGACATTCCCCAAATGAGGGGAGGCCAGGGGGCCCCCCACACCCCGGAAATGAAATTCCTAATATGGCCCTCGAGTGGACCAGACCAATACAAATTCATTCTCTGGTATAAACTGAGTTTCCTGTGAAAATTTCAGCAAGATTGATCAACTCTGAGAGGTGGTTTGGACTGATCTGGCATTTTATGACATCCTCGCCACCCACACTCCCTGAACCTGTACTTTGGGCTAGATATGCATTTCTGAAGGAACACACTACTAAAATTAATTCAAGTGGCGACTCCTGTGGGACACAATATGGTTTACAACCTTAAACCTGCCTTACCTGAGAAAATATCAGCCTATCCTGAGACAGCCAGCTGAGGCTGCATTTTCGGCTTCCTGGACCCTATTTCACACATATGACATCACTGGTACACCAGATGTAATCCTGAAACCTGTGCAATCAGATTCAGTGGGTGGCAGGTGACTTTTGGGCCAAGTTTCATGGTTACAGAGCAATATTTAGTACTGGTTTGGGCTGATTTACATCTATTTTGGACCATTTTAACAGCATTATTCGGGTTATATATTTTCTGTTCAGACATGTAATGCTCCAAATGTGCCTAAAATATCCCCCTTTATTGTTAAAACAACCATGAAATTAAATAGGGGCTTCAGACTGGCAATATTGTGATATACCTGACATTCCCCAAATGAGGGGAGGCCAGGGGGCCCCCCACACCCCGGAAATGAAATTCCTAATATGGCCCTCGAGTGGACCAGACCAATACAAATTCATTCTCTGATATAAACTGAGTTTCCTGTGAAAATTTCAGCAAGATTGATCAACTCTGAGAGGTGGTTTGGACTGATCTGGCATTTTATGACATCCTCGCCACCCACACTCCCTGAACCTGTACTTTGGGCTAGATATGCATTTCTGAAGGAACACACTACTAAAATTAATTCAAGTGGCGACTCCTGTGGGACACAATATGGTTTACAACCTTAAACCTGCCTTACCTGAGAAAATATCAGCCTATCCTGAGACAGCCAGCTGAGGCTGCATTTTCGGCTTCCTGGACCCTATTTCACACATATGACATCACTGGTACACCAGATGTAATCCTGAAACCTGTGCAATCAGATTCAGTGGGTGGCAGGTGATTTTTGGGCCAAGTTTCATGGTTACAGAGCAATATTTAGTACTGGTTTGGGCTGATTTACATCTATTTTGGACCATTTTAACAGCATTATTCGGGTTATATATTTTCTGTTCAGACATGTAATGCTCCAAATGTGCCTAAAATATCCCCCTTTATTGTTAAAACAACCATGAAATTAAATAGGGGCTTCAGACTGGCAATATTGTGATATACCTGACATTCCCCAAATGAGGGGAGGCCAGGGGGCCCCCCACACCCCGGAAATGAAATTCCTAATATGGCCCTCGAGTGGACCAGACCAATACAAATTCATTCTCTGGTATAAACTGAGTTTCCTGTGAAAATTTCAGCAAGATTGATCAACTCTGAGAGGTGGTTTGGACTGATCTGGCATTTTATGACATCCTCGCCACCCACACTCCCTGAACCTGTACTTTGGGCTAGATATGCATTTCTGAAGGAACACACTACTAAAATTAATTCAAGTGGCGACTCCTGTGGGACACAATATGGTTTACAACCTTAAACCTGCCTTACCTGAGAAAATATCAGCCTATCCTGAGACAGCCAGCTGAGGCTGCATTTTCGGCTTCCTGGACCCTATTTCACACATATGACATCACTGGTACACCAGATGTAATCCTGAAACCTGTGCAATCAGATTCAGTGGGTGGCAGGTGACTTTTGGGCCAAGTTTCATGGTTACAGAGCAATATTTAGTACTGGTTTGGGCTGATTTACATCTATTTTGGACCATTTTAACAGCATTATTCGGGTTATATATTTTCTGTTCAGACATGTAATGCTCCAAATGTGCCTAAAATATCCCCCTTTATTGTTAAAACAACCATGAAATTAAATAGGGGCTTCAGACTGGCAATATTGTGATATACCTGACATTCCCCAAATGAGGGGAGGCCAGGGGGCCCCCCACACCCCGGAAATGAAATTCCTAATATGGCCCTCGAGTGGACCAGACCAATACAAATTCATTCTCTGGTATAAACTGAGTTTCCTGTGAAAATTTCAGCAAGATTGATCAACTCTGAGAGGTGGTTTGGACTGATCTGGCATTTTATGACATCCTCGCCACCCACACTCCCTGAACCTGTACTTTGGGCTAGATATGCATTTCTGAAGGAACACACTACTAAAATTAATTCAAGTGGCGACTCCTGTGGGACACAATATGGTTTACAACCTTAAACCTGCCTTACCTGAGAAAATATCAGCCTATCCTGAGACAGCCAGCTGAGGCTGCATTTTCGGCTTCCTGGACCCTATTTCACACATATGACATCACTGGTACACCAGATGTAATCCTGAAACCTGTGCAATCAGATTCAGTGGGTGGCAGGTGACTTTTGGGCCAAGTTTCATGGTTACAGAGCAATATTTAGTACTGGTTTGGGCTGATTTACATCTATTTTGGACCATTTTAACAGCATTATTCGGGTTATATATTTTCTGTTCAGACATGTAATGCTCCAAATGTGCCTAAAATATCCCCCTTTATTGTTAAAACAACCATGAAATTAAATAGGGGCTTCAGACTGGCAATATTGTGATATACCTGACATTCCCCAAATGAGGGGAGGCCAGGGGGCCCCCCACACCCCGGAAATGAAATTCCTAATATGGCCCTCGAGTGGACCAGACCAATACAAATTCATTCTCTGGTATAAACTGAGTTTCCTGTGAAAATTTCAGCAAGATTGATCAACTCTGAGAGGTGGTTTGGACTGATCTGGCATTTTATGACATCCTCGCCACCCACACTCCCTGAACCTGTACTTTGGGCTAGATATGCATTTCTGAAGGAACACACTACTAAAATTAATTCAAGTGGCGACTCCTGTGGGACACAATATGGTTTACAACCTTAAACCTGCCTTACCTGAGAAAATATCAGCCTATCCTGAGACAGCCAGCTGAGGCTGCATTTTCGGCTTCCTGGACCCTATTTCACACATATGACATCACTGGTACACCAGATGTAATCCTGAAACCTGTGCAATCAGATTCAGTGGGTGGCAGGTGATTTTTGGGCCAAGTTTCATGGTTACAGAGCAATATTTAGTACTGGTTTGGGCTGATTTACATCTATTTTGGACCATTTTAACAGCATTATTCGGGTTATATATTTTCTGTTCAGACATGTAATGCTCCAAATGTGCCTAAAATATCCCCCTTTATTGTTAAAACAACCATGAAATTAAATAGGGGCTTCAGACTGGCAATATTGTGATATACCTGACATTCCCCAAATGAGGGGAGGCCAGGGGGCCCCCCACACCCCGGAAATGAAATTCCTAATATGGCCCTCGAGTGGACCAGACCAATACAAATTCATTCTCTGGTATAAACTGAGTTTCCTGTGAAAATTTCAGCAAGATTGATCAACTCTGAGAGGTGGTTTGGACTGATCTGGCATTTTATGACATCCTCGCCACCCACACTCCCTGAACCTGTACTTTGGGCTAGATATGCATTTCTGAAGGAACACACTACTAAAATTAATTCAAGTGGCGACTCCTGTGGGACACAATATGGTTTACAACCTTAAACCTGCCTTACCTGAGAAAATATCAGCCTATCCTGAGACAGCCAGCTGAGGCTGCATTTTCGGCTTCCTGGACCCTATTTCACACATATGACATCACTGGTACACCAGATGTAATCCTGAAACCTGTGCAATCAGATTCAGTGGGTGGCAGGTGATTTTTGGGCCAAGTTTCATGGTTACAGAGCAATATTTAGTACTGGTTTGGGCTGATTTACATCTATTTTGGACCATTTTAACAGCATTATTCGGGTTATATATTTTCTGTTCAGACATGTAATGCTCCAAATGTGCCTAAAATATCCCCCTTTATTGTTAAAACAACCATGAAATTAAATAGGGGCTTCAGACTGGCAATATTGTGATATACCTGACATTCCCCAAATGAGGGGAGGCCAGGGGGCCCCCCACACCCCGGAAATGAAATTCCTAATATGGCCCTCGAGTGGACCAGACCAATACAAATTCATTCTCTGGTATAAACTGAGTTTCCTGTGAAAATTTCAGCAAGATTGATCAACTCTGAGAGGTGGTTTGGACTGATCTGGCATTTTATGACATCCTCGCCACCCACACTCCCTGAACCTGTACTTTGGGCTAGATATGCATTTCTGAAGGAACACACTACTAAAATTAATTCAAGTGGCGACTCCTGTGGGACACAATATGGTTTACAACCTTAAACCTGCCTTACCTGAGAAAATATCAGCCTATCCTGAGACAGCCAGCTGAGGCTGCATTTTCGGCTTCCTGGACCCTATTTCACACATATGACATCACTGGTACACCAGATGTAATCCTGAAACCTGTGCAATCAGATTCAGTGGGTGGCAGGTGATTTTTGGGCCAAGTTTCATGGTTACAGAGCAATATTTAGTACTGGTTTGGGCTGATTTACATCTATTTTGGACCATTTTAACAGCATTATTCGGGTTATATATTTTCTGTTCAGACATGTAATGCTCCAAATGTGCCTAAAATATCCCCCTTTATTGTTAAAACAACCATGAAATTAAATAGGGGCTTCAGACTGGCAATATTGTGATATACCTGACATTCCCCAAATGAGGGGAGGCCAGGGGGCCCCCCACACCCCGGAAATGAAATTCCTAATATGGCCCTCGAGTGGACCAGACCAATACAAATTCATTCTCTGGTATAAACTGAGTTTCCTGTGAAAATTTCAGCAAGATTGATCAACTCTGAGAGGTGGTTTGGACTGATCTGGCATTTTATGACATCCTCGCCACCCACACTCCCTGAACCTGTACTTTGGGCTAGATATGCATTTCTGAAGGAACACACTACTAAAATTAATTCAAGTGGCGACTCCTGTGGGACACAATATGGTTTACAACCTTAAACCTGCCTTACCTGAGAAAATATCAGCCTATCCTGAGACAGCCAGCTGAGGCTGCATTTTCGGCTTCCTGGACCCTATTTCACACATATGACATCACTGGTACACCAGATGTAATCCTGAAACCTGTGCAATCAGATTCAGTGGGTGGCAGGTGACTTTTGGGCCAAGTTTCATGGTTACAGAGCAATATTTAGTACTGGTTTGGGCTGATTTACATCTATTTTGGACCATTTTAACAGCATTATTCGGGTTATATATTTTCTGTTCAGACATGTAATGCTCCAAATGTGCCTAAAATATCCCCCTTTATTGTTAAAACAACCATGAAATTAAATAGGGGCTTCAGACTGGCAATATTGTGATATACCTGACATTCCCCAAATGAGGGGAGGCCAGGGGGCCCCCCACACCCCGGAAATGAAATTCCTAATATGGCCCTCGAGTGGACCAGACCAATACAAATTCATTCTCTGGTATAAACTGAGTTTCCTGTGAAAATTTCAGCAAGATTGATCAACTCTGAGAGGTGGTTTGGACTGATCTGGCATTTTATGACATCCTCGCCACCCACACTCCCTGAACCTGTACTTTGGGCTAGATATGCATTTCTGAAGGAACACACTACTAAAATTAATTCAAGTGGCGACTCCTGTGGGACACAATATGGTTTACAACCTTAAACCTGCCTTACCTGAGAAAATATCAGCCTATCCTGAGACAGCCAGCTGAGGCTGCATTTTCGGCTTCCTGGACCCTATTTCACACATATGACATCACTGGTACACCAGATGTAATCCTGAAACCTGTGCAATCAGATTCAGTGGGTGGCAGGTGACTTTTGGGCCAAGTTTCATGGTTACAGAGCAATATTTAGTACTGGTTTGGGCTGATTTACATCTATTTTGGACCATTTTAACAGCATTATTCGGGTTATATATTTTCTGTTCAGACATGTAATGCTCCAAATGTGCCTAAAATATCCCCCTTTATTGTTAAAACAACCATGAAATTAAATAGGGGCTTCAGACTGGCAATATTGTGATATACCTGACATTCCCCAAATGAGGGGAGGCCAGGGGGCCCCCCACACCCCGGAAATGAAATTCCTAATATGGCCCTCGAGTGGACCAGACCAATACAAATTCATTCTCTGGTATAAACTGAGTTTCCTGTGAAAATTTCAGCAAGATTGATCAACTCTGAGAGGTGGTTTGGACTGATCTGGCATTTTATGACATCCTCGCCACCCACACTCCCTGAACCTGTACTTTGGGCTAGATATGCATTTCTGAAGGAACACACTACTAAAATTAATTCAAGTGGCGACTCCTGTGGGACACAATATGGTTTACAACCTTAAACCTGCCTTACCTGAGAAAATATCAGCCTATCCTGAGACAGCCAGCTGAGGCTGCATTTTCGGCTTCCTGGACCCTATTTCACACATATGACATCACTGGTACACCAGATGTAATCCTGAAACCTGTGCAATCAGATTCAGTGGGTGGCAGGTGACTTCTGGGCCAAGTTTCATGGTTACAGAGCAATATTTAGTACTGGTTTGGGCTGATTTACATCTATTTTGGACCATTTTAACAGCATTATTCGGGTTATATATTTTCTGTTCAGACATGTAATGCTCCAAATGTGCCTAAAATATCCCCCTTTATTGTTAAAACAACCATGAAATTAAATAGGGGCTTCAGACTGGCAATATTGTGATATACCTGACATTCCCCAAATGAGGGGAGGCCAGGGGGCCCCCCACACCCCGGAAATGAAATTCCTAATATGGCCCTCGAGTGGACCAGACCAATACAAATTCATTCTCTGGTATAAACTGAGTTTCCTGTGAAAATTTCAGCAAGATTGATCAACTCTGAGAGGTGGTTTGGACTGATCTGGCATTTTATGACATCCTCGCCACCCACACTCCCTGAACCTGTACTTTGGGCTAGATATGCATTTCTGAAGGAACACACTACTAAAATTAATTCAAGTGGCGACTCCTGTGGGACACAATATGGTTTACAACCTTAAACCTGCCTTACCTGAGAAAATATCAGCCTATCCTGAGACAGCCAGCTGAGGCTGCATTTTCGGCTTCCTGGACCCTATTTCACACATATGACATCACTGGTACACCAGATGTAATCCTGAAACCTGTGCAATCAGATTCAGTGGGTGGCAGGTGACTTTTGGGCCAAGTTTCATGGTTACAGAGCAATATTTAGTACTGGTTTGGGCTGATTTACATCTATTTTGGACCATTTTAACAGCATTATTCGGGTTATATATTTTCTGTTCAGACATGTAATGCTCCAAATGTGCCTAAAATATCCCCCTTTATTGTTAAAACAACCATGAAATTAAATAGGGGCTTCAGACTGGCAATATTGTGATATACCTGACATTCCCCAAATGAGGGGAGGCCAGGGGGCCCCCCACACCCCGGAAATGAAATTCCTAATATGGCCCTCGAGTGGACCAGACCAATACAAATTCATTCTCTGGTATAAACTGAGTTTCCTGTGAAAATTTCAGCAAGATTGATCAACTCTGAGAGGTGGTTTGGACTGATCTGGCATTTTATGACATCCTCGCCACCCACACTCCCTGAACCTGTACTTTGGGCTAGATATGCATTTCTGAAGGAACACACTACTAAAATTAATTCAAGTGGCGACTCCTGTGGGACACAATATGGTTTACAACCTTAAACCTGCCTTACCTGAGAAAATATCAGCCTATCCTGAGACAGCCAGCTGAGGCTGCATTTTCGGCTTCCTGGACCCTATTTCACACATATGACATCACTGGTACACCAGATGTAATCCTGAAACCTGTGCAATCAGATTCAGTGGGTGGCAGGTGACTTCTGGGCCAAGTTTCATGGTTACAGAGCAATATTTAGTACTGGTTTGGGCTGATTTACATCTATTTTGGACCATTTTAACAGCATTATTCGGGTTATATATTTTCTGTTCAGACATGTAATGCTCCAAATGTGCCTAAAATATCCCCCTTTATTGTTAAAACAACCATGAAATTAAATAGGGGCTTCAGACTGGCAATATTGTGATATACCTGACATTCCCCAAATGAGGGGAGGCCAGGGGGCCCCCCACACCCCGGAAATGAAATTCCTAATATGGCCCTCGAGTGGACCAGACCAATACAAATTCATTCTCTGGTATAAACTGAGTTTCCTGTGAAAATTTCAGCAAGATTGATCAACTCTGAGAGGTGGTTTGGACTGATCTGGCATTTTATGACATCCTCGCCACCCACACTCCCTGAACCTGTACTTTGGGCTAGATATGCATTTCTGAAGGAACACACTACTAAAATTAATTCAAGTGGCGACTCCTGTGGGACACAATATGGTTTACAACCTTAAACCTGCCTTACCTGAGAAAATATCAGCCTATCCTGAGACAGCCAGCTGAGGCTGCATTTTCGGCTTCCTGGACCCTATTTCACACATATGACATCACTGGTACACCAGATGTAATCCTGAAACCTGTGCAATCAGATTCAGTGGGTGGCAGGTGACTTCTGGGCCAAGTTTCATGGTTACAGAGCAATATTTAGTACTGGTTTGGGCTGATTTACATCTATTTTGGACCATTTTAACAGCATTATTCGGGTTATATATTTTCTGTTCAGACATGTAATGCTCCAAATGTGCCTAAAATATCCCCCTTTATTGTTAAAACAACCATGAAATTAAATAGGGGCTTCAGACTGGCAATATTGTGATATACCTGACATTCCCCAAATGAGGGGAGGCCAGGGGGGCCCCCACACCCCGGAAATGAAATTCCTAATATGGCCCTCGAGTGGACCAGACCAATACAAATTCATTCTCTGGTATAAACTGAGTTTCCTGTGAAAATTTCAGCAAGATTGATCAACTCTGAGAGGTGGTTTGGACTGATCTGGCATTTTATGACATCCTCGCCACCCACACTCCCTGAACCTGTACTTTGGGCTAGATATGCATTTCTGAAGGAACACACTACTAAAATTAATTCAAGTGGCGACTCCTGTGGGACACAATATGGTTTACAACCTTAAACCTGCCTTACCTGAGAAAATATCAGCCTATCCTGAGACAGCCAGCTGAGGCTGCATTTTCGGCTTCCTGGACCCTATTTCACACATATGACATCACTGGTACACCAGATGTAATCCTGAAACCTGTGCAATCAGATTCAGTGGGTGGCAGGTGATTTTTGGGCCAAGTTTCATGGTTACAGAGCAATATTTAGTACTGGTTTGGGCTGATTTACATCTATTTTGGACCATTTTAACAGCATTATTCGGGTTATATATTTTCTGTTCAGACATGTAATGCTCCAAATGTGCCTAAAATATCCCCCTTTATTGTTAAAACAACCATGAAATTAAATAGGGGCTTCAGACTGGCAATATTGTGATATACCTGACATTCCCCAAATGAGGGGAGGCCAGGGGGCCCCCACACCCCGGAAATGAAATTCCTAATATGGCCCTCGAGTGGACCAGACCAATACAAATTCATTCTCTGATATAAACTGAGTTTCCTGTGAAAATTTCAGCAAGATTGATCAACTCTGAGAGGTGGTTTGGACTGATCTGGCATTTTATGACATCCTCGCCACCCACACTCCCTGAACCTGTACTTTGGGCTAGATATGCATTTCTGAAGGAACACACTACTAAAATTAATTCAAGTGGCGACTCCTGTGGGACACAATATGGTTTACAACCTTAAACCTGCCTTACCTGAGAAAATATCAGCCTATCCTGAGACAGCCAGCTGAGGCTGCATTTTCGGCTTCCTGGACCCTATTTCACACATATGACATCACTGGTACACCAGATGTAATCCTGAAACCTGTGCAATCAGATTCAGTGGGTGGCAGGTGATTTTTGGGCCAAGTTTCATGGTTACAGAGCAATATTTAGTACTGGTTTGGGCTGATTTACATCTATTTTGGACCATTTTAACAGCATTATTCGGGTTATATATTTTCTGTTCAGACATGTAATGCTCCAAATGTGCCTAAAATATCCCCCTTTATTGTTAAAACAACCATGAAATTAAATAGGGGCTTCAGACTGGCAATATTGTGATATACCTGACATTCCCCAAATGAGGGGAGGCCAGGGGGCCCCCCACACCCCGGAAATGAAATTCCTAATATGGCCCTCGAGTGGACCAGACCAATACAAATTCATTCTCTGGTATAAACTGAGTTTCCTGTGAAAATTTCAGCAAGATTGATCAACTCTGAGAGGTGGTTTGGACTGATCTGGCATTTTATGACATCCTCGCCACCCACACTCCCTGAACCTGTACTTTGGGCTAGATATGCATTTCTGAAGGAACACACTACTAAAATTAATTCAAGTGGCGACTCCTGTGGGACACAATATGGTTTACAACCTTAAACCTGCCTTACCTGAGAAAATATCAGCCTATCCTGAGACAGCCAGCTGAGGCTGCATTTTCGGCTTCCTGGACCCTATTTCACACATATGACATCACTGGTACACCAGATGTAATCCTGAAACCTGTGCAATCAGATTCAGTGGGTGGCAGGTGACTTCTGGGCCAAGTTTCATGGTTACAGAGCAATATTTAGTACTGGTTTGGGCTGATTTACATCTATTTTGGACCATTTTAACAGCATTATTCGGGTTATATATTTTCTGTTCAGACATGTAATGCTCCAAATGTGCCTAAAATATCCCCCTTTATTGTTAAAACAACCATGAAATTAAATAGGGGCTTCAGACTGGCAATATTGTGATATACCTGACATTCCCCAAATGAGGGGAGGCCAGGGGGCCCCCCACACCCCGGAAATGAAATTCCTAATATGGCCCTCGAGTGGACCAGACCAATACAAATTCATTCTCTGGTATAAACTGAGTTTCCTGTGAAAATTTCAGCAAGATTGATCAACTCTGAGAGGTGGTTTGGACTGATCTGGCATTTTATGACATCCTCGCCACCCACACTCCCTGAACCTGTACTTTGGGCTAGATATGCATTTCTGAAGGAACACACTACTAAAATTAATTCAAGTGGCGACTCCTGTGGGACACAATATGGTTTACAACCTTAAACCTGCCTTACCTGAGAAAATATCAGCCTATCCTGAGACAGCCAGCTGAGGCTGCATTTTCGGCTTCCTGGACCCTATTTCACACATATGACATCACTGGTACACCAGATGTAATCCTGAAACCTGTGCAATCAGATTCAGTGGGTGGCAGGTGACTTCTGGGCCAAGTTTCATGGTTACAGAGCAATATTTAGTACTGGTTTGGGCTGATTTACATCTATTTTGGACCATTTTAACAGCATTATTCGGGTTATATATTTTCTGTTCAGACATGTAATGCTCCAAATGTGCCTAAAATATCCCCCTTTATTGTTAAAACAACCATGAAATTAAATAGGGGCTTCAGACTGGCAATATTGTGATATACCTGACATTCCCCAAATGAGGGGAGGCCAGGGGGCCCCCCACACCCCGGAAATGAAATTCCTAATATGGCCCTCGAGTGGACCAGACCAATACAAATTCATTCTCTGGTATAAACTGAGTTTCCTGTGAAAATTTCAGCAAGATTGATCAACTCTGAGAGGTGGTTTGGACTGATCTGGCATTTTATGACATCCTCGCCACCCACACTCCCTGAACCTGTACTTTGGGCTAGATATGCATTTCTGAAGGAACACACTACTAAAATTAATTCAAGTGGCGACTCCTGTGGGACACAATATGGTTTACAACCTTAAACCTGCCTTACCTGAGAAAATATCAGCCTATCCTGAGACAGCCAGCTGAGGCTGCATTTTCGGCTTCCTGGACCCTATTTCACACATATGACATCACTGGTACACCAGATGTAATCCTGAAACCTGTGCAATCAGATTCAGTGGGTGGCAGGTGACTTTTGGGCCAAGTTTCATGGTTACAGAGCAATATTTAGTACTGGTTTGGGCTGATTTACATCTATTTTGGACCATTTTAACAGCATTATTCGGGTTATATATTTTCTGTTCAGACATGTAATGCTCCAAATGTGCCTAAAATATTCCCCTTTATTGTTAAAACAACCATGAAATTAAATAGGGGCTTCAGACTGGCAATATTGTGATATACCTGACATTCCCCAAATGAGGGGAGGCCAGGGGGCCCCCCACACCCCGGAAATGAAATTCCTAATATGGCCCTCGAGTGGACCAGACCAATACAAATTCATTCTCTGATATAAACTGAGTTTCCTGTGAAAATTTCAGCAAGATTGATCAACTCTGAGAGGTGGTTTGGACTGATCTGGCATTTTATGACATCCTCGCCACCCACACTCCCTGAACCTGTACTTTGGGCTAGATATGCATTTCTGAAGGAACACACTACTAAAATTAATTCAAGTGGCGACTCCTGTGGGACACAATATGGTTTACAACCTTAAACCTGCCTTACCTGAGAAAATATCAGCCTATCCTGAGACAGCCAGCTGAGGCTGCATTTTCGGCTTCCTGGACCCTATTTCACACATATGACATCACTGGTACACCAGATGTAATCCTGAAACCTGTGCAATCAGATTCAGTGGGTGGCAGGTGATTTTTGGGCCAAGTTTCATGGTTACAGAGCAATATTTAGTACTGGTTTGGGCTGATTTACATCTATTTTGGACCATTTTAACAGCATTATTCGGGTTATATATTTTCTGTTCAGACATGTAATGCTCCAAATGTGCCTAAAATATTCCCCTTTATTGTTAAAACAACCATGAAATTAAATAGGGGCTTCAGACTGGCAATATTGTGATATACCTGACATTCCCCAAATGAGGGGAGGCCAGGGGGCCCCCCACACCCCGGAAATGAAATTCCTAATATGGCCCTCGAGTGGACCAGACCAATACAAATTCATTCTCTGATATAAACTGAGTTTCCTGTGAAAATTTCAGCAAGATTGATCAACTCTGAGAGGTGGTTTGGACTGATCTGGCATTTTATGACATCCTCGCCACCCACACTCCCTGAACCTGTACTTTGGGCTAGATATGCATTTCTGAAGGAACACACTACTAAAATTAATTCAAGTGGCGACTCCTGTGGGACACAATATGGTTTACAACCTTAAACCTGCCTTACCTGAGAAAATATCAGCCTATCCTGAGACAGCCAGCTGAGGCTGCATTTTCGGCTTCCTGGACCCTATTTCACACATATGACATCACTGGTACACCAGATGTAATCCTGAAACCTGTGCAATCAGATTCAGTGGGTGGCAGGTGATTTTTGGGCCAAGTTTCATGGTTACAGAGCAATATTTAGTACTGGTTTGGGCTGATTTACATCTATTTTGGACCATTTTAACAGCATTATTCGGGTTATATATTTTCTGTTCAGACATGTAATGCTCCAAATGTGCCTAAAATATCCCCCTTTATTGTTAAAACAACCATGAAATTAAATAGGGGCTTCAGACTGGCAATATTGTGATATACCTGACATTCCCCAAATGAGGGGAGGCCAGGGGGCCCCCCACACCCCGGAAATGAAATTCCTAATATGGCCCTCGAGTGGACCAGACCAATACAAATTCATTCTCTGGTATAAACTGAGTTTCCTGTGAAAATTTCAGCAAGATTGATCAACTCTGAGAGGTGGTTTGGACTGATCTGGCATTTTATGACATCCTCGCCACCCACACTCCCTGAACCTGTACTTTGGGCTAGATATGCATTTCTGAAGGAACACACTACTAAAATTAATTCAAGTGGCGACTCCTGTGGGACACAATATGGTTTACAACCTTAAACCTGCCTTACCTGAGAAAATATCAGCCTATCCTGAGACAGCCAGCTGAGGCTGCATTTTCGGCTTCCTGGACCCTATTTCACACATATGACATCACTGGTACACCAGATGTAATCCTGAAACCTGTGCAATCAGATTCAGTGGGTGGCAGGTGACTTTTGGGCCAAGTTTCATGGTTACAGAGCAATATTTAGTACTGGTTTGGGCTGATTTACATCTATTTTGGACCATTTTAACAGCATTATTCGGGTTATATATTTTCTGTTCAGACATGTAATGCTCCAAATGTGCCTAAAATATTCCCCTTTATTGTTAAAACAACCATGAAATTAAATAGGGGCTTCAGACTGGCAATATTGTGATATACCTGACATTCCCCAAATGAGGGGAGGCCAGGGGGCCCCCCACACCCCGGAAATGAAATTCCTAATATGGCCCTCGAGTGGACCAGACCAATACAAATTCATTCTCTGATATAAACTGAGTTTCCTGTGAAAATTTCAGCAAGATTGATCAACTCTGAGAGGTGGTTTGGACTGATCTGGCATTTTATGACATCCTCGCCACCCACACTCCCTGAACCTGTACTTTGGGCTAGATATGCATTTCTGAAGGAACACACTACTAAAATTAATTCAAGTGGCGACTCCTGTGGGACACAATATGGTTTACAACCTTAAACCTGTCTTACCTGAGAAAATATCAGCCTATCCTGAGACAGCCAGCTGAGGCTGCATTTTCGGCTTCCTGGACCCTATTTCACACATATGACATCACTGGTACACCAGATGTAATCCTGAAACCTGTGCAATCAGATTCAGTGGGTGGCAGGTGATTTTTGGGCCAAGTTTCATGGTTACAGAGCAATATTTAGTACTGGTTTGGGCTGATTTACATCTATTTTGGACCATTTTAACAGCATTATTCGGGTTATATATTTTCTGTTCAGACATGTAATGCTCCAAATGTGCCTAAAATATTCCCCTTTATTGTTAAAACAACCATGAAATTAAATAGGGGCTTCAGACTGGCAATATTGTGATATACCTGACATTCCCCAAATGAGGGGAGGCCAGGGGGCCCCCCACACCCCGGAAATGAAATTCCTAATATGGCCCTCGAGTGGACCAGACCAATACAAATTCATTCTCTGATATAAACTGAGTTTCCTGTGAAAATTTCAGCAAGATTGATCAACTCTGAGAGGTGGTTTGGACTGATCTGGCATTTTATGACATCCTCGCCACCCACACTCCCTGAACCTGTACTTTGGGCTAGATATGCATTTCTGAAGGAACACACTACTAAAATTAATTCAAGTGGCGACTCCTGTGGGACACAATATGGTTTACAACCTTAAACCTGCCTTACCTGAGAAAATATCAGCCTATCCTGAGACAGCCAGCTGAGGCTGCATTTTCGGCTTCCTGGACCCTATTTCACACATATGACATCACTGGTACACCAGATGTAATCCTGAAACCTGTGCAATCAGATTCAGTGGGTGGCAGGTGATTTTTGGGCCAAGTTTCATGGTTACAGAGCAATATTTAGTACTGGTTTGGGCTGATTTACATCTATTTTGGACCATTTTAACAGCATTATTCGGGTTATATATTTTCTGTTCAGACATGTAATGCTCCAAATGTGCCTAAAATATCCCCCTTTATTGTTAAAACAACCATGAAATTAAATAGGGGCTTCAGACTGGCAATATTGTGATATACCTGACATTCCCCAAATGAGGGGAGGCCAGGGGGCCCCCCACACCCCGGAAATGAAATTCCTAATATGGCCCTCGAGTGGACCAGACCAATACAAATTCATTCTCTGGTATAAACTGAGTTTCCTGTGAAAATTTCAGCAAGATTGATCAACTCTGAGAGGTGGTTTGGACTGATCTGGCATTTTATGACATCCTCGCCACCCACACTCCCTGAACCTGTACTTTGGGCTAGATATGCATTTCTGAAGGAACACACTACTAAAATTAATTCAAGTGGCGACTCCTGTGGGACACAATATGGTTTACAACCTTAAACCTGCCTTACCTGAGAAAATATCAGCCTATCCTGAGACAGCCAGCTGAGGCTGCATTTTCGGCTTCCTGGACCCTATTTCACACATATGACATCACTGGTACACCAGATGTAATCCTGAAACCTGTGCAATCAGATTCAGTGGGTGGCAGGTGACTTTTGGGCCAAGTTTCATGGTTACAGAGCAATATTTAGTACTGGTTTGGGCTGATTTACATCTATTTTGGACCATTTTAACAGCATTATTCGGGTTATATATTTTCTGTTCAGACATGTAATGCTCCAAATGTGCCTAAAATATTCCCCTTTATTGTTAAAACAACCATGAAATTAAATAGGGGCTTCAGACTGGCAATATTGTGATATACCTGACATTCCCCAAATGAGGGGAGGCCAGGGGGCCCCCCACACCCCGGAAATGAAATTCCTAATATGGCCCTCGAGTGGACCAGACCAATACAAATTCATTCTCTGATATAAACTGAGTTTCCTGTGAAAATTTCAGCAAGATTGATCAACTCTGAGAGGTGGTTTGGACTGATCTGGCATTTTATGACATCCTCGCCACCCACACTCCCTGAACCTGTACTTTGGGCTAGATATGCATTTCTGAAGGAACACACTACTAAAATTAATTCAAGTGGCGACTCCTGTGGGACACAATATGGTTTACAACCTTAAACCTGCCTTACCTGAGAAAATATCAGCCTATCCTGAGACAGCCAGCTGAGGCTGCATTTTCGGCTTCCTGGACCCTATTTCACACATATGACATCACTGGTACACCAGATGTAATCCTGAAACCTGTGCAATCAGATTCAGTGGGTGGCAGGTGATTTTTGGGCCAAGTTTCATGGTTACAGAGCAATATTTAGTACTGGTTTGGGCTGATTTACATCTATTTTGGACCATTTTAACAGCATTATTCGGGTTATATATTTTCTGTTCAGACATGTAATGCTCCAAATGTGCCTAAAATATCCCCCTTTATTGTTAAAACAACCATGAAATTAAATAGGGGCTTCAGACTGGCAATATTGTGATATACCTGACATTCCCCAAATGAGGGGAGGCCAGGGGGCCCCCCACACCCCGGAAATGAAATTCCTAATATGGCCCTCGAGTGGACCAGACCAATACAAATTCATTCTCTGATATAAACTGAGTTTCCTGTGAAAATTTCAGCAAGATTGATCAACTCTGAGAGGTGGTTTGGACTGATCTGGCATTTTATGACATCCTCGCCACCCACACTCCCTGAACCTGTACTTTGGGCTAGATATGCATTTCTGAAGGAACACACTACTAAAATTAATTCAAGTGGCGACTCCTGTGGGACACAATATGGTTTACAACCTTAAACCTGCCTTACCTGAGAAAATATCAGCCTATCCTGAGACAGCCAGCTGAGGCTGCATTTTCGGCTTCCTGGACCCTATTTCACACATATGACATCACTGGTACACCAGATGTAATCCTGAAACCTGTGCAATCAGATTCAGTGGGTGGCAGGTGATTTTTGGGCCAAGTTTCATGGTTACAGAGCAATATTTAGTACTGGTTTGGGCTGATTTACATCTATTTTGGACCATTTTAACAGCATTATTCGGGTTATATATTTTCTGTTCAGACATGTAATGCTCCAAATGTGCCTAAAATATCCCCCTTTATTGTTAAAACAACCATGAAATTAAATAGGGGCTTCAGACTGGCAATATTGTGATATACCTGACATTCCCCAAATGAGGGGAGGCCAGGGGGCCCCCCACACCCCGGAAATGAAATTCCTAATATGGCCCTCGAGTGGACCAGACCAATACAAATTCATTCTCTGATATAAACTGAGTTTCCTGTGAAAATTTCAGCAAGATTGATCAACTCTGAGAGGTGGTTTGGACTGATCTGGCATTTTATGACATCCTCGCCACCCACACTCCCTGAACCTGTACTTTGGGCTAGATATGCATTTCTGAAGGAACACACTACTAAAATTAATTCAAGTGGCGACTCCTGTGGGACACAATATGGTTTACAACCTTAAACCTGCCTTACCTGAGAAAATATCAGCCTATCCTGAGACAGCCAGCTGAGGCTGCATTTTCGGCTTCCTGGACCCTATTTCACACATATGACATCACTGGTACACCAGATGTAATCCTGAAACCTGTGCAATCAGATTCAGTGGGTGGCAGGTGACTTTTGGGCCAAGTTTCATGGTTACAGAGCAATATTTAGTACTGGTTTGGGCTGATTTACATCTATTTTGGACCATTTTAACAGCATTATTCGGGTTATATATTTTCTGTTCAGACATGTAATGCTCCAAATGTGCCTAAAATATCCCCCTTTATTGTTAAAACAACCATGAAATTAAATAGGGGCTTCAGACTGGCAATATTGTGATATACCTGACATTCCCCAAATGAGGGGAGGCCAGGGGGGCCCCCACACCCCGGAAATGAAATTCCTAATATGGCCCTCGAGTGGACCAGACCAATACAAATTCATTCTCTGGTATAAACTGAGTTTCCTGTGAAAATTTCAGCAAGATTGATCAACTCTGAGAGGTGGTTTGGACTGATCTGGCATTTTATGACATCCTCGCCACCCACACTCCCTGAACCTGTACTTTGGGCTAGATATGCATTTCTGAAGGAACACACTACTAAAATTAATTCAAGTGGCGACTCCTGTGGGACACAATATGGTTTACAACCTTAAACCTGCCTTACCTGAGAAAATATCAGCCTATCCTGAGACAGCCAGCTGAGGCTGCATTTTCGGCTTCCTGGACCCTATTTCACACATATGACATCACTGGTACACCAGATGTAATCCTGAAACCTGTGCAATCAGATTCAGTGGGTGGCAGGTGATTTTTGGGCCAAGTTTCATGGTTACAGAGCAATATTTAGTACTGGTTTGGGCTGATTTACATCTATTTTGGACCATTTTAACAGCATTATTCGGGTTATATATTTTCTGTTCAGACATGTAATGCTCCAAATGTGCCTAAAATATCCCCCTTTATTGTTAAAACAACCATGAAATTAAATAGGGGCTTCAGACTGGCAATATTGTGATATACCTGACATTCCCCAAATGAGGGGAGGCCAGGGGGCCCCCCACACCCCGGAAATGAAATTCCTAATATGGCCCTCGAGTGGACCAGACCAATACAAATTCATTCTCTGGTATAAACTGAGTTTCCTGTGAAAATTTCAGCAAGATTGATCAACTCTGAGAGGTGGTTTGGACTGATCTGGCATTTTATGACATCCTCGCCACCCACACTCCCTGAACCTGTACTTTGGGCTAGATATGCATTTCTGAAGGAACACACTACTAAAATTAATTCAAGTGGCGACTCCTGTGGGACACAATATGGTTTACAACCTTAAACCTGCCTTACCTGAGAAAATATCAGCCTATCCTGAGACAGCCAGCTGAGGCTGCATTTTCGGCTTCCTGGACCCTATTTCACACATATGACATCACTGGTACACCAGATGTAATCCTGAAACCTGTGCAATCAGATTCAGTGGGTGGCAGGTGACTTTTGGGCCAAGTTTCATGGTTACAGAGCAATATTTAGTACTGGTTTGGGCTGATTTACATCTATTTTGGACCATTTTAACAGCATTATTCGGGTTATATATTTTCTGTTCAGACATGTAATGCTCCAAATGTGCCTAAAATATTCCCCTTTATTGTTAAAACAACCATGAAATTAAATAGGGGCTTCAGACTGGCAATATTGTGATATACCTGACATTCCCCAAATGAGGGGAGGCCAGGGGGCCCCCCACACCCCGGAAATGAAATTCCTAATATGGCCCTCGAGTGGACCAGACCAATACAAATTCATTCTCTGATATAAACTGAGTTTCCTGTGAAAATTTCAGCAAGATTGATCAACTCTGAGAGGTGGTTTGGACTGATCTGGCATTTTATGACATCCTCGCCACCCACACTCCCTGAACCTGTACTTTGGGCTAGATATGCATTTCTGAAGGAACACACTACTAAAATTAATTCAAGTGGCGACTCCTGTGGGACACAATATGGTTTACAACCTTAAACCTGCCTTACCTGAGAAAATATCAGCCTATCCTGAGACAGCCAGCTGAGGCTGCATTTTCGGCTTCCTGGACCCTATTTCACACATATGACATCACTGGTACACCAGATGTAATCCTGAAACCTGTGCAATCAGATTCAGTGGGTGGCAGGTGATTTTTGGGCCAAGTTTCATGGTTACAGAGCAATATTTAGTACTGGTTTGGGCTGATTTACATCTATTTTGGACCATTTTAACAGCATTATTCGGGTTATATATTTTCTGTTCAGACATGTAATGCTCCAAATGTGCCTAAAATATCCCCCTTTATTGTTAAAACAACCATGAAATTAAATAGGGGCTTCAGACTGGCAATATTGTGATATACCTGACATTCCCCAAATGAGGGGAGGCCAGGGGGCCCCCCACACCCCGGAAATGAAATTCCTAATATGGCCCTCGAGTGGACCAGACCAATACAAATTCATTCTCTGATATAAACTGAGTTTCCTGTGAAAATTTCAGCAAGATTGATCAACTCTGAGAGGTGGTTTGGACTGATCTGGCATTTTATGACATCCTCGCCACCCACACTCCCTGAACCTGTACTTTGGGCTAGATATGCATTTCTGAAGGAACACACTACTAAAATTAATTCAAGTGGCGACTCCTGTGGGACACAATATGGTTTACAACCTTAAACCTGCCTTACCTGAGAAAATATCAGCCTATCCTGAGACAGCCAGCTGAGGCTGCATTTTCGGCTTCCTGGACCCTATTTCACACATATGACATCACTGGTACACCAGATGTAATCCTGAAACCTGTGCAATCAGATTCAGTGGGTGGCAGGTGATTTTTGGGCCAAGTTTCATGGTTACAGAGCAATATTTAGTACTGGTTTGGGCTGATTTACATCTATTTTGGACCATTTTAACAGCATTATTCGGGTTATATATTTTCTGTTCAGACATGTAATGCTCCAAATGTGCCTAAAATATCCCCCTTTATTGTTAAAACAACCATGAAATTAAATAGGGGCTTCAGACTGGCAATATTGTGATATACCTGACATTCCCCAAATGAGGGGAGGCCAGGGGGCCCCCCACACCCCGGAAATGAAATTCCTAATATGGCCCTCGAGTGGACCAGACCAATACAAATTCATTCTCTGGTATAAACTGAGTTTCCTGTGAAAATTTCAGCAAGATTGATCAACTCTGAGAGGTGGTTTGGACTGATCTGGCATTTTATGACATCCTCGCCACCCACACTCCCTGAACCTGTACTTTGGGCTAGATATGCATTTCTGAAGGAACACACTACTAAAATTAATTCAAGTGGCGACTCCTGTGGGACACAATATGGTTTACAACCTTAAACCTGCCTTACCTGAGAAAATATCAGCCTATCCTGAGACAGCCAGCTGAGGCTGCATTTTCGGCTTCCTGGACCCTATTTCACACATATGACATCACTGGTACACCAGATGTAATCCTGAAACCTGTGCAATCAGATTCAGTGGGTGGCAGGTGACTTTTGGGCCAAGTTTCATGGTTACAGAGCAATATTTAGTACTGGTTTGGGCTGATTTACATCTATTTTGGACCATTTTAACAGCATTATTCGGGTTATATATTTTCTGTTCAGACATGTAATGCTCCAAATGTGCCTAAAATATTCCCCTTTATTGTTAAAACAACCATGAAATTAAATAGGGGCTTCAGACTGGCAATATTGTGATATACCTGACATTCCCCAAATGAGGGGAGGCCAGGGGGCCCCCCACACCCCGGAAATGAAATTCCTAATATGGCCCTCGAGTGGACCAGACCAATACAAATTCATTCTCTGATATAAACTGAGTTTCCTGTGAAAATTTCAGCAAGATTGATCAACTCTGAGAGGTGGTTTGGACTGATCTGGCATTTTATGACATCCTCGCCACCCACACTCCCTGAACCTGTACTTTGGGCTAGATATGCATTTCTGAAGGAACACACTACTAAAATTAATTCAAGTGGCGACTCCTGTGGGACACAATATGGTTTACAACCTTAAACCTGCCTTACCTGAGAAAATATCAGCCTATCCTGAGACAGCCAGCTGAGGCTGCATTTTCGGCTTCCTGGACCCTATTTCACACATATGACATCACTGGTACACCAGATGTAATCCTGAAACCTGTGCAATCAGATTCAGTGGGTGGCAGGTGATTTTTGGGCCAAGTTTCATGGTTACAGAGCAATATTTAGTACTGGTTTGGGCTGATTTACATCTATTTTGGACCATTTTAACAGCATTATTCGGGTTATATATTTTCTGTTCAGACATGTAATGCTCCAAATGTGCCTAAAATATCCCCCTTTATTGTTAAAACAACCATGAAATTAAATAGGGGCTTCAGACTGGCAATATTGTGATATACCTGACATTCCCCAAATGAGGGGAGGCCAGGGGGCCCCCCACACCCCGGAAATGAAATTCCTAATATGGCCCTCGAGTGGACCAGACCAATACAAATTCATTCTCTGGTATAAACTGAGTTTCCTGTGAAAATTTCAGCAAGATTGATCAACTCTGAGAGGTGGTTTGGACTGATCTGGCATTTTATGACATCCTCGCCACCCACACTCCCTGAACCTGTACTTTGGGCTAGATATGCATTTCTGAAGGAACACACTACTAAAATTAATTCAAGTGGCGACTCCTGTGGGACACAATATGGTTTACAACCTTAAACCTGCCTTACCTGAGAAAATATCAGCCTATCCTGAGACAGCCAGCTGAGGCTGCATTTTCGGCTTCCTGGACCCTATTTCACACATATGACATCACTGGTACACCAGATGTAATCCTGAAACCTGTGCAATCAGATTCAGTGGGTGGCAGGTGATTTTTGGGCCAAGTTTCATGGTTACAGAGCAATATTTAGTACTGGTTTGGGCTGATTTACATCTATTTTGGACCATTTTAACAGCATTATTCGGGTTATATATTTTCTGTTCAGACATGTAATGCTCCAAATGTGCCTAAAATATCCCCCTTTATTGTTAAAACAACCATGAAATTAAATAGGGGCTTCAGACTGGCAATATTGTGATATACCTGACATTCCCCAAATGAGGGGAGGCCAGGGGGCCCCCCACACCCCGGAAATGAAATTCCTAATATGGCCCTCGAGTGGACCAGACCAATACAAATTCATTCTCTGGTATAAACTGAGTTTCCTGTGAAAATTTCAGCAAGATTGATCAACTCTGAGAGGTGGTTTGGACTGATCTGGCATTTTATGACATCCTCGCCACCCACACTCCCTGAACCTGTACTTTGGGCTAGATATGCATTTCTGAAGGAACACACTACTAAAATTAATTCAAGTGGCGACTCCTGTGGGACACAATATGGTTTACAACCTTAAACCTGCCTTACCTGAGAAAATATCAGCCTATCCTGAGACAGCCAGCTGAGGCTGCATTTTCGGCTTCCTGGACCCTATTTCACACATATGACATCACTGGTACACCAGATGTAATCCTGAAACCTGTGCAATCAGATTCAGTGGGTGGCAGGTGACTTTTGGGCCAAGTTTCATGGTTACAGAGCAATATTTAGTACTGGTTTGGGCTGATTTACATCTATTTTGGACCATTTTAACAGCATTATTCGGGTTATATATTTTCTGTTCAGACATGTAATGCTCCAAATGTGCCTAAAATATCCCCCTTTATTGTTAAAACAACCATGAAATTAAATAGGGGCTTCAGACTGGCAATATTGTGATATACCTGACATTCCCCAAATGAGGGGAGGCCAGGGGGCCCCCCACACCCCGGAAATGAAATTCCTAATATGGCCCTCGAGTGGACCAGACCAATACAAATTCATTCTCTGGTATAAACTGAGTTTCCTGTGAAAATTTCAGCAAGATTGATCAACTCTGAGAGGTGGTTTGGACTGATCTGGCATTTTATGACATCCTCGCCACCCACACTCCCTGAACCTGTACTTTGGGCTAGATATGCATTTCTGAAGGAACACACTACTAAAATTAATTCAAGTGGCGACTCCTGTGGGACACAATATGGTTTACAACCTTAAACCTGCCTTACCTGAGAAAATATCAGCCTATCCTGAGACAGCCAGCTGAGGCTGCATTTTCGGCTTCCTGGACCCTATTTCACACATATGACATCACTGGTACACCAGATGTAATCCTGAAACCTGTGCAATCAGATTCAGTGGGTGGCAGGTGACTTTTGGGCCAAGTTTCATGGTTACAGAGCAATATTTAGTACTGGTTTGGGCTGATTTACATCTATTTTGGACCATTTTAACAGCATTATTCGGGTTATATATTTTCTGTTCAGACATGTAATGCTCCAAATGTGCCTAAAATATCCCCCTTTATTGTTAAAACAACCATGAAATTAAATAGGGGCTTCAGACTGGCAATATTGTGATATACCTGACATTCCCCAAATGAGGGGAGGCCAGGGGGCCCCCCACACCCCGGAAATGAAATTCCTAATATGGCCCTCGAGTGGACCAGACCAATACAAATTCATTCTCTGGTATAAACTGAGTTTCCTGTGAAAATTTCAGCAAGATTGATCAACTCTGAGAGGTGGTTTGGACTGATCTGGCATTTTATGACATCCTCGCCACCCACACTCCCTGAACCTGTACTTTGGGCTAGATATGCATTTCTGAAGGAACACACTACTAAAATTAATTCAAGTGGCGACTCCTGTGGGACACAATATGGTTTACAACCTTAAACCTGCCTTACCTGAGAAAATATCAGCCTATCCTGAGACAGCCAGCTGAGGCTGCATTTTCGGCTTCCTGGACCCTATTTCACACATATGACATCACTGGTACACCAGATGTAATCCTGAAACCTGTGCAATCAGATTCAGTGGGTGGCAGGTGACTTTTGGGCCAAGTTTCATGGTTACAGAGCAATATTTAGTACTGGTTTGGGCTGATTTACATCTATTTTGGACCATTTTAACAGCATTATTCGGGTTATATATTTTCTGTTCAGACATGTAATGCTCCAAATGTGCCTAAAATATTCCCCTTTATTGTTAAAACAACCATGAAATTAAATAGGGGCTTCAGACTGGCAATATTGTGATATACCTGACATTCCCCAAATGAGGGGAGGCCAGGGGGCCCCCCACACCCCGGAAATGAAATTCCTAATATGGCCCTCGAGTGGACCAGACCAATACAAATTCATTCTCTGATATAAACTGAGTTTCCTGTGAAAATTTCAGCAAGATTGATCAACTCTGAGAGGTGGTTTGGACTGATCTGGCATTTTATGACATCCTCGCCACCCACACTCCCTGAACCTGTACTTTGGGCTAGATATGCATTTCTGAAGGAACACACTACTAAAATTAATTCAAGTGGCGACTCCTGTGGGACACAATATGGTTTACAACCTTAAACCTGCCTTACCTGAGAAAATATCAGCCTATCCTGAGACAGCCAGCTGAGGCTGCATTTTCGGCTTCCTGGACCCTATTTCACACATATGACATCACTGGTACACCAGATGTAATCCTGAAACCTGTGCAATCAGATTCAGTGGGTGGCAGGTGATTTTTGGGCCAAGTTTCATGGTTACAGAGCAATATTTAGTACTGGTTTGGGCTGATTTACATCTATTTTGGACCATTTTAACAGCATTATTCGGGTTATATATTTTCTGTTCAGACATGTAATGCTCCAAATGTGCCTAAAATATTCCCCTTTATTGTTAAAACAACCATGAAATTAAATAGGGGCTTCAGACTGGCAATATTGTGATATACCTGACATTCCCCAAATGAGGGGAGGCCAGGGGGCCCCCCACACCCCGGAAATGAAATTCCTAATATGGCCCTCGAGTGGACCAGACCAATACAAATTCATTCTCTGGTATAAACTGAGTTTCCTGTGAAAATTTCAGCAAGATTGATCAACTCTGAGAGGTGGTTTGGACTGATCTGGCATTTTATGACATCCTCGCCACCCACACTCCCTGAACCTGTACTTTGGGCTAGATATGCATTTCTGAAGGAACACACTACTAAAATTAATTCAAGTGGCGACTCCTGTGGGACACAATATGGTTTACAACCTTAAACCTGCCTTACCTGAGAAAATATCAGCCTATCCTGAGACAGCCAGCTGAGGCTGCATTTTCGGCTTCCTGGACCCTATTTCACACATATGACATCACTGGTACACCAGATGTAATCCTGAAACCTGTGCAATCAGATTCAGTGGGTGGCAGGTGATTTTTGGGCCAAGTTTCATGGTTACAGAGCAATATTTAGTACTGGTTTGGGCTGATTTACATCTATTTTGGACCATTTTAACAGCATTATTCGGGTTATATATTTTCTGTTCAGACATGTAATGCTCCAAATGTGCCTAAAATATCCCCCTTTATTGTTAAAACAACCATGAAATTAAATAGGGGCTTCAGACTGGCAATATTGTGATATACCTGACATTCCCCAAATGAGGGGAGGCCAGGGGGCCCCCCACACCCCGGAAATGAAATTCCTAATATGGCCCTCGAGTGGACCAGACCAATACAAATTCATTCTCTGGTATAAACTGAGTTTCCTGTGAAAATTTCAGCAAGATTGATCAACTCTGAGAGGTGGTTTGGACTGATCTGGCATTTTATGACATCCTCGCCACCCACACTCCCTGAACCTGTACTTTGGGCTAGATATGCATTTCTGAAGGAACACACTACTAAAATTAATTCAAGTGGCGACTCCTGTGGGACACAATATGGTTTACAACCTTAAACCTGCCTTACCTGAGAAAATATCAGCCTATCCTGAGACAGCCAGCTGAGGCTGCATTTTCGGCTTCCTGGACCCTATTTCACACATATGACATCACTGGTACACCAGATGTAATCCTGAAACCTGTGCAATCAGATTCAGTGGGTGGCAGGTGATTTTTGGGCCAAGTTTCATGGTTACAGAGCAATATTTAGTACTGGTTTGGGCTGATTTACATCTATTTTGGACCATTTTAACAGCATTATTCGGGTTATATATTTTCTGTTCAGACATGTAATGCTCCAAATGTGCCTAAAATATCCCCCTTTATTGTTAAAACAACCATGAAATTAAATAGGGGCTTCAGACTGGCAATATTGTGATATACCTGACATTCCCCAAATGAGGGGAGGCCAGGGGGCCCCCCACACCCCGGAAATGAAATTCCTAATATGGCCCTCGAGTGGACCAGACCAATACAAATTCATTCTCTGGTATAAACTGAGTTTCCTGTGAAAATTTCAGCAAGATTGATCAACTCTGAGAGGTGGTTTGGACTGATCTGGCATTTTATGACATCCTCGCCACCCACACTCCCTGAACCTGTACTTTGGGCTAGATATGCATTTCTGAAGGAACACACTACTAAAATTAATTCAAGTGGCGACTCCTGTGGGACACAATATGGTTTACAACCTTAAACCTGCCTTACCTGAGAAAATATCAGCCTATCCTGAGACAGCCAGCTGAGGCTGCATTTTCGGCTTCCTGGACCCTATTTCACACATATGACATCACTGGTACACCAGATGTAATCCTGAAACCTGTGCAATCAGATTCAGTGGGTGGCAGGTGACTTCTGGGCCAAGTTTCATGGTTACAGAGCAATATTTAGTACTGGTTTGGGCTGATTTACATCTATTTTGGACCATTTTAACAGCATTATTCGGGTTATATATTTTCTGTTCAGACATGTAATGCTCCAAATGTGCCTAAAATATTCCCCTTTATTGTTAAAACAACCATGAAATTAAATAGGGGCTTCAGACTGGCAATATTGTGATATACCTGACATTCCCCAAATGAGGGGAGGCCAGGGGGCCCCCCACACCCCGGAAATGAAATTCCTAATATGGCCCTCGAGTGGACCAGACCAATACAAATTCATTCTCTGATATAAACTGAGTTTCCTGTGAAAATTTCAGCAAGATTGATCAACTCTGAGAGGTGGTTTGGACTGATCTGGCATTTTATGACATCCTCGCCACCCACACTCCCTGAACCTGTACTTTGGGCTAGATATGCATTTCTGAAGGAACACACTACTAAAATTAATTCAAGTGGCGACTCCTGTGGGACACAATATGGTTTACAACCTTAAACCTGCCTTACCTGAGAAAATATCAGCCTATCCTGAGACAGCCAGCTGAGGCTGCATTTTCGGCTTCCTGGACCCTATTTCACACATATGACATCACTGGTACACCAGATGTAATCCTGAAACCTGTGCAATCAGATTCAGTGGGTGGCAGGTGATTTTTGGGCCAAGTTTCATGGTTACAGAGCAATATTTAGTACTGGTTTGGGCTGATTTACATCTATTTTGGACCATTTTAACAGCATTATTCGGGTTATATATTTTCTGTTCAGACATGTAATGCTCCAAATGTGCCTAAAATATCCCCCTTTATTGTTAAAACAACCATGAAATTAAATAGGGGCTTCAGACTGGCAATATTGTGATATACCTGACATTCCCCAAATGAGGGGAGGCCAGGGGGCCCCCCACACCCCGGAAATGAAATTCCTAATATGGCCCTCGAGTGGACCAGACCAATACAAATTCATTCTCTGATATAAACTGAGTTTCCTGTGAAAATTTCAGCAAGATTGATCAACTCTGAGAGGTGGTTTGGACTGATCTGGCATTTTATGACATCCTCGCCACCCACACTCCCTGAACCTGTACTTTGGGCTAGATATGCATTTCTGAAGGAACACACTACTAAAATTAATTCAAGTGGCGACTCCTGTGGGACACAATATGGTTTACAACCTTAAACCTGCCTTACCTGAGAAAATATCAGCCTATCCTGAGACAGCCAGCTGAGGCTGCATTTTCGGCTTCCTGGACCCTATTTCACACATATGACATCACTGGTACACCAGATGTAATCCTGAAACCTGTGCAATCAGATTCAGTGGGTGGCAGGTGATTTTTGGGCCAAGTTTCATGGTTACAGAGCAATATTTAGTACTGGTTTGGGCTGATTTACATCTATTTTGGACCATTTTAACAGCATTATTCGGGTTATATATTTTCTGTTCAGACATGTAATGCTCCAAATGTGCCTAAAATATCCCCCTTTATTGTTAAAACAACCATGAAATTAAATAGGGGCTTCAGACTGGCAATATTGTGATATACCTGACATTCCCCAAATGAGGGGAGGCCAGGGGGCCCCCCACACCCCGGAAATGAAATTCCTAATATGGCCCTCGAGTGGACCAGACCAATACAAATTCATTCTCTGGTATAAACTGAGTTTCCTGTGAAAATTTCAGCAAGATTGATCAACTCTGAGAGGTGGTTTGGACTGATCTGGCATTTTATGACATCCTCGCCACCCACACTCCCTGAACCTGTACTTTGGGCTAGATATGCATTTCTGAAGGAACACACTACTAAAATTAATTCAAGTGGCGACTCCTGTGGGACACAATATGGTTTACAACCTTAAACCTGCCTTACCTGAGAAAATATCAGCCTATCCTGAGACAGCCAGCTGAGGCTGCATTTTCGGCTTCCTGGACCCTATTTCACACATATGACATCACTGGTACACCAGATGTAATCCTGAAACCTGTGCAATCAGATTCAGTGGGTGGCAGGTGATTTTTGGGCCAAGTTTCATGGTTACAGAGCAATATTTAGTACTGGTTTGGGCTGATTTACATCTATTTTGGACCATTTTAACAGCATTATTCGGGTTATATATTTTCTGTTCAGACATGTAATGCTCCAAATGTGCCTAAAATATCCCCCTTTATTGTTAAAACAACCATGAAATTAAATAGGGGCTTCAGACTGGCAATATTGTGATATACCTGACATTCCCCAAATGAGGGGAGGCCAGGGGGCCCCCCACACCCCGGAAATGAAATTCCTAATATGGCCCTCGAGTGGACCAGACCAATACAAATTCATTCTCTGATATAAACTGAGTTTCCTGTGAAAATTTCAGCAAGATTGATCAACTCTGAGAGGTGGTTTGGACTGATCTGGCATTTTATGACATCCTCGCCACCCACACTCCCTGAACCTGTACTTTGGGCTAGATATGCATTTCTGAAGGAACACACTACTAAAATTAATTCAAGTGGCGACTCCTGTGGGACACAATATGGTTTACAACCTTAAACCTGCCTTACCTGAGAAAATATCAGCCTATCCTGAGACAGCCAGCTGAGGCTGCATTTTCGGCTTCCTGGACCCTATTTCACACATATGACATCACTGGTACACCAGATGTAATCCTGAAACCTGTGCAATCAGATTCAGTGGGTGGCAGGTGATTTTTGGGCCAAGTTTCATGGTTACAGAGCAATATTTAGTACTGGTTTGGGCTGATTTACATCTATTTTGGACCATTTTAACAGCATTATTCGGGTTATATATTTTCTGTTCAGACATGTAATGCTCCAAATGTGCCTAAAATATCCCCCTTTATTGTTAAAACAACCATGAAATTAAATAGGGGCTTCAGACTGGCAATATTGTGATATACCTGACATTCCCCAAATGAGGGGAGGCCAGGGGGCCCCCCACACCCCGGAAATGAAATTCCTAATATGGCCCTCGAGTGGACCAGACCAATACAAATTCATTCTCTGATATAAACTGAGTTTCCTGTGAAAATTTCAGCAAGATTGATCAACTCTGAGAGGTGGTTTGGACTGATCTGGCATTTTATGACATCCTCGCCACCCACACTCCCTGAACCTGTACTTTGGGCTAGATATGCATTTCTGAAGGAACACACTACTAAAATTAATTCAAGTGGCGACTCCTGTGGGACACAATATGGTTTACAACCTTAAACCTGCCTTACCTGAGAAAATATCAGCCTATCCTGAGACAGCCAGCTGAGGCTGCATTTTCGGCTTCCTGGACCCTATTTCACACATATGACATCACTGGTACACCAGATGTAATCCTGAAACCTGTGCAATCAGATTCAGTGGGTGGCAGGTGATTTTTGGGCCAAGTTTCATGGTTACAGAGCAATATTTAGTACTGGTTTGGGCTGATTTACATCTATTTTGGACCATTTTAACAGCATTATTCGGGTTATATATTTTCTGTTCAGACATGTAATGCTCCAAATGTGCCTAAAATATCCCCCTTTATTGTTAAAACAACCATGAAATTAAATAGGGGCTTCAGACTGGCAATATTGTGATATACCTGACATTCCCCAAATGAGGGGAGGCCAGGGGGCCCCCCACACCCCGGAAATGAAATTCCTAATATGGCCCTCGAGTGGACCAGACCAATACAAATTCATTCTCTGGTATAAACTGAGTTTCCTGTGAAAATTTCAGCAAGATTGATCAACTCTGAGAGGTGGTTTGGACTGATCTGGCATTTTATGACATCCTCGCCACCCACACTCCCTGAACCTGTACTTTGGGCTAGATATGCATTTCTGAAGGAACACACTACTAAAATTAATTCAAGTGGCGACTCCTGTGGGACACAATATGGTTTACAACCTTAAACCTGCCTTACCTGAGAAAATATCAGCCTATCCTGAGACAGCCAGCTGAGGCTGCATTTTCGGCTTCCTGGACCCTATTTCACACATATGACATCACTGGTACACCAGATGTAATCCTGAAACCTGTGCAATCAGATTCAGTGGGTGGCAGGTGACTTCTGGGCCAAGTTTCATGGTTACAGAGCAATATTTAGTACTGGTTTGGGCTGATTTACATCTATTTTGGACCATTTTAACAGCATTATTCGGGTTATATATTTTCTGTTCAGACATGTAATGCTCCAAATGTGCCTAAAATATCCCCCTTTATTGTTAAAACAACCATGAAATTAAATAGGGGCTTCAGACTGGCAATATTGTGATATACCTGACATTCCCCAAATGAGGGGAGGCCAGGGGGGCCCCCACACCCCGGAAATGAAATTCCTAATATGGCCCTCGAGTGGACCAGACCAATACAAATTCATTCTCTGGTATAAACTGAGTTTCCTGTGAAAATTTCAGCAAGATTGATCAACTCTGAGAGGTGGTTTGGACTGATCTGGCATTTTATGACATCCTCGCCACCCACACTCCCTGAACCTGTACTTTGGGCTAGATATGCATTTCTGAAGGAACACACTACTAAAATTAATTCAAGTGGCGACTCCTGTGGGACACAATATGGTTTACAACCTTAAACCTGCCTTACCTGAGAAAATATCAGCCTATCCTGAGACAGCCAGCTGAGGCTGCATTTTCGGCTTCCTGGACCCTATTTCACACATATGACATCACTGGTACACCAGATGTAATCCTGAAACCTGTGCAATCAGATTCAGTGGGTGGCAGGTGATTTTTGGGCCAAGTTTCATGGTTACAGAGCAATATTTAGTACTGGTTTGGGCTGATTTACATCTATTTTGGACCATTTTAACAGCATTATTCGGGTTATATATTTTCTGTTCAGACATGTAATGCTCCAAATGTGCCTAAAATATCCCCCTTTATTGTTAAAACAACCATGAAATTAAATAGGGGCTTCAGACTGGCAATATTGTGATATACCTGACATTCCCCAAATGAGGGGAGGCCAGGGGGCCCCCCACACCCCGGAAATGAAATTCCTAATATGGCCCTCGAGTGGACCAGACCAATACAAATTCATTCTCTGGTATAAACTGAGTTTCCTGTGAAAATTTCAGCAAGATTGATCAACTCTGAGAGGTGGTTTGGACTGATCTGGCATTTTATGACATCCTCGCCACCCACACTCCCTGAACCTGTACTTTGGGCTAGATATGCATTTCTGAAGGAACACACTACTAAAATTAATTCAAGTGGCGACTCCTGTGGGACACAATATGGTTTACAACCTTAAACCTGCCTTACCTGAGAAAATATCAGCCTATCCTGAGACAGCCAGCTGAGGCTGCATTTTCGGCTTCCTGGACCCTATTTCACACATATGACATCACTGGTACACCAGATGTAATCCTGAAACCTGTGCAATCAGATTCAGTGGGTGGCAGGTGACTTTTGGGCCAAGTTTCATGGTTACAGAGCAATATTTAGTACTGGTTTGGGCTGATTTACATCTATTTTGGACCATTTTAACAGCATTATTCGGGTTATATATTTTCTGTTCAGACATGTAATGCTCCAAATGTGCCTAAAATATTCCCCTTTATTGTTAAAACAACCATGAAATTAAATAGGGGCTTCAGACTGGCAATATTGTGATATACCTGACATTCCCCAAATGAGGGGAGGCCAGGGGGCCCCCCACACCCCGGAAATGAAATTCCTAATATGGCCCTCGAGTGGACCAGACCAATACAAATTCATTCTCTGATATAAACTGAGTTTCCTGTGAAAATTTCAGCAAGATTGATCAACTCTGAGAGGTGGTTTGGACTGATCTGGCATTTTATGACATCCTCGCCACCCACACTCCCTGAACCTGTACTTTGGGCTAGATATGCATTTCTGAAGGAACACACTACTAAAATTAATTCAAGTGGCGACTCCTGTGGGACACAATATGGTTTACAACCTTAAACCTGCCTTACCTGAGAAAATATCAGCCTATCCTGAGACAGCCAGCTGAGGCTGCATTTTCGGCTTCCTGGACCCTATTTCACACATATGACATCACTGGTACACCAGATGTAATCCTGAAACCTGTGCAATCAGATTCAGTGGGTGGCAGGTGATTTTTGGGCCAAGTTTCATGGTTACAGAGCAATATTTAGTACTGGTTTGGGCTGATTTACATCTATTTTGGACCATTTTAACAGCATTATTCGGGTTATATATTTTCTGTTCAGACATGTAATGCTCCAAATGTGCCTAAAATATCCCCCTTTATTGTTAAAACAACCATGAAATTAAATAGGGGCTTCAGACTGGCAATATTGTGATATACCTGACATTCCCCAAATGAGGGGAGGCCAGGGGGGCCCCCACACCCCGGAAATGAAATTCCTAATATGGCCCTCGAGTGGACCAGACCAATACAAATTCATTCTCTGGTATAAACTGAGTTTCCTGTGAAAATTTCAGCAAGATTGATCAACTCTGAGAGGTGGTTTGGACTGATCTGGCATTTTATGACATCCTCGCCACCCACACTCCCTGAACCTGTACTTTGGGCTAGATATGCATTTCTGAAGGAACACACTACTAAAATTAATTCAAGTGGCGACTCCTGTGGGACACAATATGGTTTACAACCTTAAACCTGCCTTACCTGAGAAAATATCAGCCTATCCTGAGACAGCCAGCTGAGGCTGCATTTTCGGCTTCCTGGACCCTATTTCACACATATGACATCACTGGTACACCAGATGTAATCCTGAAACCTGTGCAATCAGATTCAGTGGGTGGCAGGTGACTTTTGGGCCAAGTTTCATGGTTACAGAGCAATATTTAGTACTGGTTTGGGCTGATTTACATCTATTTTGGACCATTTTAACAGCATTATTCGGGTTATATATTTTCTGTTCAGACATGTAATGCTCCAAATGTGCCTAAAATATTCCCCTTTATTGTTAAAACAACCATGAAATTAAATAGGGGCTTCAGACTGGCAATATTGTGATATACCTGACATTCCCCAAATGAGGGGAGGCCAGGGGGCGCCCCACACCCCGGAAATGAAATTCCTAATATGGCCCTCGAGTGGACCAGACCAATACAAATTCATTCTCTGGTATAAACTGAGTTTCCTGTGAAAATTTCAGCAAGATTGATCAACTCTGAGAGGTGGTTTGGACTGATCTGGCATTTTATGACATCCTCGCCACCCACACTCCCTGAACCTGTACTTTGGGCTAGATATGCATTTCTGAAGGAACACACTACTAAAATTAATTCAAGTGGCGACTCCTGTGGGACACAATATGGTTTACAACCTTAAACCTGCCTTACCTGAGAAAATATCAGCCTATCCTGAGACAGCCAGCTGAGGCTGCATTTTCGGCTTCCTGGACCCTATTTCACACATATGACATCACTGGTACACCAGATGTAATCCTGAAACCTGTGCAATCAGATTCAGTGGGTGGCAGGTGATTTTTGGGCCAAGTTTCATGGTTACAGAGCAATATTTAGTACTGGTTTGGGCTGATTTACATCTATTTTGGACCATTTTAACAGCATTATTCGGGTTATATATTTTCTGTTCAGACATGTAATGCTCCAAATGTGCCTAAAATATCCCCCTTTATTGTTAAAACAACCATGAAATTAAATAGGGGCTTCAGACTGGCAATATTGTGATATACCTGACATTCCCCAAATGAGGGGAGGCCAGGGGGGCCCCCACACCCCGGAAATGAAATTCCTAATATGGCCCTCGAGTGGACCAGACCAATACAAATTCATTCTCTGGTATAAACTGAGTTTCCTGTGAAAATTTCAGCAAGATTGATCAACTCTGAGAGGTGGTTTGGACTGATCTGGCATTTTATGACATCCTCGCCACCCACACTCCCTGAACCTGTACTTTGGGCTAGATATGCATTTCTGAAGGAACACACTACTAAAATTAATTCAAGTGGCGACTCCTGTGGGACACAATATGGTTTACAACCTTAAACCTGCCTTACCTGAGAAAATATCAGCCTATCCTGAGACAGCCAGCTGAGGCTGCATTTTCGGCTTCCTGGACCCTATTTCACACATATGACATCACTGGTACACCAGATGTAATCCTGAAACCTGTGCAATCAGATTCAGTGGGTGGCAGGTGATTTTTGGGCCAAGTTTCATGGTTACAGAGCAATATTTAGTACTGGTTTGGGCTGATTTACATCTATTTTGGACCATTTTAACAGCATTATTCGGGTTATATATTTTCTGTTCAGACATGTAATGCTCCAAATGTGCCTAAAATATCCCCCTTTATTGTTAAAACAACCATGAAATTAAATAGGGGCTTCAGACTGGCAATATTGTGATATACCTGACATTCCCCAAATGAGGGGAGGCCAGGGGGCCCCCCACACCCCGGAAATGAAATTCCTAATATGGCCCTCGAGTGGACCAGACCAATACAAATTCATTCTCTGATATAAACTGAGTTTCCTGTGAAAATTTCAGCAAGATTGATCAACTCTGAGAGGTGGTTTGGACTGATCTGGCATTTTATGACATCCTCGCCACCCACACTCCCTGAACCTGTACTTTGGGCTAGATATGCATTTCTGAAGGAACACACTACTAAAATTAATTCAAGTGGCGACTCCTGTGGGACACAATATGGTTTACAACCTTAAACCTGCCTTACCTGAGAAAATATCAGCCTATCCTGAGACAGCCAGCTGAGGCTGCATTTTCGGCTTCCTGGACCCTATTTCACACATATGACATCACTGGTACACCAGATGTAATCCTGAAACCTGTGCAATCAGATTCAGTGGGTGGCAGGTGATTTTTGGGCCAAGTTTCATGGTTACAGAGCAATATTTAGTACTGGTTTGGGCTGATTTACATCTATTTTGGACCATTTTAACAGCATTATTCGGGTTATATATTTTCTGTTCAGACATGTAATGCTCCAAATGTGCCTAAAATATCCCCCTTTATTGTTAAAACAACCATGAAATTAAATAGGGGCTTCAGACTGGCAATATTGTGATATACCTGACATTCCCCAAATGAGGGGAGGCCAGGGGGGCCCCCACACCCCGGAAATGAAATTCCTAATATGGCCCTCGAGTGGACCAGACCAATACAAATTCATTCTCTGGTATAAACTGAGTTTCCTGTGAAAATTTCAGCAAGATTGATCAACTCTGAGAGGTGGTTTGGACTGATCTGGCATTTTATGACATCCTCGCCACCCACACTCCCTGAACCTGTACTTTGGGCTAGATATGCATTTCTGAAGGAACACACTACTAAAATTAATTCAAGTGGCGACTCCTGTGGGACACAATATGGTTTACAACCTTAAACCTGCCTTACCTGAGAAAATATCAGCCTATCCTGAGACAGCCAGCTGAGGCTGCATTTTCGGCTTCCTGGACCCTATTTCACACATATGACATCACTGGTACACCAGATGTAATCCTGAAACCTGTGCAATCAGATTCAGTGGGTGGCAGGTGACTTTTGGGCCAAGTTTCATGGTTACAGAGCAATATTTAGTACTGGTTTGGGCTGATTTACATCTATTTTGGACCATTTTAACAGCATTATTCGGGTTATATATTTTCTGTTCAGACATGTAATGCTCCAAATGTGCCTAAAATATTCCCCTTTATTGTTAAAACAACCATGAAATTAAATAGGGGCTTCAGACTGGCAATATTGTGATATACCTGACATTCCCCAAATGAGGGGAGGCCAGGGGGCCCCCCACACCCCGGAAATGAAATTCCTAATATGGCCCTCGAGTGGACCAGACCAATACAAATTCATTCTCTGGTATAAACTGAGTTTCCTGTGAAAATTTCAGCAAGATTGATCAACTCTGAGAGGTGGTTTGGACTGATCTGGCATTTTATGACATCCTCGCCACCCACACTCCCTGAACCTGTACTTTGGGCTAGATATGCATTTCTGAAGGAACACACTACTAAAATTAATTCAAGTGGCGACTCCTGTGGGACACAATATGGTTTACAACCTTAAACCTGCCTTACCTGAGAAAATATCAGCCTATCCTGAGACAGCCAGCTGAGGCTGCATTTTCGGCTTCCTGGACCCTATTTCACACATATGACATCACTGGTACACCAGATGTAATCCTGAAACCTGTGCAATCAGATTCAGTGGGTGGCAGGTGATTTTTGGGCCAAGTTTCATGGTTACAGAGCAATATTTAGTACTGGTTTGGGCTGATTTACATCTATTTTGGACCATTTTAACAGCATTATTCGGGTTATATATTTTCTGTTCAGACATGTAATGCTCCAAATGTGCCTAAAATATCCCCCTTTATTGTTAAAACAACCATGAAATTAAATAGGGGCTTCAGACTGGCAATATTGTGATATACCTGACATTCCCCAAATGAGGGGAGGCCAGGGGGGCCCCCACACCCCGGAAATGAAATTCCTAATATGGCCCTCGAGTGGACCAGACCAATACAAATTCATTCTCTGGTATAAACTGAGTTTCCTGTGAAAATTTCAGCAAGATTGATCAACTCTGAGAGGTGGTTTGGACTGATCTGGCATTTTATGACATCCTCGCCACCCACACTCCCTGAACCTGTACTTTGGGCTAGATATGCATTTCTGAAGGAACACACTACTAAAATTAATTCAAGTGGCGACTCCTGTGGGACACAATATGGTTTACAACCTTAAACCTGCCTTACCTGAGAAAATATCAGCCTATCCTGAGACAGCCAGCTGAGGCTGCATTTTCGGCTTCCTGGACCCTATTTCACACATATGACATCACTGGTACACCAGATGTAATCCTGAAACCTGTGCAATCAGATTCAGTGGGTGGCAGGTGATTTTTGGGCCAAGTTTCATGGTTACAGAGCAATATTTAGTACTGGTTTGGGCTGATTTACATCTATTTTGGACCATTTTAACAGCATTATTCGGGTTATATATTTTCTGTTCAGACATGTAATGCTCCAAATGTGCCTAAAATATCCCCCTTTATTGTTAAAACAACCATGAAATTAAATAGGGGCTTCAGACTGGCAATATTGTGATATACCTGACATTCCCCAAATGAGGGGAGGCCAGGGGGCCCCCACACCCCGGAAATGAAATTCCTAATATGGCCCTCGAGTGGACCAGACCAATACAAATTCATTCTCTGGTATAAACTGAGTTTCCTGTGAAAATTTCAGCAAGATTGATCAACTCTGAGAGGTGGTTTGGACTGATCTGGCATTTTATGACATCCTCGCCACCCACACTCCCTGAACCTGTACTTTGGGCTAGATATGCATTTCTGAAGGAACACACTACTAAAATTAATTCAAGTGGCGACTCCTGTGGGACACAATATGGTTTACAACCTTAAACCTGCCTTACCTGAGAAAATATCAGCCTATCCTGAGACAGCCAGCTGAGGCTGCATTTTCGGCTTCCTGGACCCTATTTCACACATATGACATCACTGGTACACCAGATGTAATCCTGAAACCTGTGCAATCAGATTCAGTGGGTGGCAGGTGATTTTTGGGCCAAGTTTCATGGTTACAGAGCAATATTTAGTACTGGTTTGGGCTGATTTACATCTATTTTGGACCATTTTAACAGCATTATTCGGGTTATATATTTTCTGTTCAGACATGTAATGCTCCAAATGTGCCTAAAATATCCCCCTTTATTGTTAAAACAACCATGAAATTAAATAGGGGCTTCAGACTGGCAATATTGTGATATACCTGACATTCCCCAAATGAGGGGAGGCCAGGGGGGCCCCCACACCCCGGAAATGAAATTCCTAATATGGCCCTCGAGTGGACCAGACCAATACAAATTCATTCTCTGGTATAAACTGAGTTTCCTGTGAAAATTTCAGCAAGATTGATCAACTCTGAGAGGTGGTTTGGACTGATCTGGCATTTTATGACATCCTCGCCACCCACACTCCCTGAACCTGTACTTTGGGCTAGATATGCATTTCTGAAGGAACACACTACTAAAATTAATTCAAGTGGCGACTCCTGTGGGACACAATATGGTTTACAACCTTAAACCTGCCTTACCTGAGAAAATATCAGCCTATCCTGAGACAGCCAGCTGAGGCTGCATTTTCGGCTTCCTGGACCCTATTTCACACATATGACATCACTGGTACACCAGATGTAATCCTGAAACCTGTGCAATCAGATTCAGTGGGTGGCAGGTGATTTTTGGGCCAAGTTTCATGGTTACAGAGCAATATTTAGTACTGGTTTGGGCTGATTTACATCTATTTTGGACCATTTTAACAGCATTATTCGGGTTATATATTTTCTGTTCAGACATGTAATGCTCCAAATGTGCCTAAAATATCCCCCTTTATTGTTAAAACAACCATGAAATTAAATAGGGGCTTCAGACTGGCAATATTGTGATATACCTGACATTCCCCAAATGAGGGGAGGCCAGGGGGGCCCCCACACCCCGGAAATGAAATTCCTAATATGGCCCTCGAGTGGACCAGACCAATACAAATTCATTCTCTGGTATAAACTGAGTTTCCTGTGAAAATTTCAGCAAGATTGATCAACTCTGAGAGGTGGTTTGGACTGATCTGGCATTTTATGACATCCTCGCCACCCACACTCCCTGAACCTGTACTTTGGGCTAGATATGCATTTCTGAAGGAACACACTACTAAAATTAATTCAAGTGGCGACTCCTGTGGGACACAATATGGTTTACAACCTTAAACCTGCCTTACCTGAGAAAATATCAGCCTATCCTGAGACAGCCAGCTGAGGCTGCATTTTCGGCTTCCTGGACCCTATTTCACACATATGACATCACTGGTACACCAGATGTAATCCTGAAACCTGTGCAATCAGATTCAGTGGGTGGCAGGTGACTTTTGGGCCAAGTTTCATGGTTACAGAGCAATATTTAGTACTGGTTTGGGCTGATTTACATCTATTTTGGACCATTTTAACAGCATTATTCGGGTTATATATTTTCTGTTCAGACATGTAATGCTCCAAATGTGCCTAAAATATTCCCCTTTATTGTTAAAACAACCATGAAATTAAATAGGGGCTTCAGACTGGCAATATTGTGATATACCTGACATTCCCCAAATGAGGGGAGGCCAGGGGGCCCCCCACACCCCGGAAATGAAATTCCTAATATGGCCCTCGAGTGGACCAGACCAATACAAATTCATTCTCTGGTATAAACTGAGTTTCCTGTGAAAATTTCAGCAAGATTGATCAACTCTGAGAGGTGGTTTGGACTGATCTGGCATTTTATGACATCCTCGCCACCCACACTCCCTGAACCTGTACTTTGGGCTAGATA
This sequence comes from Sabellastarte sp. h YS-2021, assembly GCA_964017235.1. Lineage (NCBI taxonomy): Eukaryota > Metazoa > Annelida > Polychaeta > Sabellida > Sabellidae > Sabellastarte > Sabellastarte sp. h YS-2021. The sequence goes on from OZ024934.1 coordinate 25,661,233, forward strand.
TGCATTTCTGAAGGAACACACTACTAAAATTAATTCAAGTGGCGACTCCTGTGGGACACAATATGGTTTACAACCTTAAACCTGCCTTACCTGAGAAAATATCAGCCTATCCTGAGACAGCCAGCTGAGGCTGCATTTTCGGCTTCCTGGACCCTATTTCACACATATGACATCACTGGTACACCAGATGTAATCCTGAAACCTGTGCAATCAGATTCAGTGGGTGGCAGGTGATTTTTGGGCCAAGTTTCATGGTTACAGAGCAATATTTAGTACTGGTTTGGGCTGATTTACATCTATTTTGGACCATTTTAACAGCATTATTCGGGTTATATATTTTCTGTTCAGACATGTAATGCTCCAAATGTGCCTAAAATATCCCCCTTTATTGTTAAAACAACCATGAAATTAAATAGGGGCTTCAGACTGGCAATATTGTGATATACCTGACATTCCCCAAATGAGGGGAGGCCAGGGGGGCCCCCACACCCCGGAAATGAAATTCCTAATATGGCCCTCGAGTGGACCAGACCAATACAAATTCATTCTCTGGTATAAACTGAGTTTCCTGTGAAAATTTCAGCAAGATTGATCAACTCTGAGAGGTGGTTTGGACTGATCTGGCATTTTATGACATCCTCGCCACCCACACTCCCTGAACCTGTACTTTGGGCTAGATATGCATTTCTGAAGGAACACACTACTAAAATTAATTCAAGTGGCGACTCCTGTGGGACACAATATGGTTTACAACCTTAAACCTGCCTTACCTGAGAAAATATCAGCCTATCCTGAGACAGCCAGCTGAGGCTGCATTTTCGGCTTCCTGGACCCTATTTCACACATATGACATCACTGGTACACCAGATGTAATCCTGAAACCTGTGCAATCAGATTCAGTGGGTGGCAGGTGATTTTTGGGCCAAGTTTCATGGTTACAGAGCAATATTTAGTACTGGTTTGGGCTGATTTACATCTATTTTGGACCATTTTAACAGCATTATTCGGGTTATATATTTTCTGTTCAGACATGTAATGCTCCAAATGTGCCTAAAATATCCCCCTTTATTGTTAAAACAACCATGAAATTAAATAGGGGCTTCAGACTGGCAATATTGTGATATACCTGACATTCCCCAAATGAGGGGAGGCCAGGGGGCCCCCACACCCCGGAAATGAAATTCCTAATATGGCCCTCGAGTGGACCAGACCAATACAAATTCATTCTCTGGTATAAACTGAGTTTCCTGTGAAAATTTCAGCAAGATTGATCAACTCTGAGAGGTGGTTTGGACTGATCTGGCATTTTATGACATCCTCGCCACCCACACTCCCTGAACCTGTACTTTGGGCTAGATATGCATTTCTGAAGGAACACACTACTAAAATTAATTCAAGTGGCGACTCCTGTGGGACACAATATGGTTTACAACCTTAAACCTGCCTTACCTGAGAAAATATCAGCCTATCCTGAGACAGCCAGCTGAGGCTGCATTTTCGGCTTCCTGGACCCTATTTCACACATATGACATCACTGGTACACCAGATGTAATCCTGAAACCTGTGCAGTCAGATTCAGTGGGTGGCAGGTGATTTTTGGGCCAAGTTTCATGGTTACAGAGCAATATTTAGTACTGGTTTGGGCTGATTTACATCTATTTTGGACCATTTTAACAGCATTATTCGGGTTATATATTTTCTGTTCAGACATGTAATGCTCCAAATGTGCCTAAAATATCCCCCTTTATTGTTAAAACAACCATGAAATTAAATAGGGGCTTCAGACTGGCAATATTGTGATATACCTGACATTCCCCAAATGAGGGGAGGCCAGGGGGCCCCCCACACCCCGGAAATGAAATTCCTAATATGGCCCTCGAGTGGACCAGACCAATACAAATTCATTCTCTGGTATAAACTGAGTTTCCTGTGAAAATTTCAGCAAGATTGATCAACTCTGAGAGGTGGTTTGGACTGATCTGGCATTTTATGACATCCTCGCCACCCACACTCCCTGAACCTGTACTTTGGGCTAGATATGCATTTCTGAAGGAACACACTACTAAAATTAATTCAAGTGGCGACTCCTGTGGGACACAATATGGTTTACAACCTTAAACCTGCCTTACCTGAGAAAATATCAGCCTATCCTGAGACAGCCAGCTGAGGCTGCATTTTCGGCTTCCTGGACCCTATTTCACACATATGACATCACTGGTACACCAGATGTAATCCTGAAACCTGTGCAATCAGATTCAGTGGGTGGCAGGTGACTTTTGGGCCAAGTTTCATGGTTACAGAGCAATATTTAGTACTGGTTTGGGCTGATTTACATCTATTTTGGACCATTTTAACAGCATTATTCGGGTTATATATTTTCTGTTCAGACATGTAATGCTCCAAATGTGCCTAAAATATTCCCCTTTATTGTTAAAACAACCATGAAATTAAATAGGGGCTTCAGACTGGCAATATTGTGATATACCTGACATTCCCCAAATGAGGGGAGGCCAGGGGGCCCCCCACACCCCGGAAATGAAATTCCTAATATGGCCCTCGAGTGGACCAGACCAATACAAATTCATTCTCTGGTATAAACTGAGTTTCCTGTGAAAATTTCAGCAAGATTGATCAACTCTGAGAGGTGGTTTGGACTGATCTGGCATTTTATGACATCCTCGCCACCCACACTCCCTGAACCTGTACTTTGGGCTAGATATGCATTTCTGAAGGAACACACTACTAAAATTAATTCAAGTGGCGACTCCTGTGGGACACAATATGGTTTACAACCTTAAACCTGCCTTACCTGAGAAAATATCAGCCTATCCTGAGACAGCCAGCTGAGGCTGCATTTTCGGCTTCCTGGACCCTATTTCACACATATGACATCACTGGTACACCAGATGTAATCCTGAAACCTGTGCAATCAGATTCAGTGGGTGGCAGGTGACTTTTGGGCCAAGTTTCATGGTTACAGAGCAATATTTAGTACTGGTTTGGGCTGATTTACATCTATTTTGGACCATTTTAACAGCATTATTCGGGTTATATATTTTCTGTTCAGACATGTAATGCTCCAAATGTGCCTAAAATATTCCCCTTTATTGTTAAAACAACCATGAAATTAAATAGGGGCTTCAGACTGGCAATATTGTGATATACCTGACATTCCCCAAATGAGGGGAGGCCAGGGGGCCCCCCACACCCCGGAAATGAAATTCCTAATATGGCCCTCGAGTGGACCAGACCAATACAAATTCATTCTCTGATATAAACTGAGTTTCCTGTGAAAATTTCAGCAAGATTGATCAACTCTGAGAGGTGGTTTGGACTGATCTGGCATTTTATGACATCCTCGCCACCCACACTCCCTGAACCTGTACTTTGGGCTAGATATGCATTTCTGAAGGAACACACTACTAAAATTAATTCAAGTGGCGACTCCTGTGGGACACAATATGGTTTACAACCTTAAACCTGCCTTACCTGAGAAAATATCAGCCTATCCTGAGACAGCCAGCTGAGGCTGCATTTTCGGCTTCCTGGACCCTATTTCACACATATGACATCACTGGTACACCAGATGTAATCCTGAAACCTGTGCAATCAGATTCAGTGGGTGGCAGGTGATTTTTGGGCCAAGTTTCATGGTTACAGAGCAATATTTAGTACTGGTTTGGGCTGATTTACATCTATTTTGGACCATTTTAACAGCATTATTCGGGTTATATATTTTCTGTTCAGACATGTAATGCTCCAAATGTGCCTAAAATATCCCCCTTTATTGTTAAAACAACCATGAAATTAAATAGGGGCTTCAGACTGGCAATATTGTGATATACCTGACATTCCCCAAATGAGGGGAGGCCAGGGGGGCCCCCACACCCCGGAAATGAAATTCCTAATATGGCCCTCGAGTGGACCAGACCAATACAAATTCATTCTCTGGTATAAACTGAGTTTCCTGTGAAAATTTCAGCAAGATTGATCAACTCTGAGAGGTGGTTTGGACTGATCTGGCATTTTATGACATCCTCGCCACCCACACTCCCTGAACCTGTACTTTGGGCTAGATATGCATTTCTGAAGGAACACACTACTAAAATTAATTCAAGTGGCGACTCCTGTGGGACACAATATGGTTTACAACCTTAAACCTGCCTTACCTGAGAAAATATCAGCCTATCCTGAGACAGCCAGCTGAGGCTGCATTTTCGGCTTCCTGGACCCTATTTCACACATATGACATCACTGGTACACCAGATGTAATCCTGAAACCTGTGCAATCAGATTCAGTGGGTGGCAGGTGATTTTTGGGCCAAGTTTCATGGTTACAGAGCAATATTTAGTACTGGTTTGGGCTGATTTACATCTATTTTGGACCATTTTAACAGCATTATTCGGGTTATATATTTTCTGTTCAGACATGTAATGCTCCAAATGTGCCTAAAATATCCCCCTTTATTGTTAAAACAACCATGAAATTAAATAGGGGCTTCAGACTGGCAATATTGTGATATACCTGACATTCCCCAAATGAGGGGAGGCCAGGGGGGCCCCCACACCCCGGAAATGAAATTCCTAATATGGCCCTCGAGTGGACCAGACCAATACAAATTCATTCTCTGGTATAAACTGAGTTTCCTGTGAAAATTTCAGCAAGATTGATCAACTCTGAGAGGTGGTTTGGACTGATCTGGCATTTTATGACATCCTCGCCACCCACACTCCCTGAACCTGTACTTTGGGCTAGATATGCATTTCTGAAGGAACACACTACTAAAATTAATTCAAGTGGCGACTCCTGTGGGACACAATATGGTTTACAACCTTAAACCTGCCTTACCTGAGAAAATATCAGCCTATCCTGAGACAGCCAGCTGAGGCTGCATTTTCGGCTTCCTGGACCCTATTTCACACATATGACATCACTGGTACACCAGATGTAATCCTGAAACCTGTGCAATCAGATTCAGTGGGTGGCAGGTGATTTTTGGGCCAAGTTTCATGGTTACAGAGCAATATTTAGTACTGGTTTGGGCTGATTTACATCTATTTTGGACCATTTTAACAGCATTATTCGGGTTATATATTTTCTGTTCAGACATGTAATGCTCCAAATGTGCCTAAAATATCCCCCTTTATTGTTAAAACAACCATGAAATTAAATAGGGGCTTCAGACTGGCAATATTGTGATATACCTGACATTCCCCAAATGAGGGGAGGCCAGGGGGCCCCCCACACCCCGGAAATGAAATTCCTAATATGGCCCTCGAGTGGACCAGACCAATACAAATTCATTCTCTGGTATAAACTGAGTTTCCTGTGAAAATTTCAGCAAGATTGATCAACTCTGAGAGGTGGTTTGGACTGATCTGGCATTTTATGACATCCTCGCCACCCACACTCCCTGAACCTGTACTTTGGGCTAGATATGCATTTCTGAAGGAACACACTACTAAAATTAATTCAAGTGGCGACTCCTGTGGGACACAATATGGTTTACAACCTTAAACCTGCCTTACCTGAGAAAATATCAGCCTATCCTGAGACAGCCAGCTGAGGCTGCATTTTCGGCTTCCTGGACCCTATTTCACACATATGACATCACTGGTACACCAGATGTAATCCTGAAACCTGTGCAATCAGATTCAGTGGGTGGCAGGTGACTTTTGGGCCAAGTTTCATGGTTACAGAGCAATATTTAGTACTGGTTTGGGCTGATTTACATCTATTTTGGACCATTTTAACAGCATTATTCGGGTTATATATTTTCTGTTCAGACATGTAATGCTCCAAATGTGCCTAAAATATTCCCCTTTATTGTTAAAACAACCATGAAATTAAATAGGGGCTTCAGACTGGCAATATTGTGATATACCTGACATTCCCCAAATGAGGGGAGGCCAGGGGGCCCCCCACACCCCGGAAATGAAATTCCTAATATGGCCCTCGAGTGGACCAGACCAATACAAATTCATTCTCTGATATAAACTGAGTTTCCTGTGAAAATTTCAGCAAGATTGATCAACTCTGAGAGGTGGTTTGGACTGATCTGGCATTTTATGACATCCTCGCCACCCACACTCCCTGAACCTGTACTTTGGGCTAGATATGCATTTCTGAAGGAACACACTACTAAAATTAATTCAAGTGGCGACTCCTGTGGGACACAATATGGTTTACAACCTTAAACCTGCCTTACCTGAGAAAATATCAGCCTATCCTGAGACAGCCAGCTGAGGCTGCATTTTCGGCTTCCTGGACCCTATTTCACACATATGACATCACTGGTACACCAGATGTAATCCTGAAACCTGTGCAATCAGATTCAGTGGGTGGCAGGTGATTTTTGGGCCAAGTTTCATGGTTACAGAGCAATATTTAGTACTGGTTTGGGCTGATTTACATCTATTTTGGACCATTTTAACAGCATTATTCGGGTTATATATTTTCTGTTCAGACATGTAATGCTCCAAATGTGCCTAAAATATCCCCCTTTATTGTTAAAACAACCATGAAATTAAATAGGGGCTTCAGACTGGCAATATTGTGATATACCTGACATTCCCCAAATGAGGGGAGGCCAGGGGGGCCCCCACACCCCGGAAATGAAATTCCTAATATGGCCCTCGAGTGGACCAGACCAATACAAATTCATTCTCTGGTATAAACTGAGTTTCCTGTGAAAATTTCAGCAAGATTGATCAACTCTGAGAGGTGGTTTGGACTGATCTGGCATTTTATGACATCCTCGCCACCCACACTCCCTGAACCTGTACTTTGGGCTAGATATGCATTTCTGAAGGAACACACTACTAAAATTAATTCAAGTGGCGACTCCTGTGGGACACAATATGGTTTACAACCTTAAACCTGCCTTACCTGAGAAAATATCAGCCTATCCTGAGACAGCCAGCTGAGGCTGCATTTTCGGCTTCCTGGACCCTATTTCACACATATGACATCACTGGTACACCAGATGTAATCCTGAAACCTGTGCAATCAGATTCAGTGGGTGGCAGGTGATTTTTGGGCCAAGTTTCATGGTTACAGAGCAATATTTAGTACTGGTTTGGGCTGATTTACATCTATTTTGGACCATTTTAACAGCATTATTCGGGTTATATATTTTCTGTTCAGACATGTAATGCTCCAAATGTGCCTAAAATATCCCCCTTTATTGTTAAAACAACCATGAAATTAAATAGGGGCTTCAGACTGGCAATATTGTGATATACCTGACATTCCCCAAATGAGGGGAGGCCAGGGGGGCCCCCACACCCCGGAAATGAAATTCCTAATATGGCCCTCGAGTGGACCAGACCAATACAAATTCATTCTCTGGTATAAACTGAGTTTCCTGTGAAAATTTCAGCAAGATTGATCAACTCTGAGAGGTGGTTTGGACTGATCTGGCATTTTATGACATCCTCGCCACCCACACTCCCTGAACCTGTACTTTGGGCTAGATATGCATTTCTGAAGGAACACACTACTAAAATTAATTCAAGTGGCGACTCCTGTGGGACACAATATGGTTTACAACCTTAAACCTGCCTTACCTGAGAAAATATCAGCCTATCCTGAGACAGCCAGCTGAGGCTGCATTTTCGGCTTCCTGGACCCTATTTCACACATATGACATCACTGGTACACCAGATGTAATCCTGAAACCTGTGCAATCAGATTCAGTGGGTGGCAGGTGATTTTTGGGCCAAGTTTCATGGTTACAGAGCAATATTTAGTACTGGTTTGGGCTGATTTACATCTATTTTGGACCATTTTAACAGCATTATTCGGGTTATATATTTTCTGTTCAGACATGTAATGCTCCAAATGTGCCTAAAATATCCCCCTTTATTGTTAAAACAACCATGAAATTAAATAGGGGCTTCAGACTGGCAATATTGTGATATACCTGACATTCCCCAAATGAGGGGAGGCCAGGGGGCCCCCCACACCCCGGAAATGAAATTCCTAATATGGCCCTCGAGTGGACCAGACCAATACAAATTCATTCTCTGGTATAAACTGAGTTTCCTGTGAAAATTTCAGCAAGATTGATCAACTCTGAGAGGTGGTTTGGACTGATCTGGCATTTTATGACATCCTCGCCACCCACACTCCCTGAACCTGTACTTTGGGCTAGATATGCATTTCTGAAGGAACACACTACTAAAATTAATTCAAGTGGCGACTCCTGTGGGACACAATATGGTTTACAACCTTAAACCTGCCTTACCTGAGAAAATATCAGCCTATCCTGAGACAGCCAGCTGAGGCTGCATTTTCGGCTTCCTGGACCCTATTTCACACATATGACATCACTGGTACACCAGATGTAATCCTGAAACCTGTGCAATCAGATTCAGTGGGTGGCAGGTGACTTTTGGGCCAAGTTTCATGGTTACAGAGCAATATTTAGTACTGGTTTGGGCTGATTTACATCTATTTTGGACCATTTTAACAGCATTATTCGGGTTATATATTTTCTGTTCAGACATGTAATGCTCCAAATGTGCCTAAAATATTCCCCTTTATTGTTAAAACAACCATGAAATTAAATAGGGGCTTCAGACTGGCAATATTGTGATATACCTGACATTCCCCAAATGAGGGGAGGCCAGGGGGCCCCCCACACCCCGGAAATGAAATTCCTAATATGGCCCTCGAGTGGACCAGACCAATACAAATTCATTCTCTGATATAAACTGAGTTTCCTGTGAAAATTTCAGCAAGATTGATCAACTCTGAGAGGTGGTTTGGACTGATCTGGCATTTTATGACATCCTCGCCACCCACACTCCCTGAACCTGTACTTTGGGCTAGATATGCATTTCTGAAGGAACACACTACTAAAATTAATTCAAGTGGCGACTCCTGTGGGACACAATATGGTTTACAACCTTAAACCTGCCTTACCTGAGAAAATATCAGCCTATCCTGAGACAGCCAGCTGAGGCTGCATTTTCGGCTTCCTGGACCCTATTTCACACATATGACATCACTGGTACACCAGATGTAATCCTGAAACCTGTGCAATCAGATTCAGTGGGTGGCAGGTGATTTTTGGGCCAAGTTTCATGGTTACAGAGCAATATTTAGTACTGGTTTGGGCTGATTTACATCTATTTTGGACCATTTTAACAGCATTATTCGGGTTATATATTTTCTGTTCAGACATGTAATGCTCCAAATGTGCCTAAAATATTCCCCTTTATTGTTAAAACAACCATGAAATTAAATAGGGGCTTCAGACTGGCAATATTGTGATATACCTGACATTCCCCAAATGAGGGGAGGCCAGGGGGCCCCCCACACCCCGGAAATGAAATTCCTAATATGGCCCTCGAGTGGACCAGACCAATACAAATTCATTCTCTGATATAAACTGAGTTTCCTGTGAAAATTTCAGCAAGATTGATCAACTCTGAGAGGTGGTTTGGACTGATCTGGCATTTTATGACATCCTCGCCACCCACACTTCCTGAACCTGTACTTTGGGCTAGATATGCATTTCTGAAGGAACACACTACTAAAATTAATTCAAGTGGCGACTCCTGTGGGACACAATATGGTTTACAACCTTAAACCTGCCTTACCTGAGAAAATATCAGCCTATCCTGAGACAGCCAGCTGAGGCTGCATTTTCGGCTTCCTGGACCCTATTTCACACATATGACATCACTGGTACACCAGATGTAATCCTGAAACCTGTGCAATCAGATTCAGTGGGTGGCAGGTGATTTTTGGGCCAAGTTTCATGGTTACAGAGCAATATTTAGTACTGGTTTGGGCTGATTTACATCTATTTTGGACCATTTTAACAGCATTATTCGGGTTATATATTTTCTGTTCAGACATGTAATGCTCCAAATGTGCCTAAAATATTCCCCTTTATTGTTAAAACAACCATGAAATTAAATAGGGGCTTCAGACTGGCAATATTGTGATATACCTGACATTCCCCAAATGAGGGGAGGCCAGGGGGCCCCCCACACCCCGGAAATGAAATTCCTAATATGGCCCTCGAGTGGACCAGACCAATACAAATTCATTCTCTGATATAAACTGAGTTTCCTGTGAAAATTTCAGCAAGATTGATCAACTCTGAGAGGTGGTTTGGACTGATCTGGCATTTTATGACATCCTCGCCACCCACACTCCCTGAACCTGTACTTTGGGCTAGATATGCATTTCTGAAGGAACACACTACTAAAATTAATTCAAGTGGCGACTCCTGTGGGACACAATATGGTTTACAACCTTAAACCTGCCTTACCTGAGAAAATATCAGCCTATCCTGAGACAGCCAGCTGAGGCTGCATTTTCGGCTTCCTGGACCCTATTTCACACATATGACATCACTGGTACACCAGATGTAATCCTGAAACCTGTGCAGTCAGATTCAGTGGGTGGCAGGTGATTTTTGGGCCAAGTTTCATGGTTACAGAGCAATATTTAGTACTGGTTTGGGCTGATTTACATCTATTTTGGACCATTTTAACAGCATTATTCGGGTTATATATTTTCTGTTCAGACATGTAATGCTCCAAATGTGCCTAAAATATCCCCCTTTATTGTTAAAACAACCATGAAATTAAATAGGGGCTTCAGACTGGCAATATTGTGATATACCTGACATTCCCCAAATGAGGGGAGGCCAGGGGGCCCCCCACACCCCGGAAATGAAATTCCTAATATGGCCCTCGAGTGGACCAGACCAATACAAATTCATTCTCTGGTATAAACTGAGTTTCCTGTGAAAATTTCAGCAAGATTGATCAACTCTGAGAGGTGGTTTGGACTGATCTGGCATTTTATGACATCCTCGCCACCCACACTCCCTGAACCTGTACTTTGGGCTAGATATGCATTTCTGAAGGAACACACTACTAAAATTAATTCAAGTGGCGACTCCTGTGGGACACAATATGGTTTACAACCTTAAACCTGCCTTACCTGAGAAAATATCAGCCTATCCTGAGACAGCCAGCTGAGGCTGCATTTTCGGCTTCCTGGACCCTATTTCACACATATGACATCACTGGTACACCAGATGTAATCCTGAAACCTGTGCAATCAGATTCAGTGGGTGGCAGGTGATTTTTGGGCCAAGTTTCATGGTTACAGAGCAATATTTAGTACTGGTTTGGGCTGATTTACATCTATTTTGGACCATTTTAACAGCATTATTCGGGTTATATATTTTCTGTTCAGACATGTAATGCTCCAAATGTGCCTAAAATATTCCCCTTTATTGTTAAAACAACCATGAAATTAAATAGGGGCTTCAGACTGGCAATATTGTGATATACCTGACATTCCCCAAATGAGGGGAGGCCAGGGGGCCCCCCACACCCCGGAAATGAAATTCCTAATATGGCCCTCGAGTGGACCAGACCAATACAAATTCATTCTCTGATATAAACTGAGTTTCCTGTGAAAATTTCAGCAAGATTGATCAACTCTGAGAGGTGGTTTGGACTGATCTGGCATTTTATGACATCCTCGCCACCCACACTTCCTGAACCTGTACTTTGGGCTAGATATGCATTTCTGAAGGAACACACTACTAAAATTAATTCAAGTGGCGACTCCTGTGGGACACAATATGGTTTACAACCTTAAACCTGCCTTACCTGAGAAAATATCAGCCTATCCTGAGACAGCCAGCTGAGGCTGCATTTTCGGCTTCCTGGACCCTATTTCACACATATGACATCACTGGTACACCAGATGTAATCCTGAAACCTGTGCAATCAGATTCAGTGGGTGGCAGGTGATTTTTGGGCCAAGTTTCATGGTTACAGAGCAATATTTAGTACTGGTTTGGGCTGATTTACATCTATTTTGGACCATTTTAACAGCATTATTCGGGTTATATATTTTCTGTTCAGACATGTAATGCTCCAAATGTGCCTAAAATATTCCCCTTTATTGTTAAAACAACCATGAAATTAAATAGGGGCTTCAGACTGGCAATATTGTGATATACCTGACATTCCCCAAATGAGGGGAGGCCAGGGGGCCCCCCACACCCCGGAAATGAAATTCCTAATATGGCCCTCGAGTGGACCAGACCAATACAAATTCATTCTCTGATATAAACTGAGTTTCCTGTGAAAATTTCAGCAAGATTGATCAACTCTGAGAGGTGGTTTGGACTGATCTGGCATTTTATGACATCCTCGCCACCCACACTCCCTGAACCTGTACTTTGGGCTAGATATGCATTTCTGAAGGAACACACTACTAAAATTAATTCAAGTGGCGACTCCTGTGGGACACAATATGGTTTACAACCTTAAACCTGCCTTACCTGAGAAAATATCAGCCTATCCTGAGACAGCCAGCTGAGGCTGCATTTTCGGCTTCCTGGACCCTATTTCACACATATGACATCACTGGTACACCAGATGTAATCCTGAAACCTGTGCAGTCAGATTCAGTGGGTGGCAGGTGATTTTTGGGCCAAGTTTCATGGTTACAGAGCAATATTTAGTACTGGTTTGGGCTGATTTACATCTATTTTGGACCATTTTAACAGCATTATTCGGGTTATATATTTTCTGTTCAGACATGTAATGCTCCAAATGTGCCTAAAATATCCCCCTTTATTGTTAAAACAACCATGAAATTAAATAGGGGCTTCAGACTGGCAATATTGTGATATACCTGACATTCCCCAAATGAGGGGAGGCCAGGGGGCCCCCCACACCCCGGAAATGAAATTCCTAATATGGCCCTCGAGTGGACCAGACCAATACAAATTCATTCTCTGGTATAAACTGAGTTTCCTGTGAAAATTTCAGCAAGATTGATCAACTCTGAGAGGTGGTTTGGACTGATCTGGCATTTTATGACATCCTCGCCACCCACACTCCCTGAACCTGTACTTTGGGCTAGATATGCATTTCTGAAGGAACACACTACTAAAATTAATTCAAGTGGCGACTCCTGTGGGACACAATATGGTTTACAACCTTAAACCTGCCTTACCTGAGAAAATATCAGCCTATCCTGAGACAGCCAGCTGAGGCTGCATTTTCGGCTTCCTGGACCCTATTTCACACATATGACATCACTGGTACACCAGATGTAATCCTGAAACCTGTGCAATCAGATTCAGTGGGTGGCAGGTGATTTTTGGGCCAAGTTTCATGGTTACAGAGCAATATTTAGTACTGGTTTGGGCTGATTTACATCTATTTTGGACCATTTTAACAGCATTATTCGGGTTATATATTTTCTGTTCAGACATGTAATGCTCCAAATGTGCCTAAAATATTCCCCTTTATTGTTAAAACAACCATGAAATTAAATAGGGGCTTCAGACTGGCAATATTGTGATATACCTGACATTCCCCAAATGAGGGGAGGCCAGGGGGCCCCCCACACCCCGGAAATGAAATTCCTAATATGGCCCTCGAGTGGACCAGACCAATACAAATTCATTCTCTGATATAAACTGAGTTTCCTGTGAAAATTTCAGCAAGATTGATCAACTCTGAGAGGTGGTTTGGACTGATCTGGCATTTTATGACATCCTCGCCACCCACACTCCCTGAACCTGTACTTTGGGCTAGATATGCATTTCTGAAGGAACACACTACTAAAATTAATTCAAGTGGCGACTCCTGTGGGACACAATATGGTTTACAACCTTAAACCTGCCTTACCTGAGAAAATATCAGCCTATCCTGAGACAGCCAGCTGAGGCTGCATTTTCGGCTTCCTGGACCCTATTTCACACATATGACATCACTGGTACACCAGATGTAATCCTGAAACCTGTGCAATCAGATTCAGTGGGTGGCAGGTGATTTTTGGGCCAAGTTTCATGGTTACAGAGCAATATTTAGTACTGGTTTGGGCTGATTTACATCTATTTTGGACCATTTTAACAGCATTATTCGGGTTATATATTTTCTGTTCAGACATGTAATGCTCCAAATGTGCCTAAAATATCCCCCTTTATTGTTAAAACAACCATGAAATTAAATAGGGGCTTCAGACTGGCAATATTGTGATATACCTGACATTCCCCAAATGAGGGGAGGCCAGGGGGCCCCCCACACCCCGGAAATGAAATTCCTAATATGGCCCTCGAGTGGACCAGACCAATACAAATTCATTCTCTGGTATAAACTGAGTTTCCTGTGAAAATTTCAGCAAGATTGATCAACTCTGAGAGGTGGTTTGGACTGATCTGGCATTTTATGACATCCTCGCCACCCACACTCCCTGAACCTGTACTTTGGGCTAGATATGCATTTCTGAAGGAACACACTACTAAAATTAATTCAAGTGGCGACTCCTGTGGGACACAATATGGTTTACAACCTTAAACCTGCCTTACCTGAGAAAATATCAGCCTATCCTGAGACAGCCAGCTGAGGCTGCATTTTCGGCTTCCTGGACCCTATTTCACACATATGACATCACTGGTACACCAGATGTAATCCTGAAACCTGTGCAATCAGATTCAGTGGGTGGCAGGTGACTTTTGGGCCAAGTTTCATGGTTACAGAGCAATATTTAGTACTGGTTTGGGCTGATTTACATCTATTTTGGACCATTTTAACAGCATTATTCGGGTTATATATTTTCTGTTCAGACATGTAATGCTCCAAATGTGCCTAAAATATTCCCCTTTATTGTTAAAACAACCATGAAATTAAATAGGGGCTTCAGACTGGCAATATTGTGATATACCTGACATTCCCCAAATGAGGGGAGGCCAGGGGGCCCCCCACACCCCGGAAATGAAATTCCTAATATGGCCCTCGAGTGGACCAGACCAATACAAATTCATTCTCTGATATAAACTGAGTTTCCTGTGAAAATTTCAGCAAGATTGATCAACTCTGAGAGGTGGTTTGGACTGATCTGGCATTTTATGACATCCTCGCCACCCACACTCCCTGAACCTGTACTTTGGGCTAGATATGCATTTCTGAAGGAACACACTACTAAAATTAATTCAAGTGGCGACTCCTGTGGGACACAATATGGTTTACAACCTTAAACCTGCCTTACCTGAGAAAATATCAGCCTATCCTGAGACAGCCAGCTGAGGCTGCATTTTCGGCTTCCTGGACCCTATTTCACACATATGACATCACTGGTACACCAGATGTAATCCTGAAACCTGTGCAATCAGATTCAGTGGGTGGCAGGTGATTTTTGGGCCAAGTTTCATGGTTACAGAGCAATATTTAGTACTGGTTTGGGCTGATTTACATCTATTTTGGACCATTTTAACAGCATTATTCGGGTTATATATTTTCTGTTCAGACATGTAATGCTCCAAATGTGCCTAAAATATCCCCCTTTATTGTTAAAACAACCATGAAATTAAATAGGGGCTTCAGACTGGCAATATTGTGATATACCTGACATTCCCCAAATGAGGGGAGGCCAGGGGGCCCCCCACACCCCGGAAATGAAATTCCTAATATGGCCCTCGAGTGGACCAGACCAATACAAATTCATTCTCTGGTATAAACTGAGTTTCCTGTGAAAATTTCAGCAAGATTGATCAACTCTGAGAGGTGGTTTGGACTGATCTGGCATTTTATGACATCCTCGCCACCCACACTCCCTGAACCTGTACTTTGGGCTAGATATGCATTTCTGAAGGAACACACTACTAAAATTAATTCAAGTGGCGACTCCTGTGGGACACAATATGGTTTACAACCTTAAACCTGCCTTACCTGAGAAAATATCAGCCTATCCTGAGACAGCCAGCTGAGGCTGCATTTTCGGCTTCCTGGACCCTATTTCACACATATGACATCACTGGTACACCAGATGTAATCCTGAAACCTGTGCAATCAGATTCAGTGGGTGGCAGGTGATTTTTGGGCCAAGTTTCATGGTTACAGAGCAATATTTAGTACTGGTTTGGGCTGATTTACATCTATTTTGGACCATTTTAACAGCATTATTCGGGTTATATATTTTCTGTTCAGACATGTAATGCTCCAAATGTGCCTAAAATATCCCCCTTTATTGTTAAAACAACCATGAAATTAAATAGGGGCTTCAGACTGGCAATATTGTGATATACCTGACATTCCCCAAATGAGGGGAGGCCAGGGGGGCCCCCACACCCCGGAAATGAAATTCCTAATATGGCCCTCGAGTGGACCAGACCAATACAAATTCATTCTCTGGTATAAACTGAGTTTCCTGTGAAAATTTCAGCAAGATTGATCAACTCTGAGAGGTGGTTTGGACTGATCTGGCATTTTATGACATCCTCGCCACCCACACTCCCTGAACCTGTACTTTGGGCTAGATATGCATTTCTGAAGGAACACACTACTAAAATTAATTCAAGTGGCGACTCCTGTGGGACACAATATGGTTTACAACCTTAAACCTGCCTTACCTGAGAAAATATCAGCCTATCCTGAGACAGCCAGCTGAGGCTGCATTTTCGGCTTCCTGGACCCTATTTCACACATATGACATCACTGGTACACCAGATGTAATCCTGAAACCTGTGCAATCAGATTCAGTGGGTGGCAGGTGATTTTTGGGCCAAGTTTCATGGTTACAGAGCAATATTTAGTACTGGTTTGGGCTGATTTACATCTATTTTGGACCATTTTAACAGCATTATTCGGGTTATATATTTTCTGTTCAGACATGTAATGCTCCAAATGTGCCTAAAATATCCCCCTTTATTGTTAAAACAACCATGAAATTAAATAGGGGCTTCAGACTGGCAATATTGTGATATACCTGACATTCCCCAAATGAGGGGAGGCCAGGGGGGCCCCCACACCCCGGAAATGAAATTCCTAATATGGCCCTCGAGTGGACCAGACCAATACAAATTCATTCTCTGGTATAAACTGAGTTTCCTGTGAAAATTTCAGCAAGATTGATCAACTCTGAGAGGTGGTTTGGACTGATCTGGCATTTTATGACATCCTCGCCACCCACACTCCCTGAACCTGTACTTTGGGCTAGATATGCATTTCTGAAGGAACACACTACTAAAATTAATTCAAGTGGCGACTCCTGTGGGACACAATATGGTTTACAACCTTAAACCTGCCTTACCTGAGAAAATATCAGCCTATCCTGAGACAGCCAGCTGAGGCTGCATTTTCGGCTTCCTGGACCCTATTTCACACATATGACATCACTGGTACACCAGATGTAATCCTGAAACCTGTGGAATCAGATTCAGTGGGTGGCAGGTGATTTTTGGGCCAGGTTTCATGGTTACAGAGCAATATTTAGTACTGGTTTGGGCTGATTTACATCTATTTTGGACCATTTTAACAGCATTATTCGGGTTATATATTTTCTGTTCAGACATGTAATGCTCCAAATGTGCCTAAAATATTCCCCTTTATTGTTAAAACAACCATGAAATTAAATAGGGGCTTCAGACTGGCAATATTGTGATATACCTGACATTCCCCAAATGAGGGGAGGCCAGGGGGCCCCCCACACCCCGGAAATGAAATTCCTAATATGGCCCTCGAGTGGACCAGACCAATACAAATTCATTCTCTGATATAAACTGAGTTTCCTGTGAAAATTTCAGCAAGATTGATCAACTCTGAGAGGTGGTTTGGACTGATCTGGCATTTTATGACATCCTCGCCACCCACACTCCCTGAACCTGTACTTTGGGCTAGATATGCATTTCTGAAGGAACACACTACTAAAATTAATTCAAGTGGCGACTCCTGTGGGACACAATATGGTTTACAACCTTAAACCTGCCTTACCTGAGAAAATATCAGCCTATCCTGAGACAGCCAGCTGAGGCTGCATTTTCGGCTTCCTGGACCCTATTTCACACATATGACATCACTGGTACACCAGATGTAATCCTGAAACCTGTGCAATCAGATTCAGTGGGTGGCAGGTGATTTTTGGGCCAAGTTTCATGGTTACAGAGCAATATTTAGTACTGGTTTGGGCTGATTTACATCTATTTTGGACCATTTTAACAGCATTATTCGGGTTATATATTTTCTGTTCAGACATGTAATGCTCCAAATGTGCCTAAAATATCCCCCTTTATTGTTAAAACAACCATGAAATTAAATAGGGGCTTCAGACTGGCAATATTGTGATATACCTGACATTCCCCAAATGAGGGGAGGCCAGGGGGCCCCCCACACCCCGGAAATGAAATTCCTAATATGGCCCTCGAGTGGACCAGACCAATACAAATTCATTCTCTGGTATAAACTGAGTTTCCTGTGAAAATTTCAGCAAGATTGATCAACTCTGAGAGGTGGTTTGGACTGATCTGGCATTTTATGACATCCTCGCCACCCACACTCCCTGAACCTGTACTTTGGGCTAGATATGCATTTCTGAAGGAACACACTACTAAAATTAATTCAAGTGGCGACTCCTGTGGGACACAATATGGTTTACAACCTTAAACCTGCCTTACCTGAGAAAATATCAGCCTATCCTGAGACAGCCAGCTGAGGCTGCATTTTCGGCTTCCTGGACCCTATTTCACACATATGACATCACTGGTACACCAGATGTAATCCTGAAACCTGTGCAATCAGATTCAGTGGGTGGCAGGTGACTTTTGGGCCAAGTTTCATGGTTACAGAGCAATATTTAGTACTGGTTTGGGCTGATTTACATCTATTTTGGACCATTTTAACAGCATTATTCGGGTTATATATTTTCTGTTCAGACATGTAATGCTCCAAATGTGCCTAAAATATTCCCCTTTATTGTTAAAACAACCATGAAATTAAATAGGGGCTTCAGACTGGCAATATTGTGATATACCTGACATTCCCCAAATGAGGGGAGGCCAGGGGGCCCCCCACACCCCGGAAATGAAATTCCTAATATGGCCCTCGAGTGGACCAGACCAATACAAATTCATTCTCTGATATAAACTGAGTTTCCTGTGAAAATTTCAGCAAGATTGATCAACTCTGAGAGGTGGTTTGGACTGATCTGGCATTTTATGACATCCTCGCCACCCACACTCCCTGAACCTGTACTTTGGGCTAGATATGCATTTCTGAAGGAACACACTACTAAAATTAATTCAAGTGGCGACTCCTGTGGGACACAATATGGTTTACAACCTTAAACCTGCCTTACCTGAGAAAATATCAGCCTATCCTGAGACAGCCAGCTGAGGCTGCATTTTCGGCTTCCTGGACCCTATTTCACACATATGACATCACTGGTACACCAGATGTAATCCTGAAACCTGTGCAATCAGATTCAGTGGGTGGCAGGTGATTTTTGGGCCAAGTTTCATGGTTACAGAGCAATATTTAGTACTGGTTTGGGCTGATTTACATCTATTTTGGACCATTTTAACAGCATTATTCGGGTTATATATTTTCTGTTCAGACATGTAATGCTCCAAATGTGCCTAAAATATCCCCCTTTATTGTTAAAACAACCATGAAATTAAATAGGGGCTTCAGACTGGCAATATTGTGATATACCTGACATTCCCCAAATGAGGGGAGGCCAGGGGGCCCCCCACACCCCGGAAATGAAATTCCTAATATGGCCCTCGAGTGGACCAGACCAATACAAATTCATTCTCTGGTATAAACTGAGTTTCCTGTGAAAATTTCAGCAAGATTGATCAACTCTGAGAGGTGGTTTGGACTGATCTGGCATTTTATGACATCCTCGCCACCCACACTCCCTGAACCTGTACTTTGGGCTAGATATGCATTTCTGAAGGAACACACTACTAAAATTAATTCAAGTGGCGACTCCTGTGGGACACAATATGGTTTACAACCTTAAACCTGCCTTACCTGAGAAAATATCAGCCTATCCTGAGACAGCCAGCTGAGGCTGCATTTTCGGCTTCCTGGACCCTATTTCACACATATGACATCACTGGTACACCAGATGTAATCCTGAAACCTGTGCAATCAGATTCAGTGGGTGGCAGGTGATTTTTGGGCCAAGTTTCATGGTTACAGAGCAATATTTAGTACTGGTTTGGGCTGATTTACATCTATTTTGGACCATTTTAACAGCATTATTCGGGTTATATATTTTCTGTTCAGACATGTAATGCTCCAAATGTGCCTAAAATATCCCCCTTTATTGTTAAAACAACCATGAAATTAAATAGGGGCTTCAGACTGGCAATATTGTGATATACCTGACATTCCCCAAATGAGGGGAGGCCAGGGGGGCCCCCACACCCCGGAAATGAAATTCCTAATATGGCCCTCGAGTGGACCAGACCAATACAAATTCATTCTCTGGTATAAACTGAGTTTCCTGTGAAAATTTCAGCAAGATTGATCAACTCTGAGAGGTGGTTTGGACTGATCTGGCATTTTATGACATCCTCGCCACCCACACTCCCTGAACCTGTACTTTGGGCTAGATATGCATTTCTGAAGGAACACACTACTAAAATTAATTCAAGTGGCGACTCCTGTGGGACACAATATGGTTTACAACCTTAAACCTGCCTTACCTGAGAAAATATCAGCCTATCCTGAGACAGCCAGCTGAGGCTGCATTTTCGGCTTCCTGGACCCTATTTCACACATATGACATCACTGGTACACCAGATGTAATCCTGAAACCTGTGCAATCAGATTCAGTGGGTGGCAGGTGATTTTTGGGCCAAGTTTCATGGTTACAGAGCAATATTTAGTACTGGTTTGGGCTGATTTACATCTATTTTGGACCATTTTAACAGCATTATTCGGGTTATATATTTTCTGTTCAGACATGTAATGCTCCAAATGTGCCTAAAATATCCCCCTTTATTGTTAAAACAACCATGAAATTAAATAGGGGCTTCAGACTGGCAATATTGTGATATACCTGACATTCCCCAAATGAGGGGAGGCCAGGGGGGCCCCCACACCCCGGAAATGAAATTCCTAATATGGCCCTCGAGTGGACCAGACCAATACAAATTCATTCTCTGGTATAAACTGAGTTTCCTGTGAAAATTTCAGCAAGATTGATCAACTCTGAGAGGTGGTTTGGACTGATCTGGCATTTTATGACATCCTCGCCACCCACACTCCCTGAACCTGTACTTTGGGCTAGATATGCATTTCTGAAGGAACACACTACTAAAATTAATTCAAGTGGCGACTCCTGTGGGACACAATATGGTTTACAACCTTAAACCTGCCTTACCTGAGAAAATATCAGCCTATCCTGAGACAGCCAGCTGAGGCTGCATTTTCGGCTTCCTGGACCCTATTTCACACATATGACATCACTGGTACACCAGATGTAATCCTGAAACCTGTGGAATCAGATTCAGTGGGTGGCAGGTGATTTTTGGGCCAGGTTTCATGGTTACAGAGCAATATTTAGTACTGGTTTGGGCTGATTTACATCTATTTTGGACCATTTTAACAGCATTATTCGGGTTATATATTTTCTGTTCAGACATGTAATGCTCCAAATGTGCCTAAAATATTCCCCTTTATTGTTAAAACAACCATGAAATTAAATAGGGGCTTCAGACTGGCAATATTGTGATATACCTGACATTCCCCAAATGAGGGGAGGCCAGGGGGCCCCCCACACCCCGGAAATGAAATTCCTAATATGGCCCTCGAGTGGACCAGACCAATACAAATTCATTCTCTGATATAAACTGAGTTTCCTGTGAAAATTTCAGCAAGATTGATCAACTCTGAGAGGTGGTTTGGACTGATCTGGCATTTTATGACATCCTCGCCACCCACACTCCCTGAACCTGTACTTTGGGCTAGATATGCATTTCTGAAGGAACACACTACTAAAATTAATTCAAGTGGCGACTCCTGTGGGACACAATATGGTTTACAACCTTAAACCTGCCTTACCTGAGAAAATATCAGCCTATCCTGAGACAGCCAGCTGAGGCTGCATTTTCGGCTTCCTGGACCCTATTTCACACATATGACATCACTGGTACACCAGATGTAATCCTGAAACCTGTGCAATCAGATTCAGTGGGTGGCAGGTGATTTTTGGGCCAAGTTTCATGGTTACAGAGCAATATTTAGTACTGGTTTGGGCTGATTTACATCTATTTTGGACCATTTTAACAGCATTATTCGGGTTATATATTTTCTGTTCAGACATGTAATGCTCCAAATGTGCCTAAAATATCCCCCTTTATTGTTAAAACAACCATGAAATTAAATAGGGGCTTCAGACTGGCAATATTGTGATATACCTGACATTCCCCAAATGAGGGGAGGCCAGGGGGCCCCCCACACCCCGGAAATGAAATTCCTAATATGGCCCTCGAGTGGACCAGACCAATACAAATTCATTCTCTGGTATAAACTGAGTTTCCTGTGAAAATTTCAGCAAGATTGATCAACTCTGAGAGGTGGTTTGGACTGATCTGGCATTTTATGACATCCTCGCCACCCACACTCCCTGAACCTGTACTTTGGGCTAGATATGCATTTCTGAAGGAACACACTACTAAAATTAATTCAAGTGGCGACTCCTGTGGGACACAATATGGTTTACAACCTTAAACCTGCCTTACCTGAGAAAATATCAGCCTATCCTGAGACAGCCAGCTGAGGCTGCATTTTCGGCTTCCTGGACCCTATTTCACACATATGACATCACTGGTACACCAGATGTAATCCTGAAACCTGTGCAATCAGATTCAGTGGGTGGCAGGTGATTTTTGGGCCAAGTTTCATGGTTACAGAGCAATATTTAGTACTGGTTTGGGCTGATTTACATCTATTTTGGACCATTTTAACAGCATTATTCGGGTTATATATTTTCTGTTCAGACATGTAATGCTCCAAATGTGCCTAAAATATCCCCCTTTATTGTTAAAACAACCATGAAATTAAATAGGGGCTTCAGACTGGCAATATTGTGATATACCTGACATTCCCCAAATGAGGGGAGGCCAGGGGGGCCCCCACACCCCGGAAATGAAATTCCTAATATGGCCCTCGAGTGGACCAGACCAATACAAATTCATTCTCTGGTATAAACTGAGTTTCCTGTGAAAATTTCAGCAAGATTGATCAACTCTGAGAGGTGGTTTGGACTGATCTGGCATTTTATGACATCCTCGCCACCCACACTCCCTGAACCTGTACTTTGGGCTAGATATGCATTTCTGAAGGAACACACTACTAAAATTAATTCAAGTGGCGACTCCTGTGGGACACAATATGGTTTACAACCTTAAACCTGCCTTACCTGAGAAAATATCAGCCTATCCTGAGACAGCCAGCTGAGGCTGCATTTTCGGCTTCCTGGACCCTATTTCACACATA
Organism: Sabellastarte sp. h YS-2021; assembly: GCA_964017235.1. Lineage (NCBI taxonomy): Eukaryota > Metazoa > Annelida > Polychaeta > Sabellida > Sabellidae > Sabellastarte > Sabellastarte sp. h YS-2021. The sequence continues at coordinate 25,684,519 of OZ024934.1, forward strand.
TGACATCACTGGTACACCAGATGTAATCCTGAAACCTGTGCAATCAGATTCAGTGGGTGGCAGGTGATTTTTGGGCCAAGTTTCATGGTTACAGAGCAATATTTAGTACTGGTTTGGGCTGATTTACATCTATTTTGGACCATTTTAACAGCATTATTCGGGTTATATATTTTCTGTTCAGACATGTAATGCTCCAAATGTGCCTAAAATATCCCCCTTTATTGTTAAAACAACCATGAAATTAAATAGGGGCTTCAGACTGGCAATATTGTGATATACCTGACATTCCCCAAATGAGGGGAGGCCAGGGGGGCCCCCACACCCCGGAAATGAAATTCCTAATATGGCCCTCGAGTGGACCAGACCAATACAAATTCATTCTCTGGTATAAACTGAGTTTCCTGTGAAAATTTCAGCAAGATTGATCAACTCTGAGAGGTGGTTTGGACTGATCTGGCATTTTATGACATCCTCGCCACCCACACTCCCTGAACCTGTACTTTGGGCTAGATATGCATTTCTGAAGGAACACACTACTAAAATTAATTCAAGTGGCGACTCCTGTGGGACACAATATGGTTTACAACCTTAAACCTGCCTTACCTGAGAAAATATCAGCCTATCCTGAGACAGCCAGCTGAGGCTGCATTTTCGGCTTCCTGGACCCTATTTCACACATATGACATCACTGGTACACCAGATGTAATCCTGAAACCTGTGCAATCAGATTCAGTGGGTGGCAGGTGATTTTTGGGCCAAGTTTCATGGTTACAGAGCAATATTTAGTACTGGTTTGGGCTGATTTACATCTATTTTGGACCATTTTAACAGCATTATTCGGGTTATATATTTTCTGTTCAGACATGTAATGCTCCAAATGTGCCTAAAATATCCCCCTTTATTGTTAAAACAACCATGAAATTAAATAGGGGCTTCAGACTGGCAATATTGTGATATACCTGACATTCCCCAAATGAGGGGAGGCCAGGGGGCCCCCCACACCCCGGAAATGAAATTCCTAATATGGCCCTCGAGTGGACCAGACCAATACAAATTCATTCTCTGGTATAAACTGAGTTTCCTGTGAAAATTTCAGCAAGATTGATCAACTCTGAGAGGTGGTTTGGACTGATCTGGCATTTTATGACATCCTCGCCACCCACACTCCCTGAACCTGTACTTTGGGCTAGATATGCATTTCTGAAGGAACACACTACTAAAATTAATTCAAGTGGCGACTCCTGTGGGACACAATATGGTTTACAACCTTAAACCTGCCTTACCTGAGAAAATATCAGCCTATCCTGAGACAGCCAGCTGAGGCTGCATTTTCGGCTTCCTGGACCCTATTTCACACATATGACATCACTGGTACACCAGATGTAATCCTGAAACCTGTGCAATCAGATTCAGTGGGTGGCAGGTGATTTTTGGGCCAAGTTTCATGGTTACAGAGCAATATTTAGTACTGGTTTGGGCTGATTTACATCTATTTTGGACCATTTTAACAGCATTATTCGGGTTATATATTTTCTGTTCAGACATGTAATGCTCCAAATGTGCCTAAAATATCCCCCTTTATTGTTAAAACAACCATGAAATTAAATAGGGGCTTCAGACTGGCAATATTGTGATATACCTGACATTCCCCAAATGAGGGGAGGCCAGGGGGGCCCCCACACCCCGGAAATGAAATTCCTAATATGGCCCTCGAGTGGACCAGACCAATACAAATTCATTCTCTGGTATAAACTGAGTTTCCTGTGAAAATTTCAGCAAGATTGATCAACTCTGAGAGGTGGTTTGGACTGATCTGGCATTTTATGACATCCTCGCCACCCACACTCCCTGAACCTGTACTTTGGGCTAGATATGCATTTCTGAAGGAACACACTACTAAAATTAATTCAAGTGGCGACTCCTGTGGGACACAATATGGTTTACAACCTTAAACCTGCCTTACCTGAGAAAATATCAGCCTATCCTGAGACAGCCAGCTGAGGCTGCATTTTCGGCTTCCTGGACCCTATTTCACACATATGACATCACTGGTACACCAGATGTAATCCTGAAACCTGTGCAATCAGATTCAGTGGGTGGCAGGTGATTTTTGGGCCAAGTTTCATGGTTACAGAGCAATATTTAGTACTGGTTTGGGCTGATTTACATCTATTTTGGACCATTTTAACAGCATTATTCGGGTTATATATTTTCTGTTCAGACATGTAATGCTCCAAATGTGCCTAAAATATCCCCCTTTATTGTTAAAACAACCATGAAATTAAATAGGGGCTTCAGACTGGCAATATTGTGATATACCTGACATTCCCCAAATGAGGGGAGGCCAGGGGGCCCCCCACACCCCGGAAATGAAATTCCTAATATGGCCCTCGAGTGGACCAGACCAATACAAATTCATTCTCTGGTATAAACTGAGTTTCCTGTGAAAATTTCAGCAAGATTGATCAACTCTGAGAGGTGGTTTGGACTGATCTGGCATTTTATGACATCCTCGCCACCCACACTCCCTGAACCTGTACTTTGGGCTAGATATGCATTTCTGAAGGAACACACTACTAAAATTAATTCAAGTGGCGACTCCTGTGGGACACAATATGGTTTACAACCTTAAACCTGCCTTACCTGAGAAAATATCAGCCTATCCTGAGACAGCCAGCTGAGGCTGCATTTTCGGCTTCCTGGACCCTATTTCACACATATGACATCACTGGTACACCAGATGTAATCCTGAAACCTGTGCAATCAGATTCAGTGGGTGGCAGGTGACTTTTGGGCCAAGTTTCATGGTTACAGAGCAATATTTAGTACTGGTTTGGGCTGATTTACATCTATTTTGGACCATTTTAACAGCATTATTCGGGTTATATATTTTCTGTTCAGACATGTAATGCTCCAAATGTGCCTAAAATATTCCCCTTTATTGTTAAAACAACCATGAAATTAAATAGGGGCTTCAGACTGGCAATATTGTGATATACCTGACATTCCCCAAATGAGGGGAGGCCAGGGGGCCCCCCACACCCCGGAAATGAAATTCCTAATATGGCCCTCGAGTGGACCAGACCAATACAAATTCATTCTCTGATATAAACTGAGTTTCCTGTGAAAATTTCAGCAAGATTGATCAACTCTGAGAGGTGGTTTGGACTGATCTGGCATTTTATGACATCCTCGCCACCCACACTCCCTGAACCTGTACTTTGGGCTAGATATGCATTTCTGAAGGAACACACTACTAAAATTAATTCAAGTGGCGACTCCTGTGGGACACAATATGGTTTACAACCTTAAACCTGCCTTACCTGAGAAAATATCAGCCTATCCTGAGACAGCCAGCTGAGGCTGCATTTTCGGCTTCCTGGACCCTATTTCACACATATGACATCACTGGTACACCAGATGTAATCCTGAAACCTGTGCAATCAGATTCAGTGGGTGGCAGGTGATTTTTGGGCCAAGTTTCATGGTTACAGAGCAATATTTAGTACTGGTTTGGGCTGATTTACATCTATTTTGGACCATTTTAACAGCATTATTCGGGTTATATATTTTCTGTTCAGACATGTAATGCTCCAAATGTGCCTAAAATATTCCCCTTTATTGTTAAAACAACCATGAAATTAAATAGGGGCTTCAGACTGGCAATATTGTGATATACCTGACATTCCCCAAATGAGGGGAGGCCAGGGGGCCCCCCACACCCCGGAAATGAAATTCCTAATATGGCCCTCGAGTGGACCAGACCAATACAAATTCATTCTCTGATATAAACTGAGTTTCCTGTGAAAATTTCAGCAAGATTGATCAACTCTGAGAGGTGGTTTGGACTGATCTGGCATTTTATGACATCCTCGCCACCCACACTCCCTGAACCTGTACTTTGGGCTAGATATGCATTTCTGAAGGAACACACTACTAAAATTAATTCAAGTGGCGACTCCTGTGGGACACAATATGGTTTACAACCTTAAACCTGCCTTACCTGAGAAAATATCAGCCTATCCTGAGACAGCCAGCTGAGGCTGCATTTTCGGCTTCCTGGACCCTATTTCACACATATGACATCACTGGTACACCAGATGTAATCCTGAAACCTGTGCAGTCAGATTCAGTGGGTGGCAGGTGATTTTTGGGCCAAGTTTCATGGTTACAGAGCAATATTTAGTACTGGTTTGGGCTGATTTACATCTATTTTGGACCATTTTAACAGCATTATTCGGGTTATATATTTTCTGTTCAGACATGTAATGCTCCAAATGTGCCTAAAATATCCCCCTTTATTGTTAAAACAACCATGAAATTAAATAGGGGCTTCAGACTGGCAATATTGTGATATACCTGACATTCCCCAAATGAGGGGAGGCCAGGGGGCCCCCCACACCCCGGAAATGAAATTCCTAATATGGCCCTCGAGTGGACCAGACCAATACAAATTCATTCTCTGGTATAAACTGAGTTTCCTGTGAAAATTTCAGCAAGATTGATCAACTCTGAGAGGTGGTTTGGACTGATCTGGCATTTTATGACATCCTCGCCACCCACACTCCCTGAACCTGTACTTTGGGCTAGATATGCATTTCTGAAGGAACACACTACTAAAATTAATTCAAGTGGCGACTCCTGTGGGACACAATATGGTTTACAACCTTAAACCTGCCTTACCTGAGAAAATATCAGCCTATCCTGAGACAGCCAGCTGAGGCTGCATTTTCGGCTTCCTGGACCCTATTTCACACATATGACATCACTGGTACACCAGATGTAATCCTGAAACCTGTGCAATCAGATTCAGTGGGTGGCAGGTGATTTTTGGGCCAAGTTTCATGGTTACAGAGCAATATTTAGTACTGGTTTGGGCTGATTTACATCTATTTTGGACCATTTTAACAGCATTATTCGGGTTATATATTTTCTGTTCAGACATGTAATGCTCCAAATGTGCCTAAAATATTCCCCTTTATTGTTAAAACAACCATGAAATTAAATAGGGGCTTCAGACTGGCAATATTGTGATATACCTGACATTCCCCAAATGAGGGGAGGCCAGGGGGCCCCCCACACCCCGGAAATGAAATTCCTAATATGGCCCTCGAGTGGACCAGACCAATACAAATTCATTCTCTGATATAAACTGAGTTTCCTGTGAAAATTTCAGCAAGATTGATCAACTCTGAGAGGTGGTTTGGACTGATCTGGCATTTTATGACATCCTCGCCACCCACACTCCCTGAACCTGTACTTTGGGCTAGATATGCATTTCTGAAGGAACACACTACTAAAATTAATTCAAGTGGCGACTCCTGTGGGACACAATATGGTTTACAACCTTAAACCTGCCTTACCTGAGAAAATATCAGCCTATCCTGAGACAGCCAGCTGAGGCTGCATTTTCGGCTTCCTGGACCCTATTTCACACATATGACATCACTGGTACACCAGATGTAATCCTGAAACCTGTGCAATCAGATTCAGTGGGTGGCAGGTGATTTTTGGGCCAAGTTTCATGGTTACAGAGCAATATTTAGTACTGGTTTGGGCTGATTTACATCTATTTTGGACCATTTTAACAGCATTATTCGGGTTATATATTTTCTGTTCAGACATGTAATGCTCCAAATGTGCCTAAAATATTCCCCTTTATTGTTAAAACAACCATGAAATTAAATAGGGGCTTCAGACTGGCAATATTGTGATATACCTGACATTCCCCAAATGAGGGGAGGCCAGGGGGCCCCCCACACCCCGGAAATGAAATTCCTAATATGGCCCTCGAGTGGACCAGACCAATACAAATTCATTCTCTGATATAAACTGAGTTTCCTGTGAAAATTTCAGCAAGATTGATCAACTCTGAGAGGTGGTTTGGACTGATCTGGCATTTTATGACATCCTCGCCACCCACACTCCCTGAACCTGTACTTTGGGCTAGATATGCATTTCTGAAGGAACACACTACTAAAATTAATTCAAGTGGCGACTCCTGTGGGACACAATATGGTTTACAACCTTAAACCTGCCTTACCTGAGAAAATATCAGCCTATCCTGAGACAGCCAGCTGAGGCTGCATTTTCGGCTTCCTGGACCCTATTTCACACATATGACATCACTGGTACACCAGATGTAATCCTGAAACCTGTGCAGTCAGATTCAGTGGGTGGCAGGTGATTTTTGGGCCAAGTTTCATGGTTACAGAGCAATATTTAGTACTGGTTTGGGCTGATTTACATCTATTTTGGACCATTTTAACAGCATTATTCGGGTTATATATTTTCTGTTCAGACATGTAATGCTCCAAATGTGCCTAAAATATCCCCCTTTATTGTTAAAACAACCATGAAATTAAATAGGGGCTTCAGACTGGCAATATTGTGATATACCTGACATTCCCCAAATGAGGGGAGGCCAGGGGGCCCCCCACACCCCGGAAATGAAATTCCTAATATGGCCCTCGAGTGGACCAGACCAATACAAATTCATTCTCTGGTATAAACTGAGTTTCCTGTGAAAATTTCAGCAAGATTGATCAACTCTGAGAGGTGGTTTGGACTGATCTGGCATTTTATGACATCCTCGCCACCCACACTCCCTGAACCTGTACTTTGGGCTAGATATGCATTTCTGAAGGAACACACTACTAAAATTAATTCAAGTGGCGACTCCTGTGGGACACAATATGGTTTACAACCTTAAACCTGCCTTACCTGAGAAAATATCAGCCTATCCTGAGACAGCCAGCTGAGGCTGCATTTTCGGCTTCCTGGACCCTATTTCACACATATGACATCACTGGTACACCAGATGTAATCCTGAAACCTGTGCAATCAGATTCAGTGGGTGGCAGGTGATTTTTGGGCCAAGTTTCATGGTTACAGAGCAATATTTAGTACTGGTTTGGGCTGATTTACATCTATTTTGGACCATTTTAACAGCATTATTCGGGTTATATATTTTCTGTTCAGACATGTAATGCTCCAAATGTGCCTAAAATATCCCCCTTTATTGTTAAAACAACCATGAAATTAAATAGGGGCTTCAGACTGGCAATATTGTGATATACCTGACATTCCCCAAATGAGGGGAGGCCAGGGGGCCCCCCACACCCCGGAAATGAAATTCCTAATATGGCCCTCGAGTGGACCAGACCAATACAAATTCATTCTCTGATATAAACTGAGTTTCCTGTGAAAATTTCAGCAAGATTGATCAACTCTGAGAGGTGGTTTGGACTGATCTGGCATTTTATGACATCCTCGCCACCCACACTCCCTGAACCTGTACTTTGGGCTAGATATGCATTTCTGAAGGAACACACTACTAAAATTAATTCAAGTGGCGACTCCTGTGGGACACAATATGGTTTACAACCTTAAACCTGCCTTACCTGAGAAAATATCAGCCTATCCTGAGACAGCCAGCTGAGGCTGCATTTTCGGCTTCCTGGACCCTATTTCACACATATGACATCACTGGTACACCAGATGTAATCCTGAAACCTGTGCAATCAGATTCAGTGGGTGGCAGGTGATTTTTGGGCCAAGTTTCATGGTTACAGAGCAATATTTAGTACTGGTTTGGGCTGATTTACATCTATTTTGGACCATTTTAACAGCATTATTCGGGTTATATATTTTCTGTTCAGACATGTAATGCTCCAAATGTGCCTAAAATATTCCCCTTTATTGTTAAAACAACCATGAAATTAAATAGGGGCTTCAGACTGGCAATATTGTGATATACCTGACATTCCCCAAATGAGGGGAGGCCAGGGGGCCCCCCACACCCCGGAAATGAAATTCCTAATATGGCCCTCGAGTGGACCAGACCAATACAAATTCATTCTCTGATATAAACTGAGTTTCCTGTGAAAATTTCAGCAAGATTGATCAACTCTGAGAGGTGGTTTGGACTGATCTGGCATTTTATGACATCCTCGCCACCCACACTCCCTGAACCTGTACTTTGGGCTAGATATGCATTTCTGAAGGAACACACTACTAAAATTAATTCAAGTGGCGACTCCTGTGGGACACAATATGGTTTACAACCTTAAACCTGCCTTACCTGAGAAAATATCAGCCTATCCTGAGACAGCCAGCTGAGGCTGCATTTTCGGCTTCCTGGACCCTATTTCACACATATGACATCACTGGTACACCAGATGTAATCCTGAAACCTGTGCAATCAGATTCAGTGGGTGGCAGGTGATTTTTGGGCCAAGTTTCATGGTTACAGAGCAATATTTAGTACTGGTTTGGGCTGATTTACATCTATTTTGGACCATTTTAACAGCATTATTCGGGTTATATATTTTCTGTTCAGACATGTAATGCTCCAAATGTGCCTAAAATATTCCCCTTTATTGTTAAAACAACCATGAAATTAAATAGGGGCTTCAGACTGGCAATATTGTGATATACCTGACATTCCCCAAATGAGGGGAGGCCAGGGGGCCCCCCACACCCCGGAAATGAAATTCCTAATATGGCCCTCGAGTGGACCAGACCAATACAAATTCATTCTCTGATATAAACTGAGTTTCCTGTGAAAATTTCAGCAAGATTGATCAACTCTGAGAGGTGGTTTGGACTGATCTGGCATTTTATGACATCCTCGCCACCCACACTCCCTGAACCTGTACTTTGGGCTAGATATGCATTTCTGAAGGAACACACTACTAAAATTAATTCAAGTGGCGACTCCTGTGGGACACAATATGGTTTACAACCTTAAACCTGCCTTACCTGAGAAAATATCAGCCTATCCTGAGACAGCCAGCTGAGGCTGCATTTTCGGCTTCCTGGACCCTATTTCACACATATGACATCACTGGTACACCAGATGTAATCCTGAAACCTGTGCAATCAGATTCAGTGGGTGGCAGGTGATTTTTGGGCCAAGTTTCATGGTTACAGAGCAATATTTAGTACTGGTTTGGGCTGATTTACATCTATTTTGGACCATTTTAACAGCATTATTCGGGTTATATATTTTCTGTTCAGACATGTAATGCTCCAAATGTGCCTAAAATATTCCCCTTTATTGTTAAAACAACCATGAAATTAAATAGGGGCTTCAGACTGGCAATATTGTGATATACCTGACATTCCCCAAATGAGGGGAGGCCAGGGGGCCCCCCACACCCCGGAAATGAAATTCCTAATATGGCCCTCGAGTGGACCAGACCAATACAAATTCATTCTCTGATATAAACTGAGTTTCCTGTGAAAATTTCAGCAAGATTGATCAACTCTGAGAGGTGGTTTGGACTGATCTGGCATTTTATGACATCCTCGCCACCCACACTCCCTGAACCTGTACTTTGGGCTAGATATGCATTTCTGAAGGAACACACTACTAAAATTAATTCAAGTGGCGACTCCTGTGGGACACAATATGGTTTACAACCTTAAACCTGCCTTACCTGAGAAAATATCAGCCTATCCTGAGACAGCCAGCTGAGGCTGCATTTTCGGCTTCCTGGACCCTATTTCACACATATGACATCACTGGTACACCAGATGTAATCCTGAAACCTGTGCAGTCAGATTCAGTGGGTGGCAGGTGATTTTTGGGCCAAGTTTCATGGTTACAGAGCAATATTTAGTACTGGTTTGGGCTGATTTACATCTATTTTGGACCATTTTAACAGCATTATTCGGGTTATATATTTTCTGTTCAGACATGTAATGCTCCAAATGTGCCTAAAATATCCCCCTTTATTGTTAAAACAACCATGAAATTAAATAGGGGCTTCAGACTGGCAATATTGTGATATACCTGACATTCCCCAAATGAGGGGAGGCCAGGGGGCCCCCCACACCCCGGAAATGAAATTCCTAATATGGCCCTCGAGTGGACCAGACCAATACAAATTCATTCTCTGGTATAAACTGAGTTTCCTGTGAAAATTTCAGCAAGATTGATCAACTCTGAGAGGTGGTTTGGACTGATCTGGCATTTTATGACATCCTCGCCACCCACACTCCCTGAACCTGTACTTTGGGCTAGATATGCATTTCTGAAGGAACACACTACTAAAATTAATTCAAGTGGCGACTCCTGTGGGACACAATATGGTTTACAACCTTAAACCTGCCTTACCTGAGAAAATATCAGCCTATCCTGAGACAGCCAGCTGAGGCTGCATTTTCGGCTTCCTGGACCCTATTTCACACATATGACATCACTGGTACACCAGATGTAATCCTGAAACCTGTGCAATCAGATTCAGTGGGTGGCAGGTGATTTTTGGGCCAAGTTTCATGGTTACAGAGCAATATTTAGTACTGGTTTGGGCTGATTTACATCTATTTTGGACCATTTTAACAGCATTATTCGGGTTATATATTTTCTGTTCAGACATGTAATGCTCCAAATGTGCCTAAAATATTCCCCTTTATTGTTAAAACAACCATGAAATTAAATAGGGGCTTCAGACTGGCAATATTGTGATATACCTGACATTCCCCAAATGAGGGGAGGCCAGGGGGCCCCCCACACCCCGGAAATGAAATTCCTAATATGGCCCTCGAGTGGACCAGACCAATACAAATTCATTCTCTGATATAAACTGAGTTTCCTGTGAAAATTTCAGCAAGATTGATCAACTCTGAGAGGTGGTTTGGACTGATCTGGCATTTTATGACATCCTCGCCACCCACACTCCCTGAACCTGTACTTTGGGCTAGATATGCATTTCTGAAGGAACACACTACTAAAATTAATTCAAGTGGCGACTCCTGTGGGACACAATATGGTTTACAACCTTAAACCTGCCTTACCTGAGAAAATATCAGCCTATCCTGAGACAGCCAGCTGAGGCTGCATTTTCGGCTTCCTGGACCCTATTTCACACATATGACATCACTGGTACACCAGATGTAATCCTGAAACCTGTGCAATCAGATTCAGTGGGTGGCAGGTGATTTTTGGGCCAAGTTTCATGGTTACAGAGCAATATTTAGTACTGGTTTGGGCTGATTTACATCTATTTTGGACCATTTTAACAGCATTATTCGGGTTATATATTTTCTGTTCAGACATGTAATGCTCCAAATGTGCCTAAAATATCCCCCTTTATTGTTAAAACAACCATGAAATTAAATAGGGGCTTCAGACTGGCAATATTGTGATATACCTGACATTCCCCAAATGAGGGGAGGCCAGGGGGCCCCCCACACCCCGGAAATGAAATTCCTAATATGGCCCTCGAGTGGACCAGACCAATACAAATTCATTCTCTGGTATAAACTGAGTTTCCTGTGAAAATTTCAGCAAGATTGATCAACTCTGAGAGGTGGTTTGGACTGATCTGGCATTTTATGACATCCTCGCCACCCACACTCCCTGAACCTGTACTTTGGGCTAGATATGCATTTCTGAAGGAACACACTACTAAAATTAATTCAAGTGGCGACTCCTGTGGGACACAATATGGTTTACAACCTTAAACCTGCCTTACCTGAGAAAATATCAGCCTATCCTGAGACAGCCAGCTGAGGCTGCATTTTCGGCTTCCTGGACCCTATTTCACACATATGACATCACTGGTACACCAGATGTAATCCTGAAACCTGTGCAATCAGATTCAGTGGGTGGCAGGTGACTTTTGGGCCAAGTTTCATGGTTACAGAGCAATATTTAGTACTGGTTTGGGCTGATTTACATCTATTTTGGACCATTTTAACAGCATTATTCGGGTTATATATTTTCTGTTCAGACATGTAATGCTCCAAATGTGCCTAAAATATTCCCCTTTATTGTTAAAACAACCATGAAATTAAATAGGGGCTTCAGACTGGCAATATTGTGATATACCTGACATTCCCCAAATGAGGGGAGGCCAGGGGGCCCCCCACACCCCGGAAATGAAATTCCTAATATGGCCCTCGAGTGGACCAGACCAATACAAATTCATTCTCTGATATAAACTGAGTTTCCTGTGAAAATTTCAGCAAGATTGATCAACTCTGAGAGGTGGTTTGGACTGATCTGGCATTTTATGACATCCTCGCCACCCACACTCCCTGAACCTGTACTTTGGGCTAGATATGCATTTCTGAAGGAACACACTACTAAAATTAATTCAAGTGGCGACTCCTGTGGGACACAATATGGTTTACAACCTTAAACCTGCCTTACCTGAGAAAATATCAGCCTATCCTGAGACAGCCAGCTGAGGCTGCATTTTCGGCTTCCTGGACCCTATTTCACACATATGACATCACTGGTACACCAGATGTAATCCTGAAACCTGTGCAATCAGATTCAGTGGGTGGCAGGTGATTTTTGGGCCAAGTTTCATGGTTACAGAGCAATATTTAGTACTGGTTTGGGCTGATTTACATCTATTTTGGACCATTTTAACAGCATTATTCGGGTTATATATTTTCTGTTCAGACATGTAATGCTCCAAATGTGCCTAAAATATCCCCCTTTATTGTTAAAACAACCATGAAATTAAATAGGGGCTTCAGACTGGCAATATTGTGATATACCTGACATTCCCCAAATGAGGGGAGGCCAGGGGGCCCCCCACACCCCGGAAATGAAATTCCTAATATGGCCCTCGAGTGGACCAGACCAATACAAATTCATTCTCTGGTATAAACTGAGTTTCCTGTGAAAATTTCAGCAAGATTGATCAACTCTGAGAGGTGGTTTGGACTGATCTGGCATTTTATGACATCCTCGCCACCCACACTCCCTGAACCTGTACTTTGGGCTAGATATGCATTTCTGAAGGAACACACTACTAAAATTAATTCAAGTGGCGACTCCTGTGGGACACAATATGGTTTACAACCTTAAACCTGCCTTACCTGAGAAAATATCAGCCTATCCTGAGACAGCCAGCTGAGGCTGCATTTTCGGCTTCCTGGACCCTATTTCACACATATGACATCACTGGTACACCAGATGTAATCCTGAAACCTGTGCAATCAGATTCAGTGGGTGGCAGGTGATTTTTGGGCCAAGTTTCATGGTTACAGAGCAATATTTAGTACTGGTTTGGGCTGATTTACATCTATTTTGGACCATTTTAACAGCATTATTCGGGTTATATATTTTCTGTTCAGACATGTAATGCTCCAAATGTGCCTAAAATATCCCCCTTTATTGTTAAAACAACCATGAAATTAAATAGGGGCTTCAGACTGGCAATATTGTGATATACCTGACATTCCCCAAATGAGGGGAGGCCAGGGGGCCCCCCACACCCCGGAAATGAAATTCCTAATATGGCCCTCGAGTGGACCAGACCAATACAAATTCATTCTCTGGTATAAACTGAGTTTCCTGTGAAAATTTCAGCAAGATTGATCAACTCTGAGAGGTGGTTTGGACTGATCTGGCATTTTATGACATCCTCGCCACCCACACTCCCTGAACCTGTACTTTGGGCTAGATATGCATTTCTGAAGGAACACACTACTAAAATTAATTCAAGTGGCGACTCCTGTGGGACACAATATGGTTTACAACCTTAAACCTGCCTTACCTGAGAAAATATCAGCCTATCCTGAGACAGCCAGCTGAGGCTGCATTTTCGGCTTCCTGGACCCTATTTCACACATATGACATCACTGGTACACCAGATGTAATCCTGAAACCTGTGCAATCAGATTCAGTGGGTGGCAGGTGACTTTTGGGCCAAGTTTCATGGTTACAGAGCAATATTTAGTACTGGTTTGGGCTGATTTACATCTATTTTGGACCATTTTAACAGCATTATTCGGGTTATATATTTTCTGTTCAGACATGTAATGCTCCAAATGTGCCTAAAATATTCCCCTTTATTGTTAAAACAACCATGAAATTAAATAGGGGCTTCAGACTGGCAATATTGTGATATACCTGACATTCCCCAAATGAGGGGAGGCCAGGGGGCCCCCCACACCCCGGAAATGAAATTCCTAATATGGTCCTCGAGTGGACCAGACCAATACAAATTCATTCTCTGATATAAACTGAGTTTCCTGTGAAAATTTCAGCAAGATTGATCAACTCTGAGAGGTGGTTTGGACTGATCTGGCATTTTATGACATCCTCGCCACCCACACTCCCTGAACCTGTACTTTGGGCTAGATATGCATTTCTGAAGGAACACACTACTAAAATTAATTCAAGTGGCGACTCCTGTGGGACACAATATGGTTTACAACCTTAAACCTGCCTTACCTGAGAAAATATCAGCCTATCCTGAGACAGCCAGCTGAGGCTGCATTTTCGGCTTCCTGGACCCTATTTCACACATATGACATCACTGGTACACCAGATGTTATCCTGAAACCTGTGCAATCAGATTCAGTGGGTGGCAGGTGATTTTTGGGCCAAGTTTCATGGTTACAGAGCAATATTTAGTACTGGTTTGGGCTGATTTACATCTATTTTGGACCATTTTAACAGCATTATTCGGGTTATATATTTTCTGTTCAGACATGTAATGCTCCAAATGTGCCTAAAATATTCCCCTTTATTGTTAAAACAACCATGAAATTAAATAGGGGCTTCAGACTGGCAATATTGTGATATACCTGACATTCCCCAAATGAGGGGAGGCCAGGGGGCCCCCCACACCCCGGAAATGAAATTCCTAATATGGCCCTCGAGTGGACCAGACCAATACAAATTCATTCTCTGATATAAACTGAGTTTCCTGTGAAAATTTCAGCAAGATTGATCAACTCTGAGAGGTGGTTTGGACTGATCTGGCATTTTATGACATCCTCGCCACCCACACTCCCTGAACCTGTACTTTGGGCTAGATATGCATTTCTGAAGGAACACACTACTAAAATTAATTCAAGTGGCGACTCCTGTGGGACACAATATGGTTTACAACCTTAAACCTGCCTTACCTGAGAAAATATCAGCCTATCCTGAGACAGCCAGCTGAGGCTGCATTTTCGGCTTCCTGGACCCTATTTCACACATATGACATCACTGGTACACCAGATGTAATCCTGAAACCTGTGCAATCAGATTCAGTGGGTGGCAGGTGATTTTTGGGCCAAGTTTCATGGTTACAGAGCAATATTTAGTACTGGTTTGGGCTGATTTACATCTATTTTGGACCATTTTAACAGCATTATTCGGGTTATATATTTTCTGTTCAGACATGTAATGCTCCAAATGTGCCTAAAATATCCCCCTTTATTGTTAAAACAACCATGAAATTAAATAGGGGCTTCAGACTGGCAATATTGTGATATACCTGACATTCCCCAAATGAGGGGAGGCCAGGGGGCCCCCCACACCCCGGAAATGAAATTCCTAATATGGCCCTCGAGTGGACCAGACCAATACAAATTCATTCTCTGGTATAAACTGAGTTTCCTGTGAAAATTTCAGCAAGATTGATCAACTCTGAGAGGTGGTTTGGACTGATCTGGCATTTTATGACATCCTCGCCACCCACACTCCCTGAACCTGTACTTTGGGCTAGATATGCATTTCTGAAGGAACACACTACTAAAATTAATTCAAGTGGCGACTCCTGTGGGACACAATATGGTTTACAACCTTAAACCTGCCTTACCTGAGAAAATATCAGCCTATCCTGAGACAGCCAGCTGAGGCTGCATTTTCGGCTTCCTGGACCCTATTTCACACATATGACATCACTGGTACACCAGATGTAATCCTGAAACCTGTGCAATCAGATTCAGTGGGTGGCAGGTGATTTTTGGGCCAAGTTTCATGGTTACAGAGCAATATTTAGTACTGGTTTGGGCTGATTTACATCTATTTTGGACCATTTTAACAGCATTATTCGGGTTATATATTTTCTGTTCAGACATGTAATGCTCCAAATGTGCCTAAAATATCCCCCTTTATTGTTAAAACAACCATGAAATTAAATAGGGGCTTCAGACTGGCAATATTGTGATATACCTGACATTCCCCAAATGAGGGGAGGCCAGGGGGCCCCCCACACCCCGGAAATGAAATTCCTAATATGGCCCTCGAGTGGACCAGACCAATACAAATTCATTCTCTGGTATAAACTGAGTTTCCTGTGAAAATTTCAGCAAGATTGATCAACTCTGAGAGGTGGTTTGGACTGATCTGGCATTTTATGACATCCTCGCCACCCACACTCCCTGAACCTGTACTTTGGGCTAGATATGCATTTCTGAAGGAACACACTACTAAAATTAATTCAAGTGGCGACTCCTGTGGGACACAATATGGTTTACAACCTTAAACCTGCCTTACCTGAGAAAATATCAGCCTATCCTGAGACAGCCAGCTGAGGCTGCATTTTCGGCTTCCTGGACCCTATTTCACACATATGACATCACTGGTACACCAGATGTAATCCTGAAACCTGTGCAATCAGATTCAGTGGGTGGCAGGTGACTTTTGGGCCAAGTTTCATGGTTACAGAGCAATATTTAGTACTGGTTTGGGCTGATTTACATCTATTTTGGACCATTTTAACAGCATTATTCGGGTTATATATTTTCTGTTCAGACATGTAATGCTCCAAATGTGCCTAAAATATTCCCCTTTATTGTTAAAACAACCATGAAATTAAATAGGGGCTTCAGACTGGCAATATTGTGATATACCTGACATTCCCCAAATGAGGGGAGGCCAGGGGGCCCCCCACACCCCGGAAATGAAATTCCTAATATGGTCCTCGAGTGGACCAGACCAATACAAATTCATTCTCTGATATAAACTGAGTTTCCTGTGAAAATTTCAGCAAGATTGATCAACTCTGAGAGGTGGTTTGGACTGATCTGGCATTTTATGACATCCTCGCCACCCACACTCCCTGAACCTGTACTTTGGGCTAGATATGCATTTCTGAAGGAACACACTACTAAAATTAATTCAAGTGGCGACTCCTGTGGGACACAATATGGTTTACAACCTTAAACCTGCCTTACCTGAGAAAATATCAGCCTATCCTGAGACAGCCAGCTGAGGCTGCATTTTCGGCTTCCTGGACCCTATTTCACACATATGACATCACTGGTACACCAGATGTAATCCTGAAACCTGTGCAATCAGATTCAGTGGGTGGCAGGTGATTTTTGGGCCAAGTTTCATGGTTACAGAGCAATATTTAGTACTGGTTTGGGCTGATTTACATCTATTTTGGACCATTTTAACAGCATTATTCGGGTTATATATTTTCTGTTCAGACATGTAATGCTCCAAATGTGCCTAAAATATTCCCCTTTATTGTTAAAACAACCATGAAAT
The DNA here is from genome assembly GCA_964017235.1 of Sabellastarte sp. h YS-2021. Taxonomy (NCBI): domain Eukaryota; kingdom Metazoa; phylum Annelida; class Polychaeta; order Sabellida; family Sabellidae; genus Sabellastarte; species Sabellastarte sp. h YS-2021. The sequence goes on from OZ024934.1 coordinate 25,701,761, forward strand.
TAAATAGGGGCTTCAGACTGGCAATATTGTGATATACCTGACATTCCCCAAATGAGGGGAGGCCAGGGGGCCCCCCACACCCCGGAAATGAAATTCCTAATATGGCCCTCGAGTGGACCAGACCAATACAAATTCATTCTCTGATATAAACTGAGTTTCCTGTGAAAATTTCAGCAAGATTGATCAACTCTGAGAGGTGGTTTGGACTGATCTGGCATTTTATGACATCCTCGCCACCCACACTCCCTGAACCTGTACTTTGGGCTAGATATGCATTTCTGAAGGAACACACTACTAAAATTAATTCAAGTGGCGACTCCTGTGGGACACAATATGGTTTACAACCTTAAACCTGCCTTACCTGAGAAAATATCAGCCTATCCTGAGACAGCCAGCTGAGGCTGCATTTTCGGCTTCCTGGACCCTATTTCACACATATGACATCACTGGTACACCAGATGTAATCCTGAAACCTGTGCAATCAGATTCAGTGGGTGGCAGGTGATTTTTGGGCCAAGTTTCATGGTTACAGAGCAATATTTAGTACTGGTTTGGGCTGATTTACATCTATTTTGGACCATTTTAACAGCATTATTCGGGTTATATATTTTCTGTTCAGACATGTAATGCTCCAAATGTGCCTAAAATATCCCCCTTTATTGTTAAAACAACCATGAAATTAAATAGGGGCTTCAGACTGGCAATATTGTGATATACCTGACATTCCCCAAATGAGGGGAGGCCAGGGGGCCCCCCCACACCCCGGAAATGAAATTCCTAATATGGCCCTCGAGTGGACCAGACCAATACAAATTCATTCTCTGGTATAAACTGAGTTTCCTGTGAAAATTTCAGCAAGATTGATCAACTCTGAGAGGTGGTTTGGACTGATCTGGCATTTTATGACATCCTCGCCACCCACACTCCCTGAACCTGTACTTTGGGCTAGATATGCATTTCTGAAGGAACACACTACTAAAATTAATTCAAGTGGCGACTCCTGTGGGACACAATATGGTTTACAACCTTAAACCTGCCTTACCTGAGAAAATATCAGCCTATCCTGAGACAGCCAGCTGAGGCTGCATTTTCGGCTTCCTGGACCCTATTTCACACATATGACATCACTGGTACACCAGATGTAATCCTGAAACCTGTGCAATCAGATTCAGTGGGTGGCAGGTGACTTTTGGGCCAAGTTTCATGGTTACAGAGCAATATTTAGTACTGGTTTGGGCTGATTTACATCTATTTTGGACCATTTTAACAGCATTATTCGGGTTATATATTTTCTGTTCAGACATGTAATGCTCCAAATGTGCCTAAAATATTCCCCTTTATTGTTAAAACAACCATGAAATTAAATAGGGGCTTCAGACTGGCAATATTGTGATATACCTGACATTCCCCAAATGAGGGGAGGCCAGGGGGCCCCCCACACCCCGGAAATGAAATTCCTAATATGGCCCTCGAGTGGACCAGACCAATACAAATTCATTCTCTGGTATAAACTGAGTTTCCTGTGAAAATTTCAGCAAGATTGATCAACTCTGAGAGGTGGTTTGGACTGATCTGGCATTTTATGACATCCTCGCCACCCACACTCCCTGAACCTGTACTTTGGGCTAGATATGCATTTCTGAAGGAACACACTACTAAAATTAATTCAAGTGGCGACTCCTGTGGGACACAATATGGTTTACAACCTTAAACCTGCCTTACCTGAGAAAATATCAGCCTATCCTGAGACAGCCAGCTGAGGCTGCATTTTCGGCTTCCTGGACCCTATTTCACACATATGACATCACTGGTACACCAGATGTAATCCTGAAACCTGTGCAATCAGATTCAGTGGGTGGCAGGTGATTTTTGGGCCAAGTTTCATGGTTACAGAGCAATATTTAGTACTGGTTTGGGCTGATTTACATCTATTTTGGACCATTTTAACAGCATTATTCGGGTTATATATTTTCTGTTCAGACATGTAATGCTCCAAATGTGCCTAAAATATCCCCCTTTATTGTTAAAACAACCATGAAATTAAATAGGGGCTTCAGACTGGCAATATTGTGATATACCTGACATTCCCCAAATGAGGGGAGGCCAGGGGGCCCCCCACACCCCGGAAATGAAATTCCTAATATGGCCCTCGAGTGGACCAGACCAATACAAATTCATTCTCTGGTATAAACTGAGTTTCCTGTGAAAATTTCAGCAAGATTGATCAACTCTGAGAGGTGGTTTGGACTGATCTGGCATTTTATGACATCCTCGCCACCCACACTCCCTGAACCTGTACTTTGGGCTAGATATGCATTTCTGAAGGAACACACTACTAAAATTAATTCAAGTGGCGACTCCTGTGGGACACAATATGGTTTACAACCTTAAACCTGCCTTACCTGAGAAAATATCAGCCTATCCTGAGACAGCCAGCTGAGGCTGCATTTTCGGCTTCCTGGACCCTATTTCACACATATGACATCACTGGTACACCAGATGTAATCCTGAAACCTGTGCAATCAGATTCAGTGGGTGGCAGGTGATTTTTGGGCCAAGTTTCATGGTTACAGAGCAATATTTAGTACTGGTTTGGGCTGATTTACATCTATTTTGGACCATTTTAACAGCATTATTCGGGTTATATATTTTCTGTTCAGACATGTAATGCTCCAAATGTGCCTAAAATATCCCCCTTTATTGTTAAAACAACCATGAAATTAAATAGGGGCTTCAGACTGGCAATATTGTGATATACCTGACATTCCCCAAATGAGGGGAGGCCAGGGGGCCCCCCACACCCCGGAAATGAAATTCCTAATATGGCCCTCGAGTGGACCAGACCAATACAAATTCATTCTCTGGTATAAACTGAGTTTCCTGTGAAAATTTCAGCAAGATTGATCAACTCTGAGAGGTGGTTTGGACTGATCTGGCATTTTATGACATCCTCGCCACCCACACTCCCTGAACCTGTACTTTGGGCTAGATATGCATTTCTGAAGGAACACACTACTAAAATTAATTCAAGTGGCGACTCCTGTGGGACACAATATGGTTTACAACCTTAAACCTGCCTTACCTGAGAAAATATCAGCCTATCCTGAGACAGCCAGCTGAGGCTGCATTTTCGGCTTCCTGGACCCTATTTCACACATATGACATCACTGGTACACCAGATGTAATCCTGAAACCTGTGCAATCAGATTCAGTGGGTGGCAGGTGATTTTTGGGCCAAGTTTCATGGTTACAGAGCAATATTTAGTACTGGTTTGGGCTGATTTACATCTATTTTGGACCATTTTAACAGCATTATTCGGGTTATATATTTTCTGTTCAGACATGTAATGCTCCAAATGTGCCTAAAATATTCCCCTTTATTGTTAAAACAACCATGAAATTAAATAGGGGCTTCAGACTGGCAATATTGTGATATACCTGACATTCCCCAAATGAGGGGAGGCCAGGGGGCCCCCCACACCCCGGAAATGAAATTCCTAATATGGCCCTCGAGTGGACCAGACCAATACAAATTCATTCTCTGGTATAAACTGAGTTTCCTGTGAAAATTTCAGCAAGATTGATCAACTCTGAGAGGTGGTTTGGACTGATCTGGCATTTTATGACATCCTCGCCACCCACACTCCCTGAACCTGTACTTTGGGCTAGATATGCATTTCTGAAGGAACACACTACTAAAATTAATTCAAGTGGCGACTCCTGTGGGACACAATATGGTTTACAACCTTAAACCTGCCTTACCTGAGAAAATATCAGCCTATCCTGAGACAGCCAGCTGAGGCTGCATTTTCGGCTTCCTGGACCCTATTTCACACATATGACATCACTGGTACACCAGATGTAATCCTGAAACCTGTGCAATCAGATTCAGTGGGTGGCAGGTGACTTTTGGGCCAAGTTTCATGGTTACAGAGCAATATTTAGTACTGGTTTGGGCTGATTTACATCTATTTTGGACCATTTTAACAGCATTATTCGGGTTATATATTTTCTGTTCAGACATGTAATGCTCCAAATGTGCCTAAAATATTCCCCTTTATTGTTAAAACAACCATGAAATTAAATAGGGGCTTCAGACTGGCAATATTGTGATATACCTGACATTCCCCAAATGAGGGGAGGCCAGGGGGCCCCCCACACCCCGGAAATGAAATTCCTAATATGGCCCTCGAGTGGACCAGACCAATAAAAATTCATTCTCTGATATAAACTGAGTTTCCTGTGAAAATTTCAGCAAGATTGATCAACTCTGAGAGGTGGTTTGGACTGATCTGGCATTTTATGACATCCTCGCCACCCACACTCCCTGAACCTGTACTTTGGGCTAGATATGCATTTCTGAAGGAACACACTACTAAAATTAATTCAAGTGGCGACTCCTGTGGGACACAATATGGTTTACAACCTTAAACCTGCCTTACCTGAGAAAATATCAGCCTATCCTGAGACAGCCAGCTGAGGCTGCATTTTCGGCTTCCTGGACCCTATTTCACACATATGACATCACTGGTACACCAGATGTAATCCTGAAACCTGTGCAATCAGATTCAGTGGGTGGCAGGTGATTTTTGGGCCAAGTTTCATGGTTACAGAGCAATATTTAGTACTGGTTTGGGCTGATTTACATCTATTTTGGACCATTTTAACAGCATTATTCGGGTTATATATTTTCTGTTCAGACATGTAATGCTCCAAATGTGCCTAAAATATCCCCCTTTATTGTTAAAACAACCATGAAATTAAATAGGGGCTTCAGACTGGCAATATTGTGATATACCTGACATTCCCCAAATGAGGGGAGGCCAGGGGGCCCCCCACACCCCGGAAATGAAATTCCTAATATGACCCTCGAGTGGACCAGACCAATACAAATTCATTCTCTGGTATAAACTGAGTTTCCTGTGAAAATTGCAGCAAGATTGATCAACTCTGAGAGGTGGTTTGGACTGATCTGGCATTTTATGACATCCTCGCCACCCACACTCCCTGAACCTGTACTTTGGGCTAGATATGCATTTCTGAAGGAACACACTACTAAAATTAATTCAAGTGGCGACTCCTGTGGGACACAATATGGTTTACAACCTTAAACCTGCCTTACCTGAGAAAATATCAGCCTATCCTGAGACAGCCAGCTGAGGCTGCATTTTCGGCTTCCTGGACCCTATTTCACACATATGACATCACTGGTACACCAGATGTAATCCTGAAACCTGTGCAATCAGATTCAGTGGGTGGCAGGTGATTTTTGGGCCAAGTTTCATGGTTACAGAGCAATATTTAGTACTGGTTTGGGCTGATTTACATCTATTTTGGACCATTTTAACAGCATTATTCGGGTTATATATTTTCTGTTCAGACATGTAATGCTCCAAATGTGCCTAAAATATCCCCCTTTATTGTTAAAACAACCATGAAATTAAATAGGGGCTTCAGACTGGCAATATTGTGATATACCTGACATTCCCCAAATGAGGGGAGGCCAGGGGGCCCCCCACACCCCGGAAATGAAATTCCTAATATGGCCCTCGAGTGGACCAGACCAATACAAATTCATTCTCTGGTATAAACTGAGTTTCCTGTGAAAATTTCAGCAAGATTGATCAACTCTGAGAGGTGGTTTGGACTGATCTGGCATTTTATGACATCCTCGCCACCCACACTCCCTGAACCTGTACTTTGGGCTAGATATGCATTTCTGAAGGAACACACTACTAAAATTAATTCAAGTGGCGACTCCTGTGGGACACAATATGGTTTACAACCTTAAACCTGCCTTACCTGAGAAAATATCAGCCTATCCTGAGACAGCCAGCTGAGGCTGCATTTTCGGCTTCCTGGACCCTATTTCACACATATGACATCACTGGTACACCAGATGTAATCCTGAAACCTGTGCAATCAGATTCAGTGGGTGGCAGGTGACTTTTGGGCCAAGTTTCATGGTTACAGAGCAATATTTAGTACTGGTTTGGGCTGATTTACATCTATTTTGGACCATTTTAACAGCATTATTCGGGTTATATATTTTCTGTTCAGACATGTAATGCTCCAAATGTGCCTAAAATATTCCCCTTTATTGTTAAAACAACCATGAAATTAAATAGGGGCTTCAGACTGGCAATATTGTGATATACCTGACATTCCCCAAATGAGGGGAGGCCAGGGGGCCCCCCACACCCCGGAAATGAAATTCCTAATATGGCCCTCGAGTGGACCAGACCAATAAAAATTCATTCTCTGATATAAACTGAGTTTCCTGTGAAAATTTCAGCAAGATTGATCAACTCTGAGAGGTGGTTTGGACTGATCTGGCATTTTATGACATCCTCGCCACCCACACTCCCTGAACCTGTACTTTGGGCTAGATATGCATTTCTGAAGGAACACACTACTAAAATTAATTCAAGTGGCGACTCCTGTGGGACACAATATGGTTTACAACCTTAAACCTGCCTTACCTGAGAAAATATCAGCCTATCCTGAGACAGCCAGCTGAGGCTGCATTTTCGGCTTCCTGGACCCTATTTCACACATATGACATCACTGGTACACCAGATGTAATCCTGAAACCTGTGCAATCAGATTCAGTGGGTGGCAGGTGATTTTTGGGCCAAGTTTCATGGTTACAGAGCAATATTTAGTACTGGTTTGGGCTGATTTACATCTATTTTGGACCATTTTAACAGCATTATTCGGGTTATATATTTTCTGTTCAGACATGTAATGCTCCAAATGTGCCTAAAATATCCCCCTTTATTGTTAAAACAACCATGAAATTAAATAGGGGCTTCAGACTGGCAATATTGTGATATACCTGACATTCCCCAAATGAGGGGAGGCCAGGGGGCCCCCCACACCCCGGAAATGAAATTCCTAATATGGCCCTCGAGTGGACCAGACCAATACAAATTCATTCTCTGGTATAAACTGAGTTTCCTGTGAAAATTTCAGCAAGATTGATCAACTCTGAGAGGTGGTTTGGACTGATCTGGCATTTTATGACATCCTCGCCACCCACACTCCCTGAACCTGTACTTTGGGCTAGATATGCATTTCTGAAGGAACACACTACTAAAATTAATTCAAGTGGCGACTCCTGTGGGACACAATATGGTTTACAACCTTAAACCTGCCTTACCTGAGAAAATATCAGCCTATCCTGAGACAGCCAGCTGAGGCTGCATTTTCGGCTTCCTGGACCCTATTTCACACATATGACATCACTGGTACACCAGATGTAATCCTGAAACCTGTGCAATCAGATTCAGTGGGTGGCAGGTGACTTTTGGGCCAAGTTTCATGGTTACAGAGCAATATTTAGTACTGGTTTGGGCTGATTTACATCTATTTTGGACCATTTTAACAGCATTATTCGGGTTATATATTTTCTGTTCAGACATGTAATGCTCCAAATGTGCCTAAAATATTCCCCTTTATTGTTAAAACAACCATGAAATTAAATAGGGGCTTCAGACTGGCAATATTGTGATATACCTGACATTCCCCAAATGAGGGGAGGCCAGGGGGCCCCCCACACCCCGGAAATGAAATTCCTAATATGGCCCTCGAGTGGACCAGACCAATAAAAATTCATTCTCTGATATAAACTGAGTTTCCTGTGAAAATTTCAGCAAGATTGATCAACTCTGAGAGGTGGTTTGGACTGATCTGGCATTTTATGACATCCTCGCCACCCACACTCCCTGAACCTGTACTTTGGGCTAGATATGCATTTCTGAAGGAACACACTACTAAAATTAATTCAAGTGGCGACTCCTGTGGGACACAATATGGTTTACAACCTTAAACCTGCCTTACCTGAGAAAATATCAGCCTATCCTGAGACAGCCAGCTGAGGCTGCATTTTCGGCTTCCTGGACCCTATTTCACACATATGACATCACTGGTACACCAGATGTAATCCTGAAACCTGTGCAATCAGATTCAGTGGGTGGCAGGTGATTTTTGGGCCAAGTTTCATGGTTACAGAGCAATATTTAGTACTGGTTTGGGCTGATTTACATCTATTTTGGACCATTTTAACAGCATTATTCGGGTTATATATTTTCTGTTCAGACATGTAATGCTCCAAATGTGCCTAAAATATCCCCCTTTATTGTTAAAACAACCATGAAATTAAATAGGGGCTTCAGACTGGCAATATTGTGATATACCTGACATTCCCCAAATGAGGGGAGGCCAGGGGGCCCCCCACACCCCGGAAATGAAATTCCTAATATGGCCCTCGAGTGGACCAGACCAATACAAATTCATTCTCTGGTATAAACTGAGTTTCCTGTGAAAATTTCAGCAAGATTGATCAACTCTGAGAGGTGGTTTGGACTGATCTGGCATTTTATGACATCCTCGCCACCCACACTCCCTGAACCTGTACTTTGGGCTAGATATGCATTTCTGAAGGAACACACTACTAAAATTAATTCAAGTGGCGACTCCTGTGGGACACAATATGGTTTACAACCTTAAACCTGCCTTACCTGAGAAAATATCAGCCTATCCTGAGACAGCCAGCTGAGGCTGCATTTTCGGCTTCCTGGACCCTATTTCACACATATGACATCACTGGTACACCAGATGTAATCCTGAAACCTGTGCAATCAGATTCAGTGGGTGGCAGGTGATTTTTGGGCCAAGTTTCATGGTTACAGAGCAATATTTAGTACTGGTTTGGGCTGATTTACATCTATTTTGGACCATTTTAACAGCATTATTCGGGTTATATATTTTCTGTTCAGACATGTAATGCTCCAAATGTGCCTAAAATATCCCCCTTTATTGTTAAAACAACCATGAAATTAAATAGGGGCTTCAGACTGGCAATATTGTGATATACCTGACATTCCCCAAATGAGGGGAGGCCAGGGGGCCCCCCACACCCCGGAAATGAAATTCCTAATATGACCCTCGAGTGGACCAGACCAATACAAATTCATTCTCTGGTATAAACTGAGTTTCCTGTGAAAATTGCAGCAAGATTGATCAACTCTGAGAGGTGGTTTGGACTGATCTGGCATTTTATGACATCCTCGCCACCCACACTCCCTGAACCTGTACTTTGGGCTAGATATGCATTTCTGAAGGAACACACTACTAAAATTAATTCAAGTGGCGACTCCTGTGGGACACAATATGGTTTACAACCTTAAACCTGCCTTACCTGAGAAAATATCAGCCTATCCTGAGACAGCCAGCTGAGGCTGCATTTTCGGCTTCCTGGACCCTATTTCACACATATGACATCACTGGTACACCAGATGTAATCCTGAAACCTGTGCAATCAGATTCAGTGGGTGGCAGGTGATTTTTGGGCCAAGTTTCATGGTTACAGAGCAATATTTAGTACTGGTTTGGGCTGATTTACATCTATTTTGGACCATTTTAACAGCATTATTCGGGTTATATATTTTCTGTTCAGACATGTAATGCTCCAAATGTGCCTAAAATATCCCCCTTTATTGTTAAAACAACCATGAAATTAAATAGGGGCTTCAGACTGGCAATATTGTGATATACCTGACATTCCCCAAATGAGGGGAGGCCAGGGGGCCCCCCACACCCCGGAAATGAAATTCCTAATATGACCCTCGAGTGGACCAGACCAATACAAATTCATTCTCTGGTATAAACTGAGTTTCCTGTGAAAATTGCAGCAAGATTGATCAACTCTGAGAGGTGGTTTGGACTGATCTGGCATTTTATGACATCCTCGCCACCCACACTCCCTGAACCTGTACTTTGGGCTAGATATGCATTTCTGAAGGAACACACTACTAAAATTAATTCAAGTGGCGACTCCTGTGGGACACAATATGGTTTACAACCTTAAACCTGCCTTACCTGAGAAAATATCAGCCTATCCTGAGACAGCCAGCTGAGGCTGCATTTTCGGCTTCCTGGACCCTATTTCACACATATGACATCACTGGTACACCAGATGTAATCCTGAAACCTGTGCAATCAGATTCAGTGGGTGGCAGGTGATTTTTGGGCCAAGTTTCATGGTTACAGAGCAATATTTAGTACTGGTTTGGGCTGATTTACATCTATTTTGGACCATTTTAACAGCATTATTCGGGTTATATATTTTCTGTTCAGACATGTAATGCTCCAAATGTGCCTAAAATATCCCCCTTTATTGTTAAAACAACCATGAAATTAAATAGGGGCTTCAGACTGGCAATATTGTGATATACCTGACATTCCCCAAATGAGGGGAGGCCAGGGGGCCCCCCACACCCCGGAAATGAAATTCCTAATATGGCCCTCGAGTGGACCAGACCAATACAAATTCATTCTCTGGTATAAACTGAGTTTCCTGTGAAAATTTCAGCAAGATTGATCAACTCTGAGAGGTGGTTTGGACTGATCTGGCATTTTATGACATCCTCGCCACCCACACTCCCTGAACCTGTACTTTGGGCTAGATATGCATTTCTGAAGGAACACACTACTAAAATTAATTCAAGTGGCGACTCCTGTGGGACACAATATGGTTTACAACCTTAAACCTGCCTTACCTGAGAAAATATCAGCCTATCCTGAGACAGCCAGCTGAGGCTGCATTTTCGGCTTCCTGGACCCTATTTCACACATATGACATCACTGGTACACCAGATGTAATCCTGAAACCTGTGCAATCAGATTCAGTGGGTGGCAGGTGATTTTTGGGCCAAGTTTCATGGTTACAGAGCAATATTTAGTACTGGTTTGGGCTGATTTACATCTATTTTGGACCATTTTAACAGCATTATTCGGGTTATATATTTTCTGTTCAGACATGTAATGCTCCAAATGTGCCTAAAATATCCCCCTTTATTGTTAAAACAACCATGAAATTAAATAGGGGCTTCAGACTGGCAATATTGTGATATACCTGACATTCCCCAAATGAGGGGAGGCCAGGGGGCCCCCCACACCCCGGAAATGAAATTCCTAATATGACCCTCGAGTGGACCAGACCAATACAAATTCATTCTCTGGTATAAACTGAGTTTCCTGTGAAAATTGCAGCAAGATTGATCAACTCTGAGAGGTGGTTTGGACTGATCTGGCATTTTATGACATCCTCGCCACCCACACTCCCTGAACCTGTACTTTGGGCTAGATATGCATTTCTGAAGGAACACACTACTAAAATTAATTCAAGTGGCGACTCCTGTGGGACACAATATGGTTTACAACCTTAAACCTGCCTTACCTGAGAAAATATCAGCCTATCCTGAGACAGCCAGCTGAGGCTGCATTTTCGGCTTCCTGGACCCTATTTCACACATATGACATCACTGGTACACCAGATGTAATCCTGAAACCTGTGCAATCAGATTCAGTGGGTGGCAGGTGATTTTTGGGCCAAGTTTCATGGTTACAGAGCAATATTTAGTACTGGTTTGGGCTGATTTACATCTATTTTGGACCATTTTAACAGCATTATTCGGGTTATATATTTTCTGTTCAGACATGTAATGCTCCAAATGTGCCTAAAATATCCCCCTTTATTGTTAAAACAACCATGAAATTAAATAGGGGCTTCAGACTGGCAATATTGTGATATACCTGACATTCCCCAAATGAGGGGAGGCCAGGGGGCCCCCCACACCCCGGAAATGAAATTCCTAATATGACCCTCGAGTGGACCAGACCAATACAAATTCATTCTCTGGTATAAACTGAGTTTCCTGTGAAAATTGCAGCAAGATTGATCAACTCTGAGAGGTGGTTTGGACTGATCTGGCATTTTATGACATCCTCGCCACCCACACTCCCTGAACCTGTACTTTGGGCTAGATATGCATTTCTGAAGGAACACACTACTAAAATTAATTCAAGTGGCGACTCCTGTGGGACACAATATGGTTTACAACCTTAAACCTGCCTTACCTGAGAAAATATCAGCCTATCCTGAGACAGCCAGCTGAGGCTGCATTTTCGGCTTCCTGGACCCTATTTCACACATATGACATCACTGGTACACCAGATGTAATCCTGAAACCTGTGCAATCAGATTCAGTGGGTGGCAGGTGATTTTTGGGCCAAGTTTCATGGTTACAGAGCAATATTTAGTACTGGTTTGGGCTGATTTACATCTATTTTGGACCATTTTAACAGCATTATTCGGGTTATATATTTTCTGTTCAGACATGTAATGCTCCAAATGTGCCTAAAATATCCCCCTTTATTGTTAAAACAACCATGAAATTAAATAGGGGCTTCAGACTGGCAATATTGTGATATACCTGACATTCCCCAAATGAGGGGAGGCCAGGGGGCCCCCCACACCCCGGAAATGAAATTCCTAATATGGCCCTCGAGTGGACCAGACCAATACAAATTCATTCTCTGGTATAAACTGAGTTTCCTGTGAAAATTTCAGCAAGATTGATCAACTCTGAGAGGTGGTTTGGACTGATCTGGCATTTTATGACATCCTCGCCACCCACACTCCCTGAACCTGTACTTTGGGCTAGATATGCATTTCTGAAGGAACACACTACTAAAATTAATTCAAGTGGCGACTCCTGTGGGACACAATATGGTTTACAACCTTAAACCTGCCTTACCTGAGAAAATATCAGCCTATCCTGAGACAGCCAGCTGAGGCTGCATTTTCGGCTTCCTGGACCCTATTTCACACATATGACATCACTGGTACACCAGATGTAATCCTGAAACCTGTGCAATCAGATTCAGTGGGTGGCAGGTGATTTTTGGGCCAAGTTTCATGGTTACAGAGCAATATTTAGTACTGGTTTGGGCTGATTTACATCTATTTTGGACCATTTTAACAGCATTATTCGGGTTATATATTTTCTGTTCAGACATGTAATGCTCCAAATGTGCCTAAAATATCCCCCTTTATTGTTAAAACAACCATGAAATTAAATAGGGGCTTCAGACTGGCAATATTGTGATATACCTGACATTCCCCAAATGAGGGGAGGCCAGGGGGCCCCCCACACCCCGGAAATGAAATTCCTAATATGGCCCTCGAGTGGACCAGACCAATACAAATTCATTCTCTGGTATAAACTGAGTTTCCTGTGAAAATTTCAGCAAGATTGATCAACTCTGAGAGGTGGTTTGGACTGATCTGGCATTTTATGACATCCTCGCCACCCACACTCCCTGAACCTGTACTTTGGGCTAGATATGCATTTCTGAAGGAACACACTACTAAAATTAATTCAAGTGGCGACTCCTGTGGGACACAATATGGTTTACAACCTTAAACCTGCCTTACCTGAGAAAATATCAGCCTATCCTGAGACAGCCAGCTGAGGCTGCATTTTCGGCTTCCTGGACCCTATTTCACACATATGACATCACTGGTACACCAGATGTAATCCTGAAACCTGTGCAATCAGATTCAGTGGGTGGCAGGTGATTTTTGGGCCAAGTTTCATGGTTACAGAGCAATATTTAGTACTGGTTTGGGCTGATTTACATCTATTTTGGACCATTTTAACAGCATTATTCGGGTTATATATTTTCTGTTCAGACATGTAATGCTCCAAATGTGCCTAAAATATCCCCCTTTATTGTTAAAACAACCATGAAATTAAATAGGGGCTTCAGACTGGCAATATTGTGATATACCTGACATTCCCCAAATGAGGGGAGGCCAGGGGGCCCCCCACACCCCGGAAATGAAATTCCTAATATGGCCCTCGAGTGGACCAGACCAATACAAATTCATTCTCTGGTATAAACTGAGTTTCCTGTGAAAATTTCAGCAAGATTGATCAACTCTGAGAGGTGGTTTGGACTGATCTGGCATTTTATGACATCCTCGCCACCCACACTCCCTGAACCTGTACTTTGGGCTAGATATGCATTTCTGAAGGAACACACTACTAAAATTAATTCAAGTGGCGACTCCTGTGGGACACAATATGGTTTACAACCTTAAACCTGCCTTACCTGAGAAAATATCAGCCTATCCTGAGACAGCCAGCTGAGGCTGCATTTTCGGCTTCCTGGACCCTATTTCACACATATGACATCACTGGTACACCAGATGTAATCCTGAAACCTGTGCAATCAGATTCAGTGGGTGGCAGGTGATTTTTGGGCCAAGTTTCATGGTTACAGAGCAATATTTAGTACTGGTTTGGGCTGATTTACATCTATTTTGGACCATTTTAACAGCATTATTCGGGTTATATATTTTCTGTTCAGACATGTAATGCTCCAAATGTGCCTAAAATATCCCCCTTTATTGTTAAAACAACCATGAAATTAAATAGGGGCTTCAGACTGGCAATATTGTGATATACCTGACATTCCCCAAATGAGGGGAGGCCAGGGGGCCCCCCACACCCCGGAAATGAAATTCCTAATATGGCCCTCGAGTGGACCAGACCAATACAAATTCATTCTCTGGTATAAACTGAGTTTCCTGTGAAAATTTCAGCAAGATTGATCAACTCTGAGAGGTGGTTTGGACTGATCTGGCATTTTATGACATCCTCGCCACCCACACTCCCTGAACCTGTACTTTGGGCTAGATATGCATTTCTGAAGGAACACACTACTAAAATTAATTCAAGTGGCGACTCCTGTGGGACACAATATGGTTTACAACCTTAAACCTGCCTTACCTGAGAAAATATCAGCCTATCCTGAGACAGCCAGCTGAGGCTGCATTTTCGGCTTCCTGGACCCTATTTCACACATATGACATCACTGGTACACCAGATGTAATCCTGAAACCTGTGCAATCAGATTCAGTGGGTGGCAGGTGATTTTTGGGCCAAGTTTCATGGTTACAGAGCAATATTTAGTACTGGTTTGGGCTGATTTACATCTATTTTGGACCATTTTAACAGCATTATTCGGGTTATATATTTTCTGTTCAGACATGTAATGCTCCAAATGTGCCTAAAATATCCCCCTTTATTGTTAAAACAACCATGAAATTAAATAGGGGCTTCAGACTGGCAATATTGTGATATACCTGACATTCCCCAAATGAGGGGAGGCCAGGGGGCCCCCCACACCCCGGAAATGAAATTCCTAATATGGCCCTCGAGTGGACCAGACCAATACAAATTCATTCTCTGGTATAAACTGAGTTTCCTGTGAAAATTTCAGCAAGATTGATCAACTCTGAGAGGTGGTTTGGACTGATCTGGCATTTTATGACATCCTCGCCACCCACACTCCCTGAACCTGTACTTTGGGCTAGATATGCATTTCTGAAGGAACACACTACTAAAATTAATTCAAGTGGCGACTCCTGTGGGACACAATATGGTTTACAACCTTAAACCTGCCTTACCTGAGAAAATATCAGCCTATCCTGAGACAGCCAGCTGAGGCTGCATTTTCGGCTTCCTGGACCCTATTTCACACATATGACATCACTGGTACACCAGATGTAATCCTGAAACCTGTGCAATCAGATTCAGTGGGTGGCAGGTGATTTTTGGGCCAAGTTTCATGGTTACAGAGCAATATTTAGTACTGGTTTGGGCTGATTTACATCTATTTTGGACCATTTTAACAGCATTATTCGGGTTATATATTTTCTGTTCAGACATGTAATGCTCCAAATGTGCCTAAAATATTCCCCTTTATTGTTAAAACAACCATGAAATTAAATAGGGGCTTCAGACTGGCAATATTGTGATATACCTGACATTCCCCAAATGAGGGGAGGCCAGGGGGCCCCCCACACCCCGGAAATGAAATTCCTAATATGGCCCTCGAGTGGACCAGACCAATAAAAATTCATTCTCTGATATAAACTGAGTTTCCTGTGAAAATTTCAGCAAGATTGATCAACTCTGAGAGGTGGTTTGGACTGATCTGGCATTTTATGACATCCTCGCCACCCACACTCCCTGAACCTGTACTTTGGGCTAGATATGCATTTCTGAAGGAACACACTACTAAAATTAATTCAAGTGGCGACTCCTGTGGGACACAATATGGTTTACAACCTTAAACCTGCCTTACCTGAGAAAATATCAGCCTATCCTGAGACAGCCAGCTGAGGCTGCATTTTCGGCTTCCTGGACCCTATTTCACACATATGACATCACTGGTACACCAGATGTAATCCTGAAACCTGTGCAATCAGATTCAGTGGGTGGCAGGTGATTTTTGGGCCAAGTTTCATGGTTACAGAGCAATATTTAGTACTGGTTTGGGCTGATTTACATCTATTTTGGACCATTTTAACAGCATTATTCGGGTTATATATTTTCTGTTCAGACATGTAATGCTCCAAATGTGCCTAAAATATCCCCCTTTATTGTTAAAACAACCATGAAATTAAATAGGGGCTTCAGACTGGCAATATTGTGATATACCTGACATTCCCCAAATGAGGGGAGGCCAGGGGGCCCCCCACACCCCGGAAATGAAATTCCTAATATGGCCCTCGAGTGGACCAGACCAATACAAATTCATTCTCTGGTATAAACTGAGTTTCCTGTGAAAATTTCAGCAAGATTGATCAACTCTGAGAGGTGGTTTGGACTGATCTGGCATTTTATGACATCCTCGCCACCCACACTCCCTGAACCTGTACTTTGGGCTAGATATGCATTTCTGAAGGAACACACTACTAAAATTAATTCAAGTGGCGACTCCTGTGGGACACAATATGGTTTACAACCTTAAACCTGCCTTACCTGAGAAAATATCAGCCTATCCTGAGACAGCCAGCTGAGGCTGCATTTTCGGCTTCCTGGACCCTATTTCACACATATGACATCACTGGTACACCAGATGTAATCCTGAAACCTGTGCAATCAGATTCAGTGGGTGGCAGGTGATTTTTGGGCCAAGTTTCATGGTTACAGAGCAATATTTAGTACTGGTTTGGGCTGATTTACATCTATTTTGGACCATTTTAACAGCATTATTCGGGTTATATATTTTCTGTTCAGACATGTAATGCTCCAAATGTGCCTAAAATATCCCCCTTTATTGTTAAAACAACCATGAAATTAAATAGGGGCTTCAGACTGGCAATATTGTGATATACCTGACATTCCCCAAATGAGGGGAGGCCAGGGGGCCCCCCACACCCCGGAAATGAAATTCCTAATATGGCCCTCGAGTGGACCAGACCAATACAAATTCATTCTCTGGTATAAACTGAGTTTCCTGTGAAAATTTCAGCAAGATTGATCAACTCTGAGAGGTGGTTTGGACTGATCTGGCATTTTATGACATCCTCGCCACCCACACTCCCTGAACCTGTACTTTGGGCTAGATATGCATTTCTGAAGGAACACACTACTAAAATTAATTCAAGTGGCGACTCCTGTGGGACACAATATGGTTTACAACCTTAAACCTGCCTTACCTGAGAAAATATCAGCCTATCCTGAGACAGCCAGCTGAGGCTGCATTTTCGGCTTCCTGGACCCTATTTCACACATATGACATCACTGGTACACCAGATGTAATCCTGAAACCTGTGCAATCAGATTCAGTGGGTGGCAGGTGATTTTTGGGCCAAGTTTCATGGTTACAGAGCAATATTTAGTACTGGTTTGGGCTGATTTACATCTATTTTGGACCATTTTAACAGCATTATTCGGGTTATATATTTTCTGTTCAGACATGTAATGCTCCAAATGTGCCTAAAATATCCCCCTTTATTGTTAAAACAACCATGAAATTAAATAGGGGCTTCAGACTGGCAATATTGTGATATACCTGACATTCCCCAAATGAGGGGAGGCCAGGGGGCCCCCCACACCCCGGAAATGAAATTCCTAATATGACCCTCGAGTGGACCAGACCAATACAAATTCATTCTCTGGTATAAACTGAGTTTCCTGTGAAAATTGCAGCAAGATTGATCAACTCTGAGAGGTGGTTTGGACTGATCTGGCATTTTATGACATCCTCGCCACCCACACTCCCTGAACCTGTACTTTGGGCTAGATATGCATTTCTGAAGGAACACACTACTAAAATTAATTCAAGTGGCGACTCCTGTGGGACACAATATGGTTTACAACCTTAAACCTGCCTTACCTGAGAAAATATCAGCCTATCCTGAGACAGCCAGCTGAGGCTGCATTTTCGGCTTCCTGGACCCTATTTCACACATATGACATCACTGGTACACCAGATGTAATCCTGAAACCTGTGCAATCAGATTCAGTGGGTGGCAGGTGATTTTTGGGCCAAGTTTCATGGTTACAGAGCAATATTTAGTACTGGTTTGGGCTGATTTACATCTATTTTGGACCATTTTAACAGCATTATTCGGGTTATATATTTTCTGTTCAGACATGTAATGCTCCAAATGTGCCTAAAATATCCCCCTTTATTGTTAAAACAACCATGAAATTAAATAGGGGCTTCAGACTGGCAATATTGTGATATACCTGACATTCCCCAAATGAGGGGAGGCCAGGGGGCCCCCCACACCCCGGAAATGAAATTCCTAATATGGCCCTCGAGTGGACCAGACCAATACAAATTCATTCTCTGGTATAAACTGAGTTTCCTGTGAAAATTTCAGCAAGATTGATCAACTCTGAGAGGTGGTTTGGACTGATCTGGCATTTTATGACATCCTCGCCACCCACACTCCCTGAACCTGTACTTTGGGCTAGATATGCATTTCTGAAGGAACACACTACTAACATTAATTCAAGTGGCGACTCCTGTGGGACACAATATGGTTTACAACCTTAAACCTGCCTTACCTGAGAAAATATCAGCCTATCCTGAGACAGCCAGCTGAGGCTGCATTTTCGGCTTCCTGGACCCTATTTCACACATATGACATCACTGGTACACCAGATGTAATCCTGAAACCTGTGCAATCAGATTCAGTGGGTGGCAGGTGATTTTTGGGCCAAGTTTCATGGTTACAGAGCAATATTTAGTACTGGTTTGGGCTGATTTACATCTATTTTGGACCATTTTAACAGCATTATTCGGGTTATATATTTTCTGTTCAGACATGTAATGCTCCAAATGTGCCTAAAATATCCCCCTTTATTGTTAAAACAACCATGAAATTAAATAGGGGCTTCAGACTGGCAATATTGTGATATACCTGACATTCCCCAAATGAGGGGAGGCCAGGGGGCCCCCCACACCCCGGAAATGAAATTCCTAATATGGCCCTCGAGTGGACCAGACCAATACAAATTCATTCTCTGGTATAAACTGAGTTTCCTGTGAAAATTTCAGCAAGATTGATCAACTCTGAGAGGTGGTTTGGACTGATCTGGCATTTTATGACATCCTCGCCACCCACACTCCCTGAACCTGTACTTTGGGCTAGATATGCATTTCTGAAGGAACACACTACTAAAATTAATTCAAGTGGCGACTCCTGTGGGACACAATATGGTTTACAACCTTAAACCTGCCTTACCTGAGAAAATATCAGCCTATCCTGAGACAGCCAGCTGAGGCTGCATTTTCGGCTTCCTGGACCCTATTTCACACATATGACATCACTGGTACACCAGATGTAATCCTGAAACCTGTGCAATCAGATTCAGTGGGTGGCAGGTGATTTTTGGGCCAAGTTTCATGGTTACAGAGCAATATTTAGTACTGGTTTGGGCTGATTTACATCTATTTTGGACCATTTTAACAGCATTATTCGGGTTATATATTTTCTGTTCAGACATGTAATGCTCCAAATGTGCCTAAAATATCCCCCTTTATTGTTAAAACAACCATGAAATTAAATAGGGGCTTCAGACTGGCAATATTGTGATATACCTGACATTCCCCAAATGAGGGGAGGCCAGGGGGCCCCCCACACCCCGGAAATGAAATTCCTAATATGACCCTCGAGTGGACCAGACCAATACAAATTCATTCTCTGGTATAAACTGAGTTTCCTGTGAAAATTGCAGCAAGATTGATCAACTCTGAGAGGTGGTTTGGACTGATCTGGCATTTTATGACATCCTCGCCACCCACACTCCCTGAACCTGTACTTTGGGCTAGATATGCATTTCTGAAGGAACACACTACTAAAATTAATTCAAGTGGCGACTCCTGTGGGACACAATATGGTTTACAACCTTAAACCTGCCTTACCTGAGAAAATATCAGCCTATCCTGAGACAGCCAGCTGAGGCTGCATTTTCGGCTTCCTGGACCCTATTTCACACATATGACATCACTGGTACACCAGATGTAATCCTGAAACCTGTGCAATCAGATTCAGTGGGTGGCAGGTGATTTTTGGGCCAAGTTTCATGGTTACAGAGCAATATTTAGTACTGGTTTGGGCTGATTTACATCTATTTTGGACCATTTTAACAGCATTATTCGGGTTATATATTTTCTGTTCAGACATGTAATGCTCCAAATGTGCCTAAAATATCCCCCTTTATTGTTAAAACAACCATGAAATTAAATAGGGGCTTCAGACTGGCAATATTGTGATATACCTGACATTCCCCAAATGAGGGGAGGCCAGGGGGCCCCCCACACCCCGGAAATGAAATTCCTAATATGGCCCTCGAGTGGACCAGACCAATACAAATTCATTCTCTGGTATAAACTGAGTTTCCTGTGAAAATTTCAGCAAGATTGATCAACTCTGAGAGGTGGTTTGGACTGATCTGGCATTTTATGACATCCTCGCCACCCACACTCCCTGAACCTGTACTTTGGGCTAGATATGCATTTCTGAAGGAACACACTACTAAAATTAATTCAAGTGGCGACTCCTGTGGGACACAATATGGTTTACAACCTTAAACCTGCCTTACCTGAGAAAATATCAGCCTATCCTGAGACAGCCAGCTGAGGCTGCATTTTCGGCTTCCTGGACCCTATTTCACACATATGACATCACTGGTACACCAGATGTAATCCTGAAACCTGTGCAATCAGATTCAGTGGGTGGCAGGTGATTTTTGGGCCAAGTTTCATGGTTACAGAGCAATATTTAGTACTGGTTTGGGCTGATTTACATCTATTTTGGACCATTTTAACAGCATTATTCGGGTTATATATTTTCTGTTCAGACATGTAATGCTCCAAATGTGCCTAAAATATCCCCCTTTATTGTTAAAACAACCATGAAATTAAATAGGGGCTTCAGACTGGCAATATTGTGATATACCTGACATTCCCCAAATGAGGGGAGGCCAGGGGGCCCCCCACACCCCGGAAATGAAATTCCTAATATGACCCTCGAGTGGACCAGACCAATACAAATTCATTCTCTGGTATAAACTGAGTTTCCTGTGAAAATTGCAGCAAGATTGATCAACTCTGAGAGGTGGTTTGGACTGATCTGGCATTTTATGACATCCTCGCCACCCACACTCCCTGAACCTGTACTTTGGGCTAGATATGCATTTCTGAAGGAACACACTACTAAAATTAATTCAAGTGGCGACTCCTGTGGGACACAATATGGTTTACAACCTTAAACCTGCCTTACCTGAGAAAATATCAGCCTATCCTGAGACAGCCAGCTGAGGCTGCATTTTCGGCTTCCTGGACCCTATTTCACACATATGACATCACTGGTACACCAGATGTAATCCTGAAACCTGTGCAATCAGATTCAGTGGGTGGCAGGTGATTTTTGGGCCAAGTTTCATGGTTACAGAGCAATATTTAGTACTGGTTTGGGCTGATTTACATCTATTTTGGACCATTTTAACAGCATTATTCGGGTTATATATTTTCTGTTCAGACATGTAATGCTCCAAATGTGCCTAAAATATCCCCCTTTATTGTTAAAACAACCATGAAATTAAATAGGGGCTTCAGACTGGCAATATTGTGATATACCTGACATTCCCCAAATGAGGGGAGGCCAGGGGGCCCCCCACACCCCGGAAATGAAATTCCTAATATGGCCCTCGAGTGGACCAGACCAATACAAATTCATTCTCTGGTATAAACTGAGTTTCCTGTGAAAATTTCAGCAAGATTGATCAACTCTGAGAGGTGGTTTGGACTGATCTGGCATTTTATGACATCCTCGCCACCCACACTCCCTGAACCTGTACTTTGGGCTAGATATGCATTTCTGAAGGAACACACTACTAAAATTAATTCAAGTGGCGACTCCTGTGGGACACAATATGGTTTACAACCTTAAACCTGCCTTACCTGAGAAAATATCAGCCTATCCTGAGACAGCCAGCTGAGGCTGCATTTTCGGCTTCCTGGACCCTATTTCACACATATGACATCACTGGTACACCAGATGTAATCCTGAAACCTGTGCAATCAGATTCAGTGGGTGGCAGGTGATTTTTGGGCCAAGTTTCATGGTTACAGAGCAATATTTAGTACTGGTTTGGGCTGATTTACATCTATTTTGGACCATTTTAACAGCATTATTCGGGTTATATATTTTCTGTTCAGACATGTAATGCTCCAAATGTGCCTAAAATATCCCCCTTTATTGTTAAAACAACCATGAAATTAAATAGGGGCTTCAGACTGGCAATATTGTGATATACCTGACATTCCCCAAATGAGGGGAGGCCAGGGGGCCCCCCACACCCCGGAAATGAAATTCCTAATATGACCCTCGAGTGGACCAGACCAATACAAATTCATTCTCTGGTATAAACTGAGTTTCCTGTGAAAATTGCAGCAAGATTGATCAACTCTGAGAGGTGGTTTGGACTGATCTGGCATTTTATGACATCCTCGCCACCCACACTCCCTGAACCTGTACTTTGGGCTAGATATGCATTTCTGAAGGAACACACTACTAAAATTAATTCAAGTGGCGACTCCTGTGGGACACAATATGGTTTACAACCTTAAACCTGCCTTACCTGAGAAAATATCAGCCTATCCTGAGACAGCCAGCTGAGGCTGCATTTTCGGCTTCCTGGACCCTATTTCACACATATGACATCACTGGTACACCAGATGTAATCCTGAAACCTGTGCAATCAGATTCAGTGGGTGGCAGGTGATTTTTGGGCCAAGTTTCATGGTTACAGAGCAATATTTAGTACTGGTTTGGGCTGATTTACATCTATTTTGGACCATTTTAACAGCATTATTCGGGTTATATATTTTCTGTTCAGACATGTAATGCTCCAAATGTGCCTAAAATATCCCCCTTTATTGTTAAAACAACCATGAAATTAAATAGGGGCTTCAGACTGGCAATATTGTGATATACCTGACATTCCCCAAATGAGGGGAGGCCAGGGGGCCCCCCACACCCCGGAAATGAAATTCCTAATATGGCCCTCGAGTGGACCAGACCAATACAAATTCATTCTCTGGTATAAACTGAGTTTCCTGTGAAAATTTCAGCAAGATTGATCAACTCTGAGAGGTGGTTTGGACTGATCTGGCATTTTATGACATCCTCGCCACCCACACTCCCTGAACCTGTACTTTGGGCTAGATATGCATTTCTGAAGGAACACACTACTAAAATTAATTCAAGTGGCGACTCCTGTGGGACACAATATGGTTTACAACCTTAAACCTGCCTTACCTGAGAAAATATCAGCCTATCCTGAGACAGCCAGCTGAGGCTGCATTTTCGGCTTCCTGGACCCTATTTCACACATATGACATCACTGGTACACCAGATGTAATCCTGAAACCTGTGCAATCAGATTCAGTGGGTGGCAGGTGATTTTTGGGCCAAGTTTCATGGTTACAGAGCAATATTTAGTACTGGTTTGGGCTGATTTACATCTATTTTGGACCATTTTAACAGCATTATTCGGGTTATATATTTTCTGTTCAGACATGTAATGCTCCAAATGTGCCTAAAATATCCCCCTTTATTGTTAAAACAACCATGAAATTAAATAGGGGCTTCAGACTGGCAATATTGTGATATACCTGACATTCCCCAAATGAGGGGAGGCCAGGGGGCCCCCCACACCCCGGAAATGAAATTCCTAATATGACCCTCGAGTGGACCAGACCAATACAAATTCATTCTCTGGTATAAACTGAGTTTCCTGTGAAAATTGCAGCAAGATTGATCAACTCTGAGAGGTGGTTTGGACTGATCTGGCATTTTATGACATCCTCGCCACCCACACTCCCTGAACCTGTACTTTGGGCTAGATATGCATTTCTGAAGGAACACACTACTAAAATTAATTCAAGTGGCGACTCCTGTGGGACACAATATGGTTTACAACCTTAAACCTGCCTTACCTGAGAAAATATCAGCCTATCCTGAGACAGCCAGCTGAGGCTGCATTTTCGGCTTCCTGGACCCTATTTCACACATATGACATCACTGGTACACCAGATGTAATCCTGAAACCTGTGCAATCAGATTCAGTGGGTGGCAGGTGATTTTTGGGCCAAGTTTCATGGTTACAGAGCAATATTTAGTACTGGTTTGGGCTGATTTACATCTATTTTGGACCATTTTAACAGCATTATTCGGGTTATATATTTTCTGTTCAGACATGTAATGCTCCAAATGTGCCTAAAATATCCCCCTTTATTGTTAAAACAACCATGAAATTAAATAGGGGCTTCAGACTGGCAATATTGTGATATACCTGACATTCCCCAAATGAGGGGAGGCCAGGGGGCCCCCCACACCCCGGAAATGAAATTCCTAATATGGCCCTCGAGTGGACCAGACCAATACAAATTCATTCTCTGGTATAAACTGAGTTTCCTGTGAAAATTTCAGCAAGATTGATCAACTCTGAGAGGTGGTTTGGACTGATCTGGCATTTTATGACATCCTCGCCACCCACACTCCCTGAACCTGTACTTTGGGCTAGATATGCATTTCTGAAGGAACACACTACTAAAATTAATTCAAGTGGCGACTCCTGTGGGACACAATATGGTTTACAACCTTAAACCTGCCTTACCTGAGAAAATATCAGCCTATCCTGAGACAGCCAGCTGAGGCTGCATTTTCGGCTTCCTGGACCCTATTTCACACATATGACATCACTGGTACACCAGATGTAATCCTGAAACCTGTGCAATCAGATTCAGTGGGTGGCAGGTGATTTTTGGGCCAAGTTTCATGGTTACAGAGCAATATTTAGTACTGGTTTGGGCTGATTTACATCTATTTTGGACCATTTTAACAGCATTATTCGGGTTATATATTTTCTGTTCAGACATGTAATGCTCCAAATGTGCCTAAAATATCCCCCTTTATTGTTAAAACAACCATGAAATTAAATAGGGGCTTCAGACTGGCAATATTGTGATATACCTGACATTCCCCAAATGAGGGGAGGCCAGGGGGCCCCCCACACACCGGAAATGAAATTCCTAATATGGCCCTCGAGTGGACCAGACCAATACAAATTCATTCTCTGGTATAAACTGAGTTTCCTGTGAAAATTTCAGCAAGATTGATCAACTCTGAGAGGTGGTTTGGACTGATCTGGCATTTTATGACATCCTCGCCACCCACACTCCCTGAACCTGTACTTTGGGCTAGATATGCATTTCTGAAGGAACACACTACTAAAATTAATTCAAGTGGCGACTCCTGTGGGACACAATATGGTTTACAACCTTAAACCTGCCTTACCTGAGAAAATATCAGCCTATCCTGAGACAGCCAGCTGAGGCTGCATTTTCGGCTTCCTGGACCCTATTTCACACATATGACATCACTGGTACACCAGATGTAATCCTGAAACCTGTGCAATCAGATTCAGTGGGTGGCAGGTGATTTTTGGGCCAAGTTTCATGGTTACAGAGCAATATTTAGTACTGGTTTGGGCTGATTTACATCTATTTTGGAGCATTTTAACAGCATTATTCGGGTTATATATTTTCTGTTCAGACATGTAATGCTCCAAATGTGCCTAAAATATCCCCCTTTATTGTTAAAACAACCATGAAATTAAATAGGGGCTTCAGACTGGCAATATTGTGATATACCTGACATTCCCCAAATGAGGGGAGGCCAGGGGGCCCCCCACACCCCGGAAATGAAATTCCTAATATGGCCCTCGAGTGGACCAGACCAATACAAATTCATTCTCTGGTATAAACTGAGTTTCCTGTGAAAATTTCAGCAAGATTGATCAACTCTGAGAGGTGGTTTGGACTGATCTGGCATTTTATGACATCCTCGCCACCCACACTCCCTGAACCTGTACTTTGGGCTAGATATGCATTTCTGAAGGAACACACTACTAAAATTAATTCAAGTGGCGACTCCTGTGGGACACAATATGGTTTACAACCTTAAACCTGCCTTACCTGAGAAAATATCAGCCTATCCTGAGACAGCCAGCTGAGGCTGCATTTTCGGCTTCCTGGACCCTATTTCACACATATGACATCACTGGTACACCAGATGTAATCCTGAAACCTGTGCAATCAGATTCAGTGGGTGGCAGGTGATTTTTGGGCCAAGTTTCATGGTTACAGAGCAATATTTAGTACTGGTTTGGGCTGATTTACATCTATTTTGGACCATTTTAACAGCATTATTCGGGTTATATATTTTCTGTTCAGACATGTAATGCTCCAAATGTGCCTAAAATATCCCCCTTTATTGTTAAAACAACCATGAAATTAAATAGGGGCTTCAGACTGGCAATATTGTGATATACCTGACATTCCCCAAATGAGGGGAGGCCAGGGGGCCCCCCACACCCCGGAAATGAAATTCCTAATATGGCCCTCGAGTGGACCAGACCAATACAAATTCATTCTCTGGTATAAACTGAGTTTCCTGTGAAAATTTCAGCAAGATTGATCAACTCTGAGAGGTGGTTTGGACTGATCTGGCATTTTATGACATCCTCGCCACCCACACTCCCTGAACCTGTACTTTGGGCTAGATATGCATTTCTGAAGGAACACACTACTAAAATTAATTCAAGTGGCGACTCCTGTGGGACACAATATGGTTTACAACCTTAAACCTGCCTTACCTGAGAAAATATCAGCCTATCCTGAGACAGCCAGCTGAGGCTGCATTTTCGGCTTCCTGGACCCTATTTCACACATATGACATCACTGGTACACCAGATGTAATCCTGAAACCTGTGCAATCAGATTCAGTGGGTGGCAGGTGATTTTTGGGCCAAGTTTCATGGTTACAGAGCAATATTTAGTACTGGTTTGGGCTGATTTACATCTATTTTGGACCATTTTAACAGCATTATTCGGGTTATATATTTTCTGTTCAGACATGTAATGCTCCAAATGTGCCTAAAATATCCCCCTTTATTGTTAAAACAACCATGAAATTAAATAGGGGCTTCAGACTGGCAATATTGTGATATACCTGACATTCCCCAAATGAGGGGAGGCCAGGGGGCCCCCCACACCCCGGAAATGAAATTCCTAATATGGCCCTCGAGTGGACCAGACCAATACAAATTCATTCTCTGGTATAAACTGAGTTTCCTGTGAAAATTTCAGCAAGATTGATCAACTCTGAGAGGTGGTTTGGACTGATCTGGCATTTTATGACATCCTCGCCACCCACACTCCCTGAACCTGTACTTTGGGCTAGATATGCATTTCTGAAGGAACACACTACTAAAATTAATTCAAGTGGCGACTCCTGTGGGACACAATATGGTTTACAACCTTAAACCTGCCTTACCTGAGAAAATATCAGCCTATCCTGAGACAGCCAGCTGAGGCTGCATTTTCGGCTTCCTGGACCCTATTTCACACATATGACATCACTGGTACACCAGATGTAATCCTGAAACCTGTGCAATCAGATTCAGTGGGTGGCAGGTGATTTTTGGGCCAAGTTTCATGGTTACAGAGCAATATTTAGTACTGGTTTGGGCTGATTTACATCTATTTTGGACCATTTTAACAGCATTATTCGGGTTATATATTTTCTGTTCAGACATGTAATGCTCCAAATGTGCCTAAAATATCCCCCTTTATTGTTAAAACAACCATGAAATTAAATAGGGGCTTCAGACTGGCAATATTGTGATATACCTGACATTCCCCAAATGAGGGGAGGCCAGGGGGCCCCCCACACACCGGAAATGAAATTCCTAATATGGCCCTCGAGTGGACCAGACCAATACAAATTCATTCTCTGGTATAAACTGAGTTTCCTGTGAAAATTTCAGCAAGATTGATCAACTCTGAGAGGTGGTTTGGACTGATCTGGCATTTTATGACATCCTCGCCACCCACACTCCCTGAACCTGTACTTTGGGCTAGATATGCATTTCTGAAGGAACACACTACTAAAATTAATTCAAGTGGCGACTCCTGTGGGACACAATATGGTTTACAACCTTAAACCTGCCTTACCTGAGAAAATATCAGCCTATCCTGAGACAGCCAGCTGAGGCTGCATTTTCGGCTTCCTGGACCCTATTTCACACATATGACATCACTGGTACACCAGATGTAATCCTGAAACCTGTGCAATCAGATTCAGTGGGTGGCAGGTGATTTTTGGGCCAAGTTTCATGGTTACAGAGCAATATTTAGTACTGGTTTGGGCTGATTTACATCTATTTTGGAGCATTTTAACAGCATTATTCGGGTTATATATTTTCTGTTCAGACATGTAATGCTCCAAATGTGCCTAAAATATCCCCCTTTATTGTTAAAACAACCATGAAATTAAATAGGGGCTTCAGACTGGCAATATTGTGATATACCTGACATTCCCCAAATGAGGGGAGGCCAGGGGGCCCCCCACACCCCGGAAATGAAATTCCTAATATGGCCCTCGAGTGGACCAGACCAATACAAATTCATTCTCTGGTATAAACTGAGTTTCCTGTGAAAATTTCAGCAAGATTGATCAACTCTGAGAGGTGGTTTGGACTGATCTGGCATTTTATGACATCCTCGCCACCCACACTCCCTGAACCTGTACTTTGGGCTAGATATGCATTTCTGAAGGAACACACTACTAAAATTAATTCAAGTGGCGACTCCTGTGGGACACAATATGGTTTACAACCTTAAACCTGCCTTACCTGAGAAAATATCAGCCTATCCTGAGACAGCCAGCTGAGGCTGCATTTTCGGCTTCCTGGACCCTATTTCACACATATGACATCACTGGTACACCAGATGTAATCCTGAAACCTGTGCAATCAGATTCAGTGGGTGGCAGGTGATTTTTGGGCCAAGTTTCATGGTTACAGAGCAATATTTAGTACTGGTTTGGGCTGATTTACATCTATTTTGGACCATTTTAACAGCATTATTCGGGTTATATATTTTCTGTTCAGACATGTAATGCTCCAAATGTGCCTAAAATATCCCCCTTTATTGTTAAAACAACCATGAAATTAAATAGGGGCTTCAGACTGGCAATATTGTGATATACCTGACATTCCCCAAATGAGGGGAGGCCAGGGGGCCCCCCACACCCCGGAAATGAAATTCCTAATATGGCCCTCGAGTGGACCAGACCAATACAAATTCATTCTCTGGTATAAACTGAGTTTCCTGTGAAAATTTCAGCAAGATTGATCAACTCTGAGAGGTGGTTTGGACTGATCTGGCATTTTATGACATCCTCGCCACCCACACTCCCTGAACCTGTACTTTGGGCTAGATATGCATTTCTGAAGGAACACACTACTAAAATTAATTCAAGTGGCGACTCCTGTGGGACACAATATGGTTTACAACCTTAAACCTGCCTTACCTGAGAAAATATCAGCCTATCCTGAGACAGCCAGCTGAGGCTGCATTTTCGGCTTCCTGGACCCTATTTCACACATATGACATCACTGGTACACCAGATGTAATCCTGAAACCTGTGCAATCAGATTCAGTGGGTGGCAGGTGATTTTTGGGCCAAGTTTCATGGTTACAGAGCAATATTTAGTACTGGTTTGGGCTGATTTACATCTATTTTGGACCATTTTAACAGCATTATTCGGGTTATATATTTTCTGTTCAGACATGTAATGCTCCAAATGTGCCTAAAATATCCCCCTTTATTGTTAAAACAACCATGAAATTAAATAGGGGCTTCAGACTGGCAATATTGTGATATACCTGACATTCCCCAAATGAGGGGAGGCCAGGGGGCCCCCCACACCCCGGAAATGAAATTCCTAATATGGCCCTCGAGTGGACCAGACCAATACAAATTCATTCTCTGGTATAAACTGAGTTTCCTGTGAAAATTTCAGCAAGATTGATCAACTCTGAGAGGTGGTTTGGACTGATCTGGCATTTTATGACATCCTCGCCACCCACACTCCCTGAACCTGTACTTTGGGCTAGATATGCATTTCTGAAGGAACACACTACTAAAATTAATTCAAGTGGCGACTCCTGTGGGACACAATATGGTTTACAACCTTAAACCTGCCTTACCTGAGAAAATATCAGCCTATCCTGAGACAGCCAGCTGAGGCTGCATTTTCGGCTTCCTGGACCCTATTTCACACATATGACATCACTGGTACACCAGATGTAATCCTGAAACCTGTGCAATCAGATTCAGTGGGTGGCAGGTGATTTTTGGGCCAAGTTTCATGGTTACAGAGCAATATTTAGTACTGGTTTGGGCTGATTTACATCTATTTTGGACCATTTTAACAGCATTATTCGGGTTATATATTTTCTGTTCAGACATGTAATGCTCCAAATGTGCCTAAAATATCCCCCTTTATTGTTAAAACAACCATGAAATTAAATAGGGGCTTCAGACTGGCAATATTGTGATATACCTGACATTCCCCAAATGAGGGGAGGCCAGGGGGCCCCCCACACCCCGGAAATGAAATTCCTAATATGGCCCTCGAGTGGACCAGACCAATACAAATTCATTCTCTGGTATAAACTGAGTTTCCTGTGAAAATTTCAGCAAGATTGATCAACTCTGAGAGGTGGTTTGGACTGATCTGGCATTTTATGACATCCTCGCCACCCACACTCCCTGAACCTGTACTTTGGGCTAGATATGCATTTCTGAAGGAACACACTACTAAAATTAATTCAAGTGGCGACTCCTGTGGGACACAATATGGTTTACAACCTTAAACCTGCCTTACCTGAGAAAATATCAGCCTATCCTGAGACAGCCAGCTGAGGCTGCATTTTCGGCTTCCTGGACCCTATTTCACACATATGACATCACTGGTACACCAGATGTAATCCTGAAACCTGTGCAATCAGATTCAGTGGGTGGCAGGTGATTTTTGGGCCAAGTTTCATGGTTACAGAGCAATATTTAGTACTGGTTTGGGCTGATTTACATCTATTTTGGACCATTTTAACAGCATTATTCGGGTTATATATTTTCTGTTCAGACATGTAATGCTCCAAATGTGCCTAAAATATCCCCCTTTATTGTTAAAACAACCATGAAATTAAATAGGGGCTTCAGACTGGCAATATTGTGATATACCTGACATTCCCCAAATGAGGGGAGGCCAGGGGGCCCCCCACACACCGGAAATGAAATTCCTAATATGGCCCTCGAGTGGACCAGACCAATACAAATTCATTCTCTGGTATAAACTGAGTTTCCTGTGAAAATTTCAGCAAGATTGA
Source organism: Sabellastarte sp. h YS-2021 (assembly GCA_964017235.1). Taxonomy (NCBI): domain Eukaryota; kingdom Metazoa; phylum Annelida; class Polychaeta; order Sabellida; family Sabellidae; genus Sabellastarte; species Sabellastarte sp. h YS-2021. Next base: position 25,733,225 of record OZ024934.1, read on the forward strand.
TCAACTCTGAGAGGTGGTTTGGACTGATCTGGCATTTTATGACATCCTCGCCACCCACACTCCCTGAACCTGTACTTTGGGCTAGATATGCATTTCTGAAGGAACACACTACTAAAATTAATTCAAGTGGCGACTCCTGTGGGACACAATATGGTTTACAACCTTAAACCTGCCTTACCTGAGAAAATATCAGCCTATCCTGAGACAGCCAGCTGAGGCTGCATTTTCGGCTTCCTGGACCCTATTTCACACATATGACATCACTGGTACACCAGATGTAATCCTGAAACCTGTGCAATCAGATTCAGTGGGTGGCAGGTGATTTTTGGGCCAAGTTTCATGGTTACAGAGCAATATTTAGTACTGGTTTGGGCTGATTTACATCTATTTTGGACCATTTTAACAGCATTATTCGGGTTATATATTTTCTGTTCAGACATGTAATGCTCCAAATGTGCCTAAAATATCCCCCTTTATTGTTAAAACAACCATGAAATTAAATAGGGGCTTCAGACTGGCAATATTGTGATATACCTGACATTCCCCAAATGAGGGGAGGCCAGGGGGCCCCCCACACCCCGGAAATGAAATTCCTAATATGGCCCTCGAGTGGACCAGACCAATACAAATTCATTCTCTGGTATAAACTGAGTTTCCTGTGAAAATTTCAGCAAGATTGATCAACTCTGAGAGGTGGTTTGGACTGATCTGGCATTTTATGACATCCTCGCCACCCACACTCCCTGAACCTGTACTTTGGGCTAGATATGCATTTCTGAAGGAACACACTACTAAAATTAATTCAAGTGGCGACTCCTGTGGGACACAATATGGTTTACAACCTTAAACCTGCCTTACCTGAGAAAATATCAGCCTATCCTGAGACAGCCAGCTGAGGCTGCATTTTCGGCTTCCTGGACCCTATTTCACACATATGACATCACTGGTACACCAGATGTAATCCTGAAACCTGTGCAATCAGATTCAGTGGGTGGCAGGTGATTTTTGGGCCAAGTTTCATGGTTACAGAGCAATATTTAGTACTGGTTTGGGCTGATTTACATCTATTTTGGACCATTTTAACAGCATTATTCGGGTTATATATTTTCTGTTCAGACATGTAATGCTCCAAATGTGCCTAAAATATCCCCCTTTATTGTTAAAACAACCATGAAATTAAATAGGGGCTTCAGACTGGCAATATTGTGATATACCTGACATTCCCCAAATGAGGGGAGGCCAGGGGGCCCCCCACACACCGGAAATGAAATTCCTAATATGGCCCTCGAGTGGACCAGACCAATACAAATTCATTCTCTGGTATAAACTGAGTTTCCTGTGAAAATTTCAGCAAGATTGATCAACTCTGAGAGGTGGTTTGGACTGATCTGGCATTTTATGACATCCTCGCCACCCACACTCCCTGAACCTGTACTTTGGGCTAGATATGCATTTCTGAAGGAACACACTACTAAAATTAATTCAAGTGGCGACTCCTGTGGGACACAATATGGTTTACAACCTTAAACCTGCCTTACCTGAGAAAATATCAGCCTATCCTGAGACAGCCAGCTGAGGCTGCATTTTCGGCTTCCTGGACCCTATTTCACACATATGACATCACTGGTACACCAGATGTAATCCTGAAACCTGTGCAATCAGATTCAGTGGGTGGCAGGTGATTTTTGGGCCAAGTTTCATGGTTACAGAGCAATATTTAGTACTGGTTTGGGCTGATTTACATCTATTTTGGACCATTTTAACAGCATTATTCGGGTTATATATTTTCTGTTCAGACATGTAATGCTCCAAATGTGCCTAAAATATCCCCCTTTATTGTTAAAACAACCATGAAATTAAATAGGGGCTTCAGACTGGCAATATTGTGATATACCTGACATTCCCCAAATGAGGGGAGGCCAGGGGGCCCCCCACACCCCGGAAATGAAATTCCTAATATGACCCTCGAGTGGACCAGACCAATACAAATTCATTCTCTGGTATAAACTGAGTTTCCTGTGAAAATTGCAGCAAGATTGATCAACTCTGAGAGGTGGTTTGGACTGATCTGGCATTTTATGACATCCTCGCCACCCACACTCCCTGAACCTGTACTTTGGGCTAGATATGCATTTCTGAAGGAACACACTACTAAAATTAATTCAAGTGGCGACTCCTGTGGGACACAATATGGTTTACAACCTTAAACCTGCCTTACCTGAGAAAATATCAGCCTATCCTGAGACAGCCAGCTGAGGCTGCATTTTCGGCTTCCTGGACCCTATTTCACACATATGACATCACTGGTACACCAGATGTAATCCTGAAACCTGTGCAATCAGATTCAGTGGGTGGCAGGTGATTTTTGGGCCAAGTTTCATGGTTACAGAGCAATATTTAGTACTGGTTTGGGCTGATTTACATCTATTTTGGACCATTTTAACAGCATTATTCGGGTTATATATTTTCTGTTCAGACATGTAATGCTCCAAATGTGCCTAAAATATCCCCCTTTATTGTTAAAACAACCATGAAATTAAATAGGGGCTTCAGACTGGCAATATTGTGATATACCTGACATTCCCCAAATGAGGGGAGGCCAGGGGGCCCCCCACACACCGGAAATTAAATTCCTAATATGGCCCTCGAGTGGACCAGACCAATACAAATTCATTCTCTGGTATAAACTGAGTTTCCTGTGAAAATTTCAGCAAGATTGATCAACTCTGAGAGGTGGTTTGGACTGATCTGGCATTTTATGACATCCTCGCCACCCACACTCCCTGAACCTGTACTTTGGGCTAGATATGCATTTCTGAAGGAACACACTACTAAAATTAATTCAAGTGGCGACTCCTGTGGGACACAATATGGTTTACAACCTTAAACCTGCCTTACCTGAGAAAATATCAGCCTATCCTGAGACAGCCAGCTGAGGCTGCATTTTCGGCTTCCTGGACCCTATTTCACACATATGACATCACTGGTCCACCAGATGTAATCCTGAAACCTGTGCAATCAGATTCAGTGGGTGGCAGGTGATTTTTGGGCCAAGTTTCATGGTTACAGAGCAATATTTAGTACTGGTTTGGGCTGATTTACATCTATTTTGGACCATTTTAACAGCATTATTCGGGTTATATATTTTCTGTTCAGACATGTAATGCTCCAAATGTGCCTAAAATATCCCCCTTTATTGTTAAAACAACCATGAAATTAAATAGGGGCTTCAGACTGGCAATATTGTGATATACCTGACATTCCCCAAATGAGGGGAGGCCAGGGGGCCCCCCACACCCCGGAAATGAAATTCCTAATATGGCCCTCGAGTGGACCAGACCAATACAAATTCATTCTCTGGTATAAACTGAGTTTCCTGTGAAAATTTCAGCAAGATTGATCAACTCTGAGAGGTGGTTTGGACTGATCTGGCATTTTATGACATCCTCGCCACCCACACTCCCTGAACCTGTACTTTGGGCTAGATATGCATTTCTGAAGGAACACACTACTAAAATTAATTCAAGTGGCGACTCCTGTGGGACACAATATGGTTTACAACCTTAAACCTGCCTTACCTGAGAAAATATCAGCCTATCCTGAGACAGCCAGCTGAGGCTGCATTTTCGGCTTCCTGGACCCTATTTCACACATATGACATCACTGGTACACCAGATGTAATCCTGAAACCTGTGCAATCAGATTCAGTGGGTGGCAGGTGATTTTTGGGCCAAGTTTCATGGTTACAGAGCAATATTTAGTACTGGTTTGGGCTGATTTACATCTATTTTGGACCATTTTAACAGCATTATTCGGGTTATATATTTTCTGTTCAGACATGTAATGCTCCAAATGTGCCTAAAATATCCCCCTTTATTGTTAAAACAACCATGAAATTAAATAGGGGCTTCAGACTGGCAATATTGTGATATACCTGACATTCCCCAAATGAGGGGAGGCCAGGGGGCCCCCCACACCCCGGAAATGAAATTCCTAATATGGCCCTCGAGTGGACCAGACCAATACAAATTCATTCTCTGGTATAAACTGAGTTTCCTGTGAAAATTTCAGCAAGATTGATCAACTCTGAGAGGTGGTTTGGACTGATCTGGCATTTTATGACATCCTCGCCACCCACACTCCCTGAACCTGTACTTTGGGCTAGATATGCATTTCTGAAGGAACACACTACTAAAATTAATTCAAGTGGCGACTCCTGTGGGACACAATATGGTTTACAACCTTAAACCTGCCTTACCTGAGAAAATATCAGCCTATCCTGAGACAGCCAGCTGAGGCTGCATTTTCGGCTTCCTGGACCCTATTTCACACATATGACATCACTGGTACACCAGATGTAATCCTGAAACCTGTGCAATCAGATTCAGTGGGTGGCAGGTGATTTTTGGGCCAAGTTTCATGGTTACAGAGCAATATTTAGTACTGGTTTGGGCTGATTTACATCTATTTTGGACCATTTTAACAGCATTATTCGGGTTATATATTTTCTGTTCAGACATGTAATGCTCCAAATGTGCCTAAAATATCCCCCTTTATTGTTAAAACAACCATGAAATTAAATAGGGGCTTCAGACTGGCAATATTGTGATATACCTGACATTCCCCAAATGAGGGGAGGCCAGGGGGCCCCCCACACCCCGGAAATGAAATTCCTAATATGACCCTCGAGTGGACCAGACCAATACAAATTCATTCTCTGGTATAAACTGAGTTTCCTGTGAAAATTGCAGCAAGATTGATCAACTCTGAGAGGTGGTTTGGACTGATCTGGCATTTTATGACATCCTCGCCACCCACACTCCCTGAACCTGTACTTTGGGCTAGATATGCATTTCTGAAGGAACACACTACTAAAATTAATTCAAGTGGCGACTCCTGTGGGACACAATATGGTTTACAACCTTAAACCTGCCTTACCTGAGAAAATATCAGCCTATCCTGAGACAGCCAGCTGAGGCTGCATTTTCGGCTTCCTGGACCCTATTTCACACATATGACATCACTGGTACACCAGATGTAATCCTGAAACCTGTGCAATCAGATTCAGTGGGTGGCAGGTGATTTTTGGGCCAAGTTTCATGGTTACAGAGCAATATTTAGTACTGGTTTGGGCTGATTTACATCTATTTTGGACCATTTTAACAGCATTATTCGGGTTATATATTTTCTGTTCAGACATGTAATGCTCCAAATGTGCCTAAAATATCCCCCTTTATTGTTAAAACAACCATGAAATTAAATAGGGGCTTCAGACTGGCAATATTGTGATATACCTGACATTCCCCAAATGAGGGGAGGCCAGGGGGCCCCCCACACACCGGAAATGAAATTCCTAATATGGCCCTCGAGTGGACCAGACCAATACAAATTCATTCTCTGGTATAAACTGAGTTTCCTGTGAAAATTTCAGCAAGATTGATCAACTCTGAGAGGTGGTTTGGACTGATCTGGCATTTTATGACATCCTCGCCACCCACACTCCCTGAACCTGTACTTTGGGCTAGATATGCATTTCTGAAGGAACACACTACTAAAATTAATTCAAGTGGCGACTCCTGTGGGACACAATATGGTTTACAACCTTAAACCTGCCTTACCTGAGAAAATATCAGCCTATCCTGAGACAGCCAGCTGAGGCTGCATTTTCGGCTTCCTGGACCCTATTTCACACATATGACATCACTGGTACACCAGATGTAATCCTGAAACCTGTGCAATCAGATTCAGTGGGTGGCAGGTGATTTTTGGGCCAAGTTTCATGGTTACAGAGCAATATTTAGTACTGGTTTGGGCTGATTTACATCTATTTTGGACCATTTTAACAGCATTATTCGGGTTATATATTTTCTGTTCAGACATGTAATGCTCCAAATGTGCCTAAAATATCCCCCTTTATTGTTAAAACAACCATGAAATTAAATAGGGGCTTCAGACTGGCAATATTGTGATATACCTGACATTCCCCAAATGAGGGGAGGCCAGGGGGCCCCCCACACCCCGGAAATGAAATTCCTAATATGACCCTCGAGTGGACCAGACCAATACAAATTCATTCTCTGGTATAAACTGAGTTTCCTGTGAAAATTTCAGCAAGATTGATCAACTCTGAGAGGTGGTTTGGACTGATCTGGCATTTTATGACATCCTCGCCACCCACACTCCCTGAACCTGTACTTTGGGCTAGATATGCATTTCTGAAGGAACACACTACTAAAATTAATTCAAGTGGCGACTCCTGTGGGACACAATATGGTTTACAACCTTAAACCTGCCTTACCTGAGAAAATATCAGCCTATCCTGAGACAGCCAGCTGAGGCTGCATTTTCGGCTTCCTGGACCCTATTTCACACATATGACATCACTGGTACACCAGATGTAATCCTGAAACCTGTGCAATCAGATTCAGTGGGTGGCAGGTGATTTTTGGGCCAAGTTTCATGGTAACAGAGCAATATTTAGTACTGGTTTGGGCTGATTTACATCTATTTTGGACCATTTTAACAGCATTATTCGGGTTATATATTTTCTGTTCAGACATGTAATGCTCCAAATGTGCCTAAAATATCCCCCTTTATTGTTAAAACAACCATGAAATTAAATAGGGGCTTCAGACTGGCAATATTGTGATATACCTGACATTCCCCAAATGAGGGGAGGCCAGGGGGCCCCCCACACCCCGGAAATGAAATTCCTAATATGGCCCTCGAGTGGACCAGACCAATACAAATTCATTCTCTGGTATAAACTGAGTTTTCTGTGAAAATTTCAGCAAGATTGATCAACTCTGAGAGGTGGTTTGGACTGATCTGGCATTTTATGACATCCTCGCCACCCACACTCCCTGAACCTGTACTTTGGGCTAGATATGCATTTCTGAAGGAACACACTACTAAAATTAATTCAAGTGGCGACTCCTGTGGGACACAATATGGTTTACAACCTTAAACCTGCCTTACCTGAGAAAATATCAGCCTATCCTGAGACAGCCAGCTGAGGCTGCATTTTCGGCTTCCTGGACCCTATTTCACACATATGACATCACTGGTACACCAGATGTAATCCTGAAACCTGTGCAATCAGATTCAGTGGGTGGCAGGTGATTTTTGGGCCAAGTTTCATGGTTACAGAGCAATATTTAGTACTGGTTTGGGCTGATTTACATCTATTTTGGACCATTTTAACAGCATTATTCGGGTTATATATTTTCTGTTCAGACATGTAATGCTCCAAATGTGCCTAAAATATCCCCCTTTATTGTTAAAACAACCATGAAATTAAATAGGGGCTTCAGACTGGCAATATTGTGATATACCTGACATTCCCCAAATGAGGGGAGGCCAGGGGGCCCCCCACACCCCGGAAATGAAATTCCTAATATGACCCTCGAGTGGACCAGACCAATACAAATTCATTCTCTGGTATAAACTGAGTTTCCTGTGAAAATTTCAGCAAGATTGATCAACTCTGAGAGGTGGTTTGGACTGATCTGGCATTTTATGACATCCTCGCCACCCACACTCCCTGAACCTGTACTTTGGGCTAGATATGCATTTCTGAAGGAACACACTACTAAAATTAATTCAAGTGGCGACTCCTGTGGGACACAATATGGTTTACAACCTTAAACCTGCCTTACCTGAGAAAATATCAGCCTATCCTGAGACAGCCAGCTGAGGCTGCATTTTCGGCTTCCTGGACCCTATTTCACACATATGACATCACTGGTACACCAGATGTAATCCTGAAACCTGTGCAATCAGATTCAGTGGGTGGCAGGTGATTTTTGGGCCAAGTTTCATGGTTACAGAGCAATATTTAGTACTGGTTTGGGCTGATTTACATCTATTTTGGACCATTTTAACAGCATTATTCGGGTTATATATTTTCTGTTCAGACATGTAATGCTCCAAATGTGCCTAAAATATCCCCCTTTATTGTTAAAACAACCATGAAATTAAATAGGGGCTTCAGACTGGCAATATTGTGATATACCTGACATTCCCCAAATGAGGGGAGGCCAGGGGGCCCCCCACACCCCGGAAATGAAATTCCTAATATGACCCTCGAGTGGACCAGACCAATACAAATTCATTCTCTGGTATAAACTGAGTTTCCTGTGAAAATTTCAGCAAGATTGATCAACTCTGAGAGGTGGTTTGGACTGATCTGGCATTTTATGACATCCTCGCCACCCACACTCCCTGAACCTGTACTTTGGGCTAGATATGCATTTCTGAAGGAACACACTACTAAAATTAATTCAAGTGGCGACTCCTGTGGGACACAATATGGTTTACAACCTTAAACCTGCCTTACCTGAGAAAATATCAGCCTATCCTGAGACAGCCAGCTGAGGCTGCATTTTCGGCTTCCTGGACCCTATTTCACACATATGACATCACTGGTACACCAGATGTAATCCTGAAACCTGTGCAATCAGATTCAGTGGGTGGCAGGTGATTTTTGGGCCAAGTTTCATGGTTACAGAGCAATATTTAGTACTGGTTTGGGCTGATTTACATCTATTTTGGACCATTTTAACAGCATTATTCGGGTTATATATTTTCTGTTCAGACATGTAATGCTCCAAATGTGCCTAAAATATCCCCCTTTATTGTTAAAACAACCATGAAATTAAATAGGGGCTTCAGACTGGCAATATTGTGATATACCTGACATTCCCCAAATGAGGGGAGGCCAGGGGGCCCCCCACACCCCGGAAATGAAATTCCTAATATGGCCCTCGAGTGGACCAGACCAATACAAATTCATTCTCTGGTATAAACTGAGTTTCCTGTGAAAATTTCAGCAAGATTGATCAACTCTGAGAGGTGGTTTGGACTGATCTGGCATTTTATGACATCCTCGCCACCCACACTCCCTGAACCTGTACTTTGGGCTAGATATGCATTTCTGAAGGAACACACTACTAAAATTAATTCAAGTGGCGACTCCTGTGGGACACAATATGGTTTACAACCTTAAACCTGCCTTACCTGAGAAAATATCAGCCTATCCTGAGACAGCCAGCTGAGGCTGCATTTTCGGCTTCCTGGACCCTATTTCACACATATGACATCACTGGTACACCAGATGTAATCCTGAAACCTGTGCAATCAGATTCAGTGGGTGGCAGGTGATTTTTGGGCCAAGTTTCATGGTTACAGAGCAATATTTAGTACTGGTTTGGGCTGATTTACATCTATTTTGGACCATTTTAACAGCATTATTCGGGTTATATATTTTCTGTTCAGACATGTAATGCTCCAAATGTGCCTAAAATATCCCCCTTTATTGTTAAAACAACCATGAAATTAAATAGGGGCTTCAGACTGGCAATATTGTGATATACCTGACATTCCCCAAATGAGGGGAGGCCAGGGGGCCCCCCACACCCCGGAAATGAAATTCCTAATATGGCCCTCGAGTGGACCAGACCAATACAAATTCATTCTCTGGTATAAACTGAGTTTCCTGTGAAAATTTCAGCAAGATTGATCAACTCTGAGAGGTGGTTTGGACTGATCTGGCATTTTATGACATCCTCGCCACCCACACTCCCTGAACCTGTACTTTGGGCTAGATATGCATTTCTGAAGGAACACACTACTAAAATTAATTCAAGTGGCGACTCCTGTGGGACACAATATGGTTTACAACCTTAAACCTGCCTTACCTGAGAAAATATCAGCCTATCCTGAGACAGCCAGCTGAGGCTGCATTTTCGGCTTCCTGGACCCTATTTCACACATATGACATCACTGGTACACCAGATGTAATCCTGAAACCTGTGCAATCAGATTCAGTGGGTGGCAGGTGATTTTTGGGCCAAGTTTCATGGTTACAGAGCAATATTTAGTACTGGTTTGGGCTGATTTACATCTATTTTGGACCATTTTAACAACATTATTCGGGTTATATATTTTCTGTTCAGACATGTAATGCTCCAAATGTGCCTAAAATATCCCCCTTTATTGTTAAAACAACCATGAAATTAAATAGGGGCTTCAGACTGGCAATATTGTGATATACCTGACATTCCCCAAATGAGGGGAGGCCAGGGGGCCCCCCACACCCCGGAAATGAAATTCCTAATATGGCCCTCGAGTGGACCAGACCAATACAAATTCATTCTCTGGTATAAACTGAGTTTCCTGTGAAAATTTCAGCAAGATTGATCAACTCTGAGAGGTGGTTTGGACTGATCTGGCATTTTATGACATCCTCGCCACCCACACTCCCTGAACCTGTACTTTGGGCTAGATATGCATTTCTGAAGGAACACACTACTAAAATTAATTCAAGTGGCGACTCCTGTGGGACACAATATGGTTTACAACCTTAAACCTGCCTTACCTGAGAAAATATCAGCCTATCCTGAGACAGCCAGCTGAGGCTGCATTTTCGGCTTCCTGGACCCTATTTCACACATATGACATCACTGGTACACCAGATGTAATCCTGAAACCTGTGCAATCAGATTCAGTGGGTGGCAGGTGATTTTTGGGCCAAGTTTCATGGTTACAGAGCAATATTTAGTACTGGTTTGGGCTGATTTACATCTATTTTGGACCATTTTAACAGCATTATTCGGGTTATATATTTTCTGTTCAGACATGTAATGCTCCAAATGTGCCTAAAATATCCCCCTTTATTGTTAAAACAACCATGAAATTAAATAGGGGCTTCAGACTGGCAATATTGTGATATACCTGACATTCCCCAAATGAGGGGAGGCCAGGGGGCCCCCCACACCCCGGAAATGAAATTCCTAATATGGCCCTCGAGTGGACCAGACCAATACAAATTCATTCTCTGGTATAAACTGAGTTTCCTGTGAAAATTTCAGCAAGATTGATCAACTCTGAGAGGTGGTTTGGACTGATCTGGCATTTTATGACATCCTCGCCACCCACACTCCCTGAACCTGTACTTTGGGCTAGATATGCATTTCTGAAGGAACACACTACTAAAATTAATTCAAGTGGCGACTCCTGTGGGACACAATATGGTTTACAACCTTAAACCTGCCTTACCTGAGAAAATATCAGCCTATCCTGAGACAGCCAGCTGAGGCTGCATTTTCGGCTTCCTGGACCCTATTTCACACATATGACATCACTGGTACACCAGATGTAATCCTGAAACCTGTGCAATCAGATTCAGTGGGTGGCAGGTGATTTTTGGGCCAAGTTTCATGGTTACAGAGCAATATTTAGTACTGGTTTGGGCTGATTTACATCTATTTTGGACCATTTTAACAGCATTATTCGGGTTATATATTTTCTGTTCAGACATGTAATGCTCCAAATGTGCCTAAAATATCCCCCTTTATTGTTAAAACAACCATGAAATTAAATAGGGGCTTCAGACTGGCAATATTGTGATATACCTGACATTCCCCAAATGAGGGGAGGCCAGGGGGCCCCCCACACCCCGGAAATGAAATTCCTAATATGGCCCTCGAGTGGACCAGACCAATACAAATTCATTCTCTGGTATAAACTGAGTTTCCTGTGAAAATTTCAGCAAGATTGATCAACTCTGAGAGGTGGTTTGGACTGATCTGGCATTTTATGACATCCTCGCCACCCACACTCCCTGAACCTGTACTTTGGGCTAGATATGCATTTCTGAAGGAACACACTACTAAAATTAATTCAAGTGGCGACTCCTGTGGGACACAATATGGTTTACAACCTTAAACCTGCCTTACCTGAGAAAATATCAGCCTATCCTGAGACAGCCAGCTGAGGCTCCATTTTCGGCTTCCTGGACCCTATTTCACACATATGACATCACTGGTACACCAGATGTAATCCTGAAACCTGTGCAATCAGATTCAGTGGGTGGCAGGTGATTTTTGGGCCAAGTTTCATGGTTACAGAGCAATATTTAGTACTGGTTTGGGCTGATTTACATCTATTTTGGACCATTTTAACAGCATTATTCGGGTTATATATTTTCTGTTCAGACATGTAATGCTCCAAATGTGCCTAAAATATCCCCCTTTATTGTTAAAACAACCATGAAATTAAATAGGGGCTTCAGACTGGCAATAGTGTGATATACCTGACATTCCCCAAATGAGGGGAGGCCAGGGGGCCCCCCACACCCCGGAAATGGAATTCCTAATATGGCCCTCGAGTGGACCAGACCAATACAAATTCATTCTCTGGTATAAACTGAGTTTCCTGTGAAAATTTCAGCAAGATTGATCAACTCTGAGAGGTGGTTTGGACTGATCTGGCATTTTATGACATCCTCGCCACCCACACTCCCTGAACCTGTACTTTGGGCTAGATATGCATTTCTGAAGGAACACACTACTAAAATTAATTCAAGTGGCGACTCCTGTGGGACACAATATGGTTTACAACCTTAAACCTGCCTTACCTGAGAAAATATCAGCCTATCCTGAGACAGCCAGCTGAGGCTGCATTTTCGGCTTCCTGGACCCTATTTCACACATATGACATCACTGGTACACCAGATGTAATCCTGAAACCTGTGCAATCAGATTCAGTGGGTGGCAGATGATTTTTGGGCCAAGTTTCATGGTTACAGAGCAATATTTAGTACTGGTTTGGGCTGATTTACATCTATTTTGGACCATTTTAACAGCATTATTCGGGTTATCTATTTTCTGTTCAGACATGTAATGCTCCAAATGTGCCTAAAATATCCCCCTTTATTGTTAAAACAACCATGAAATTAAATAGGGGCTTCAGACTGGCAATATTGTGATATACCTGACATTCCCCAAATGAGGGGAGGCCAGGGGGCCCCCCACACCCCGGAAATGAAATTCCTAATATGGCCCTCGAGTGGACCAGACCAATACAAATTCATTCTCTGGTATAAACTGAGTTTCCTGTGAAAATTTCAGCAAGATTGATCAACTCTGAGAGGTGGTTTGGACTGATCTGGCATTTTATGACATCCTCGCCACCCACACTCCCTGAACCTGTACTTTGGGCTAGATATGCATTTCTGAAGGAACACACTACTAAAATTAATTCAAGTGGCGACTCCTGTGGGACACAATATGGTTTACAACCTTAAACCTGCCTTACCTGAGAAAATATCAGCCTATCCTGAGACAGCCAGCTGAGGCTGCATTTTCGGCTTCCTGGACCCTATTTCACACATATGACATCACTGGTACACCAGATGTAATCCTGAAACCTGTGCAATCAGATTCAGTGGGTGGCAGATGATTTTTGGGCCAAGTTTCATGGTTACAGAGCAATATTTAGTACTGGTTTGGGCTGATTTACATCTATTTTGGACCATTTTAACAGCATTATTCGGGTTATCTATTTTCTGTTCAGACATGTAATGCTCCAAATGTGCCTAAAATATCCCCCTTTATTGTTAAAACAACCATGAAATTAAATAGGGGCTTCAGACTGGCAATATTGTGATATACCTGACATTCCCCAAATGAGGGGAGGCCAGGGGGCCCCCCACACCCCGGAAATGAAATTCCTAATATGGCCCTCGAGTGGACCAGACCAATACAAATTCATTCTCTGGTATAAACTGAGTTTCCTGTGAAAATTGCAGCAAGATTGATCAACTCTGAGAGGTGGTTTGGACTGATCTGGCATTTTATGACATCCTCGCCACCCACACTCCCTGAACCTGTACTTTGGGCTAGATATGCATTTCTGAAGGAACACACTACTAAAATTAATTCAAGTGGCGACTCCTGTGGGACACAATATGGTTTACAACCTTAAACCTGCCTTACCTGAGAAAATATCAGCCTATCCTGAGACAGCCAGCTGAGGCTGCATTTTCGGCTTCCTGGACCCTATTTCACACATATGACATCACTGGTACACCAGATGTAATCCTGAAACCTGTGCAATCAGATTCAGTGGGTGGCAGGTGATTTTTGGGCCAAGTTTCATGGTTACAGAGCAATATTTAGTACTGGTTTGGGCTGATTTACATCTATTTTGGACCATTTTAACAGCATTATTCGGGTTATATATTTTCTGTTCAGACATGTAATGCTCCAAATGTGCCTAAAATATCCCCCTTTATTGTTAAAACAACCATGAAATTAAATAGGGGCTTCAGACTGGCAATATTGTGATATACCTGACATTCCCCAAATGAGGGGAGGCCAGGGGGCCCCCCACACCCCGGAAATGAAATTCCTAATATGGCCCTCGAGTGGACCAGACCAATACAAATTCATTCTCTGGTATAAACTGAGTTTCCTGTGAAAATTGCAGCAAGATTGATCAACTCTGAGAGGTGGTTTGGACTGATCTGGCATTTTATGACATCCTCGCCACCCACACTCCCTGAACCTGTACTTTGGGCTAGATATGCATTTCTGAAGGAACACACTACTAAAATTAATTCAAGTGGCGACTCCTGTGGGACACAATATGGTTTACAACCTTAAACCTGCCTTACCTGAGAAAATATCAGCCTATCCTGAGACAGCCAGCTGAGGCTGCATTTTCGGCTTCCTGGACCCTATTTCACACATATGACATCACTGGTACACCAGATGTAATCCTGAAACCTGTGCAATCAGATTCAGTGGGTGGCAGATGATTTTTGGGCCAAGTTTCATGGTTACAGAGCAATATTTAGTACTGGTTTGGGCTGATTTACATCTATTTTGGACCATTTTAACAGCATTATTCGGGTTATCTATTTTCTGTTCAGACATGTAATGCTCCAAATGTGCCTAAAATATCCCCCTTTATTGTTAAAACAACCATGAAATTAAATAGGGGCTTCAGACTGGCAATATTGTGATATACCTGACATTCCCCAAATGAGGGGAGGCCAGGGGGCCCCCCACACCCCGGAAATGAAATTCCTAATATGGCCCTCGAGTGGACCAGACCAATACAAATTCATTCTCTGGTATAAACTGAGTTTCCTGTGAAAATTGCAGCAAGATTGATCAACTCTGAGAGGTGGTTTGGACTGATCTGGCATTTTATGACATCCTCGCCACCCACACTCCCTGAACCTGTACTTTGGGCTAGATATGCATTTCTGAAGGAACACACTACTAAAATTAATTCAAGTGGCGACTCCTGTGGGACACAATATGGTTTACAACCTTAAACCTGCCTTACCTGAGAAAATATCAGCCTATCCTGAGACAGCCAGCTGAGGCTGCATTTTCGGCTTCCTGGACCCTATTTCACACATATGACATCACTGGTACACCAGATGTAATCCTGAAACCTGTGCAATCAGATTCAGTGGGTGGCAGGTGATTTTTGGGCCAAGTTTCATGGTTACAGAGCAATATTTAGTACTGGTTTGGGCTGATTTACATCTATTTTGGACCATTTTAACAGCATTATTCGGGTTATATATTTTCTGTTCAGACATGTAATGCTCCAAATGTGCCTAAAATATCCCCCTTTATTGTTAAAACAACCAT
Organism: Sabellastarte sp. h YS-2021; assembly: GCA_964017235.1. NCBI lineage: Eukaryota > Metazoa > Annelida > Polychaeta > Sabellida > Sabellidae > Sabellastarte > Sabellastarte sp. h YS-2021. The sequence continues at coordinate 25,748,677 of OZ024934.1, forward strand.
GAAATTAAATAGGGGCTTCAGACTGGCAATATTGTGATATACCTGACATTCCCCAAATGAGGGGAGGCCAGGGGGCCCCCCACACCCCGGAAATGAAATTCCTAATATGGCCCTCGAGTGGACCAGACCAATACAAATTCATTCTCTGGTATAAACTGAGTTTCCTGTGAAAATTTCAGCAAGATTGATCAACTCTGAGAGGTGGTTTGGACTGATCTGGCATTTTATGACATCCTCGCCACCCACACTCCCTGAACCTGTACTTTGGGCTAGATATGCATTTCTGAAGGAACACACTACTAAAATTAATTCAAGTGGCGACTCCTGTGGGACACAATATGGTTTACAACCTTAAACCTGCCTTACCTGAGAAAATATCAGCCTATCCTGAGACAGCCAGCTGAGGCTGCATTTTCGGCTTCCTGGACCCTATTTCACACATATGACATCACTGGTACACCAGATGTAATCCTGAAACCTGTGCAATCAGATTCAGTGGGTGGCAGATGATTTTTGGGCCAAGTTTCATGGTTACAGAGCAATATTTAGTACTGGTTTGGGCTGATTTACATCTATTTTGGACCATTTTAACAGCATTATTCGGGTTATCTATTTTCTGTTCAGACATGTAATGCTCCAAATGTGCCTAAAATATCCCCCTTTATTGTTAAAACAACCATGAAATTAAATAGGGGCTTCAGACTGGCAATATTGTGATATACCTGACATTCCCCAAATGAGGGGAGGCCAGGGGGCCCCCCACACCCCGGAAATGAAATTCCTAATATGGCCCTCGAGTGGACCAGACCAATACAAATTCATTCTCTGGTATAAACTGAGTTTCCTGTGAAAATTGCAGCAAGATTGATCAACTCTGAGAGGTGGTTTGGACTGATCTGGCATTTTATGACATCCTCGCCACCCACACTCCCTGAACCTGTACTTTGGGCTAGATATGCATTTCTGAAGGAACACACTACTAAAATTAATTCAAGTGGCGACTCCTGTGGGACACAATATGGTTTACAACCTTAAACCTGCCTTACCTGAGAAAATATCAGCCTATCCTGAGACAGCCAGCTGAGGCTGCATTTTCGGCTTCCTGGACCCTATTTCACACATATGACATCACTGGTACACCAGATGTAATCCTGAAACCTGTGCAATCAGATTCAGTGGGTGGCAGATGATTTTTGGGCCAAGTTTCATGGTTACAGAGCAATATTTAGTACTGGTTTGGGCTGATTTACATCTATTTTGGACCATTTTAACAGCATTATTCGGGTTATCTATTTTCTGTTCAGACATGTAATGCTCCAAATGTGCCTAAAATATCCCCCTTTATTGTTAAAACAACCATGAAATTAAATAGGGGCTTCAGACTGGCAATATTGTGATATACCTGACATTCCCCAAATGAGGGGAGGCCAGGGGGCCCCCCACACCCCGGAAATGAAATTCCTAATATGGCCCTCGAGTGGACCAGACCAATACAAATTCATTCTCTGGTATAAACTGAGTTTCCTGTGAAAATTGCAGCAAGATTGATCAACTCTGAGAGGTGGTTTGGACTGATCTGGCATTTTATGACATCCTCGCCACCCACACTCCCTGAACCTGTACTTTGGGCTAGATATGCATTTCTGAAGGAACACACTACTAAAATTAATTCAAGTGGCGACTCCTGTGGGACACAATATGGTTTACAACCTTAAACCTGCCTTACCTGAGAAGATATCAGCCTATCCTGAGACAGCCAGCTGAGGCTGCATTTTCGGCTTCCTGGACCCTATTTCACACATATGACATCACTGGTACACCAGATGTAATCCTGAAACCTGTGCAATCAGATTCAGTGGGTGGCAGGTGATTTTTGGGCCAAGTTTCATGGTTACAGAGCAATATTTAGTACTGGTTTGGGCTGATTTACATCTATTTTGGACCATTTTAACAGCATTATTCGGGTTATATATTTTCTGTTCAGACATGTAATGCTCCAAATGTGCCTAAAATATCCCCCTTTATTGTTAAAACAACCATGAAATTAAATAGGGGCTTCAGACTGGCAATATTGTGATATACCTGACATTCCCCAAATGAGGGGAGGCCAGGGGGCCCCCCCACACCCCGGAAATGAAATTCCTAATATGGCCCTCGAGTGGACCAGACCAATACAAATTCATTCTCTGGTATAAACTGAGTTTCCTGTGAAAATTTCAGCAAGATTGATCAACTCTGAGAGGTGGTTTGGACTGATCTGGCATTTTATGACATCCTCGCCACCCACACTCCCTGAACCTGTACTTTGGGCTAGATATGCATTTCTGAAGGAACACACTACTAAAATTAATTCAAGTGGCGACTCCTGTGGGACACAATATGGTTTACAACCTTAAACCTGCCTTACCTGAGAAAATATCAGCCTATCCTGAGACAGCCAGCTGAGGCTGCATTTTCGGCTTCCTGGACCCTATTTCACACATATGACATCACTGGTACACCAGATGTAATCCTGAAACCTGTGCAATCAGATTCAGTGGGTGGCAGATGATTTTTGGGCCAAGTTTCATGGTTACAGAGCAATATTTAGTACTGGTTTGGGCTGATTTACATCTATTTTGGACCATTTTAACAGCATTATTCGGGTTATCTATTTTCTGTTCAGACATGTAATGCTCCAAATGTGCCTAAAATATCCCCCTTTATTGTTAAAACAACCATGAAATTAAATAGGGGCTTCAGACTGGCAATATTGTGATATACCTGACATTCCCCAAATGAGGGGAGGCCAGGGGGCCCCCCACACCCCGGAAATGAAATTCCTAATATGGCCCTCGAGTGGACCAGACCAATACAAATTCATTCTCTGGTATAAACTGAGTTTCCTGTGAAAATTGCAGCAAGATTGATCAACTCTGAGAGGTGGTTTGGACTGATCTGGCATTTTATGACATCCTCGCCACCCACACTCCCTGAACCTGTACTTTGGGCTAGATATGCATTTCTGAAGGAACACACTACTAAAATTAATTCAAGTGGCGACTCCTGTGGGACACAATATGGTTTACAACCTTAAACCTGCCTTACCTGAGAAAATATCAGCCTATCCTGAGACAGCCAGCTGAGGCTGCATTTTCGGCTTCCTGGACCCTATTTCACACATATGACATCACTGGTACACCAGATGTAATCCTGAAACCTGTGCAATCAGATTCAGTGGGTGGCAGGTGATTTTTGGGCCAAGTTTCATGGTTACAGAGCAATATTTAGTACTGGTTTGGGCTGATTTACATCTATTTTGGACCATTTTAACAGCATTATTCGGGTTATCTATTTTCTGTTCAGACATGTAATGCTCCAAATGTGCCTAAAATATCCCCCTTTATTGTTAAAACAACCATGAAATTAAATAGGGGCTTCAGACTGGCAATATTGTGATATACCTGACATTCCCCAAATGAGGGGAGGCCAGGGGGCCCCCCACACCCCGGAAATGAAATTCCTAATATGGCCCTCGAGTGGACCAGACCAATACAAATTCATTCTCTGGTATAAACTGAGTTTCCTGTGAAAATTGCAGCAAGATTGATCAACTCTGAGAGGTGGTTTGGACTGATCTGGCATTTTATGACATCCTCGCCACCCACACTCCCTGAACCTGTACTTTGGGCTAGATATGCATTTCTGAAGGAACACACTACTAAAATTAATTCAAGTGGCGACTCCTGTGGGACACAATATGGTTTACAACCTTAAACCTGCCTTACCTGAGAAAATATCAGCCTATCCTGAGACAGCCAGCTGAGGCTGCATTTTCGGCTTCCTGGACCCTATTTCACACATATGACATCACTGGTACACCAGATGTAATCCTGAAACCTGTGCAATCAGATTCAGTGGGTGGCAGGTGATTTTTGGGCCAAGTTTCATGGTTACAGAGCAATATTTAGTACTGGTTTGGGCTGATTTACATCTATTTTGGACCATTTTAACAGCATTATTCGGGTTATATATTTTCTGTTCAGACATGTAATGCTCCAAATGTGCCTAAAATATCCCCCTTTATTGTTAAAACAACCATGAAATTAAATAGGGGCTTCAGACTGGCAATATTGTGATATACCTGACATTCCCCAAATGAGGGGAGGCCAGGGGGCCCCCCCACACCCCGGAAATGAAATTCCTAATATGGCCCTCGAGTGGACCAGACCAATACAAATTCATTCTCTGGTATAAACTGAGTTTCCTGTGAAAATTTCAGCAAGATTGATCAACTCTGAGAGGTGGTTTGGACTGATCTGGCATTTTATGACATCCTCGCCACCCACACTCCCTGAACCTGTACTTTGGGCTAGATATGCATTTCTGAAGGAACACACTACTAAAATTAATTCAAGTGGCGACTCCTGTGGGACACAATATGGTTTACAACCTTAAACCTGCCTTACCTGAGAAAATATCAGCCTATCCTGAGACAGCCAGCTGAGGCTGCATTTTCGGCTTCCTGGACCCTATTTCACACATATGACATCACTGGTACACCAGATGTAATCCTGAAACCTGTGCAATCAGATTCAGTGGGTGGCAGATGATTTTTGGGCCAAGTTTCATGGTTACAGAGCAATATTTAGTACTGGTTTGGGCTGATTTACATCTATTTTGGACCATTTTAACAGCATTATTCGGGTTATCTATTTTCTGTTCAGACATGTAATGCTCCAAATGTGCCTAAAATATCCCCCTTTATTGTTAAAACAACCATGAAATTAAATAGGGGCTTCAGACTGGCAATATTGTGATATACCTGACATTCCCCAAATGAGGGGAGGCCAGGGGGCCCCCCACACCCCGGAAATGAAATTCCTAATATGGCCCTCGAGTGGACCAGACCAATACAAATTCATTCTCTGGTATAAACTGAGTTTCCTGTGAAAATTGCAGCAAGATTGATCAACTCTGAGAGGTGGTTTGGACTGATCTGGCATTTTATGACATCCTCGCCACCCACACTCCCTGAACCTGTACTTTGGGCTAGATATGCATTTCTGAAGGAACACACTACTAAAATTAATTCAAGTGGCGACTCCTGTGGGACACAATATGGTTTACAACCTTAAACCTGCCTTACCTGAGAAAATATCAGCCTATCCTGAGACAGCCAGCTGAGGCTGCATTTTCGGCTTCCTGGACCCTATTTCACACATATGACATCACTGGTACACCAGATGTAATCCTGAAACCTGTGCAATCAGATTCAGTGGGTGGCAGGTGATTTTTGGGCCAAGTTTCATGGTTACAGAGCAATATTTAGTACTGGTTTGGGCTGATTTACATCTATTTTGGACCATTTTAACAGCATTATTCGGGTTATCTATTTTCTGTTCAGACATGTAATGCTCCAAATGTGCCTAAAATATCCCCCTTTATTGTTAAAACAACCATGAAATTAAATAGGGGCTTCAGACTGGCAATATTGTGATATACCTGACATTCCCCAAATGAGGGGAGGCCAGGGGGCCCCCCACACCCCGGAAATGAAATTCCTAATATGGCCCTCGAGTGGACCAGACCAATACAAATTCATTCTCTGGTATAAACTGAGTTTCCTGTGAAAATTGCAGCAAGATTGATCAACTCTGAGAGGTGGTTTGGACTGATCTGGCATTTTATGACATCCTCGCCACCCACACTCCCTGAACCTGTACTTTGGGCTAGATATGCATTTCTGAAGGAACACACTACTAAAATTAATTCAAGTGGCGACTCCTGTGGGACACAATATGGTTTACAACCTTAAACCTGCCTTACCTGAGAAAATATCAGCCTATCCTGAGACAGCCAGCTGAGGCTGCATTTTCGGCTTCCTGGACCCTATTTCACACATATGACATCACTGGTACACCAGATGTAATCCTGAAACCTGTGCAATCAGATTCAGTGGGTGGCAGGTGATTTTTGGGCCAAGTTTCATGGTTACAGAGCAATATTTAGTACTGGTTTGGGCTGATTTACATCTATTTTGGACCATTTTAACAGCATTATTCGGGTTATATATTTTCTGTTCAGACATGTAATGCTCCAAATGTGCCTAAAATATCCCCCTTTATTGTTAAAACAACCATGAAATTAAATAGGGGCTTCAGACTGGCAATATTGTGATATACCTGACATTCCCCAAATGAGGGGAGGCCAGGGGGCCCCCCCACACCCCGGAAATGAAATTCCTAATATGGCCCTCGAGTGGACCAGACCAATACAAATTCATTCTCTGGTATAAACTGAGTTTCCTGTGAAAATTTCAGCAAGATTGATCAACTCTGAGAGGTGGTTTGGACTGATCTGGCATTTTATGACATCCTCGCCACCCACACTCCCTGAACCTGTACTTTGGGCTAGATATGCATTTCTGAAGGAACACACTACTAAAATTAATTCAAGTGGCGACTCCTGTGGGACACAATATGGTTTACAACCTTAAACCTGCCTTACCTGAGAAAATATCAGCCTATCCTGAGACAGCCAGCTGAGGCTGCATTTTCGGCTTCCTGGACCCTATTTCACACATATGACATCACTGGTACACCAGATGTAATCCTGAAACCTGTGCAATCAGATTCAGTGGGTGGCAGATGATTTTTGGGCCAAGTTTCATGGTTACAGAGCAATATTTAGTACTGGTTTGGGCTGATTTACATCTATTTTGGACCATTTTAACAGCATTATTCGGGTTATCTATTTTCTGTTCAGACATGTAATGCTCCAAATGTGCCTAAAATATCCCCCTTTATTGTTAAAACAACCATGAAATTAAATAGGGGCTTCAGACTGGCAATATTGTGATATACCTGACATTCCCCAAATGAGGGGAGGCCAGGGGGCCCCCCACACCCCGGAAATGAAATTCCTAATATGGCCCTCGAGTGGACCAGACCAATACAAATTCATTCTCTGGTATAAACTGAGTTTCCTGTGAAAATTGCAGCAAGATTGATCAACTCTGAGAGGTGGTTTGGACTGATCTGGCATTTTATGACATCCTCGCCACCCACACTCCCTGAACCTGTACTTTGGGCTAGATATGCATTTCTGAAGGAAAACACTACTAAAATTAATTCAAGTGGCGACTCCTGTGGGACACAATATGGTTTACAACCTTAAACCTGCCTTACCTGAGAAAATATCAGCCTATCCTGAGACAGCCAGCTGAGGCTGCATTTTCGGCTTCCTGGACCCTATTTCACACATATGACATCACTGGTACACCAGATGTAATCCTGAAACCTGTGCAATCAGATTCAGTGGGTGGCAGGTGATTTTTGGGCCAAGTTTCATGGTTACAGAGCAATATTTAGTACTGGTTTGGGCTGATTTACATCTATTTTGGACCATTTTAACAGCATTATTCGGGTTATATATTTTCTGTTCAGACATGTAATGCTCCAAATGTGCCTAAAATATCCCCCTTTATTGTTAAAACAACCATGAAATTAAATAGGGGCTTCAGACTGGCAATATTGTGATATACCTGACATTCCCCAAATGAGGGGAGGCCAGGGGGCCCCCCCACACCCCGGAAATGAAATTCCTAATATGGCCCTCGAGTGGACCAGACCAATACAAATTCATTCTCTGGTATAAACTGAGTTTCCTGTGAAAATTTCAGCAAGATTGATCAACTCTGAGAGGTGGTTTGGACTGATCTGGCATTTTATGACATCCTCGCCACCCACACTCCCTGAACCTGTACTTTGGGCTAGATATGCATTTCTGAAGGAACACACTACTAAAATTAATTCAAGTGGCGACTCCTGTGGGACACAATATGGTTTACAACCTTAAACCTGCCTTACCTGAGAAAATATCAGCCTATCCTGAGACAGCCAGCTGAGGCTGCATTTTCGGCTTCCTGGACCCTATTTCACACATATGACATCACTGGTACACCAGATGTAATCCTGAAACCTGTGCAATCAGATTCAGTGGGTGGCAGATGATTTTTGGGCCAAGTTTCATGGTTACAGAGCAATATTTAGTACTGGTTTGGGCTGATTTACATCTATTTTGGACCATTTTAACAGCATTATTCGGGTTATCTATTTTCTGTTCAGACATGTAATGCTCCAAATGTGCCTAAAATATCCCCCTTTATTGTTAAAACAACCATGAAATTAAATAGGGGCTTCAGACTGGCAATATTGTGATATACCTGACATTCCCCAAATGAGGGGAGGCCAGGGGGCCCCCCACACCCCGGAAATGAAATTCCTAATATGGCCCTCGAGTGGACCAGACCAATACAAATTCATTCTCTGGTATAAACTGAGTTTCCTGTGAAAATTGCAGCAAGATTGATCAACTCTGAGAGGTGGTTTGGACTGATCTGGCATTTTATGACATCCTCGCCACCCACACTCCCTGAACCTGTACTTTGGGCTAGATATGCATTTCTGAAGGAACACACTACTAAAATTAATTCAAGTGGCGACTCCTGTGGGACACAATATGGTTTACAACCTTAAACCTGCCTTACCTGAGAAAATATCAGCCTATCCTGAGACAGCCAGCTGAGGCTGCATTTTCGGCTTCCTGGACCCTATTTCACACATATGACATCACTGGTACACCAGATGTAATCCTGAAACCTGTGCAATCAGATTCAGTGGGTGGCAGGTGATTTTTGGGCCAAGTTTCATGGTTACAGAGCAATATTTAGTACTGGTTTGGGCTGATTTACATCTATTTTGGACCATTTTAACAGCATTATTCGGGTTATATATTTTCTGTTCAGACATGTAATGCTCCAAATGTGCCTAAAATATCCCCCTTTATTGTTAAAACAACCATGAAATTAAATAGGGGCTTCAGACTGGCAATATTGTGATATACCTGACATTCCCCAAATGAGGGGAGGCCAGGGGGCCCCCCCACACCCCGGAAATGAAATTCCTAATATGGCCCTCGAGTGGACCAGACCAATACAAATTCATTCTCTGGTATAAACTGAGTTTCCTGTGAAAATTTCAGCAAGATTGATCAACTCTGAGAGGTGGTTTGGACTGATCTGGCATTTTATGACATCCTCGCCACCCACACTCCCTGAACCTGTACTTTGGGCTAGATATGCATTTCTGAAGGAACACACTACTAAAATTAATTCAAGTGGCGACTCCTGTGGGACACAATATGGTTTACAACCTTAAACCTGCCTTACCTGAGAAAATATCAGCCTATCCTGAGACAGCCAGCTGAGGCTGCATTTTCGGCTTCCTGGACCCTATTTCACACATATGACATCACTGGTACACCAGATGTAATCCTGAAACCTGTGCAATCAGATTCAGTGGGTGGCAGATGATTTTTGGGCCAAGTTTCATGGTTACAGAGCAATATTTAGTACTGGTTTGGGCTGATTTACATCTATTTTGGACCATTTTAACAGCATTATTCGGGTTATCTATTTTCTGTTCAGACATGTAATGCTCCAAATGTGCCTAAAATATCCCCCTTTATTGTTAAAACAACCATGAAATTAAATAGGGGCTTCAGACTGGCAATATTGTGATATACCTGACATTCCCCAAATGAGGGGAGGCCAGGGGGCCCCCCACACCCCGGAAATGAAATTCCTAATATGGCCCTCGAGTGGACCAGACCAATACAAATTCATTCTCTGGTATAAACTGAGTTTCCTGTGAAAATTGCAGCAAGATTGATCAACTCTGAGAGGTGGTTTGGACTGATCTGGCATTTTATGACATCCTCGCCACCCACACTCCCTGAACCTGTACTTTGGGCTAGATATGCATTTCTGAAGGAACACACTACTAAAATTAATTCAAGTGGCGACTCCTGTGGGACACAATATGGTTTACAACCTTAAACCTGCCTTACCTGAGAAAATATCAGCCTATCCTGAGACAGCCAGCTGAGGCTGCATTTTCGGCTTCCTGGACCCTATTTCACACATATGACATCACTGGTACACCAGATGTAATCCTGAAACCTGTGCAATCAGATTCAGTGGGTGGCAGATGATTTTTGGGCCAAGTTTCATGGTTACAGAGCAATATTTAGTACTGGTTTGGGCTGATTTACATCTATTTTGGACCATTTTAACAGCATTATTCGGGTTATCTATTTTCTGTTCAGACATGTAATGCTCCAAATGTGCCTAAAATATCCCCCTTTATTGTTAAAACAACCATGAAATTAAATAGGGGCTTCAGACTGGCAATATTGTGATATACCTGACATTCCCCAAATGAGGGGAGGCCAGGGGGCCCCCCACACCCCGGAAATGAAATTCCTAATATGGCCCTCGAGTGGACCAGACCAATACAAATTCATTCTCTGGTATAAACTGAGTTTCCTGTGAAAATTGCAGCAAGATTGATCAACTCTGAGAGGTGGTTTGGACTGATCTGGCATTTTATGACATCCTCGCCACCCACACTCCCTGAACCTGTACTTTGGGCTAGATATGCATTTCTGAAGGAACACACTACTAAAATTAATTCAAGTGGCGACTCCTGTGGGACACAATATGGTTTACAACCTTAAACCTGCCTTACCTGAGAAAATATCAGCCTATCCTGAGACAGCCAGCTGAGGCTGCATTTTCGGCTTCCTGGACCCTATTTCACACATATGACATCACTGGTACACCAGATGTAATCCTGAAACCTGTGCAATCAGATTCAGTGGGTGGCAGATGATTTTTGGGCCAAGTTTCATGGTTACAGAGCAATATTTAGTACTGGTTTGGGCTGATTTACATCTATTTTGGACCATTTTAACAGCATTATTCGGGTTATATATTTTCTGTTCAGACATGTAATGCTCCAAATGTGCCTAAAATATCCCCCTTTATTGTTAAAACAACCATGAAATTAAATAGGGGCTTCAGACTGGCAATATTGTGATATACCTGACATTCCCCAAATGAGGGGAGGCCAGGGGGCCCCCCCACACCCCGGAAATGAAATTCCTAATATGGCCCTCGAGTGGACCAGACCAATACAAATTCATTCTCTGGTATAAACTGAGTTTCCTGTGAAAATTTCAGCAAGATTGATCAACTCTGAGAGGTGGTTTGGACTGATCTGGCATTTTATGACATCCTCGCCACCCACACTCCCTGAACCTGTACTTTGGGCTAGATATGCATTTCTGAAGGAACACACTACTAAAATTAATTCAAGTGGCGACTCCTGTGGGACACAATATGGTTTACAACCTTAAACCTGCCTTACCTGAGAAAATATCAGCCTATCCTGAGACAGCCAGCTGAGGCTGCATTTTCGGCTTCCTGGACCCTATTTCACACATATGACATCACTGGTACACCAGATGTAATCCTGAAACCTGTGCAATCAGATTCAGTGGGTGGCAGATGATTTTTGGGCCAAGTTTCATGGTTACAGAGCAATATTTAGTACTGGTTTGGGCTGATTTACATCTATTTTGGACCATTTTAACAGCATTATTCGGGTTATCTATTTTCTGTTCAGACATGTAATGCTCCAAATGTGCCTAAAATATCCCCCTTTATTGTTAAAACAACCATGAAATTAAATAGGGGCTTCAGACTGGCAATATTGTGATATACCTGACATTCCCCAAATGAGGGGAGGCCAGGGGGCCCCCCACACCCCGGAAATGAAATTCCTAATATGGCCCTCGAGTGGACCAGACCAATACAAATTCATTCTCTGGTATAAACTGAGTTTCCTGTGAAAATTGCAGCAAGATTGATCAACTCTGAGAGGTGGTTTGGACTGATCTGGCATTTTATGACATCCTCGCCACCCACACTCCCTGAACCTGTACTTTGGGCTAGATATGCATTTCTGAAGGAACACACTACTAAAATTAATTCAAGTGGCGACTCCTGTGGGACACAATATGGTTTACAACCTTAAACCTGCCTTACCTGAGAAAATATCAGCCTATCCTGAGACAGCCAGCTGAGGCTGCATTTTCGGCTTCCTGGACCCTATTTCACACATATGACATCACTGGTACACCAGATGTAATCCTGAAACCTGTGCAATCAGATTCAGTGGGTGGCAGATGATTTTTGGGCCAAGTTTCATGGTTACAGAGCAATATTTAGTACTGGTTTGGGCTGATTTACATCTATTTTGGACCATTTTAACAGCATTATTCGGGTTATCTATTTTCTGTTCAGACATGTAATGCTCCAAATGTGCCTAAAATATCCCCCTTTATTGTTAAAACAACCATGAAATTAAATAGGGGCTTCAGACTGGCAATATTGTGATATACCTGACATTCCCCAAATGAGGGGAGGCCAGGGGGCCCCCCACACCCCGGAAATGAAATTCCTAATATGGCCCTCGAGTGGACCAGACCAATACAAATTCATTCTCTGGTATAAACTGAGTTTCCTGTGAAAATTGCAGCAAGATTGATCAACTCTGAGAGGTGGTTTGGACTGATCTGGCATTTTATGACATCCTCGCCACCCACACTCCCTGAACCTGTACTTTGGGCTAGATATGCATTTCTGAAGGAACACACTACTAAAATTAATTCAAGTGGCGACTCCTGTGGGACACAATATGGTTTACAACCTTAAACCTGCCTTACCTGAGAAAATATCAGCCTATCCTGAGACAGCCAGCTGAGGCTGCATTTTCGGCTTCCTGGACCCTATTTCACACATATGACATCACTGGTACACCAGATGTAATCCTGAAACCTGTGCAATCAGATTCAGTGGGTGGCAGATGATTTTTGGGCCAAGTTTCATGGTTACAGAGCAATATTTAGTACTGGTTTGGGCTGATTTACATCTATTTTGGACCATTTTAACAGCATTATTCGGGTTATCTATTTTCTGTTCAGACATGTAATGCTCCAAATGTGCCTAAAATATCCCCCTTTATTGTTAAAACAACCATGAAATTAAATAGGGGCTTCAGACTGGCAATATTGTGATATACCTGACATTCCCCAAATGAGGGGAGGCCAGGGGGCCCCCCACACCCCGGAAATGAAATTCCTAATATGGCCCTCGAGTGGACCAGACCAATACAAATTCATTCTCTGGTATAAACTGAGTTTCCTGTGAAAATTGCAGCAAGATTGATCAACTCTGAGAGGTGGTTTGGACTGATCTGGCATTTTATGACATCCTCGCCACCCACACTCCCTGAACCTGTACTTTGGGCTAGATATGCATTTCTGAAGGAACACACTACTAAAATTAATTCAAGTGGCGACTCCTGTGGGACACAATATGGTTTACAACCTTAAACCTGCCTTACCTGAGAAAATATCAGCCTATCCTGAGACAGCCAGCTGAGGCTGCATTTTCGGCTTCCTGGACCCTATTTCACACATATGACATCACTGGTACACCAGATGTAATCCTGAAACCTGTGCAATCAGATTCAGTGGGTGGCAGGTGATTTTTGGGCCAAGTTTCATGGTTACAGAGCAATATTTAGTACTGGTTTGGGCTGATTTACATCTATTTTGGACCATTTTAACAGCATTATTTGGGTTATATATTTTCTGTTCAGACATGTAATGCTCCAAATGTGCCTAAAATATCCCCCTTTATTGTTAAAACAACCATGAAATTAAATAGGGGCTTCAGACTGGCAATATTGTGATATACCTGACATTCCCCAAATGAGGGGAGGCCAGGGGGCCCCCCCCACACCCCGGAAATGAAATTCCTAATATGGCCCTCGAGTGGACCAGACCAATACAAATTCATTCTCTGGTATAAACTGAGTTTCCTGTGAAAATTTCAGCAAGATTGATCAACTCTGAGAGGTGGTTTGGACTGATCTGGCATTTTATGACATCCTCGCCACCCACACTCCCTGAACCTGTACTTTGGGCTAGATATGCATTTCTGAAGGAACACACTACTAAAATTAATTCAAGTGGCGACTCCTGTGGGACACAATATGGTTTACAACCTTAAACCTGCCTTACCTGAGAAAATATCAGCCTATCCTGAGACAGCCAGCTGAGGCTGCATTTTCGGCTTCCTGGACCCTATTTCACACATATGACATCACTGGTACACCAGATGTAATCCTGAAACCTGTGCAATCAGATTCAGTGGGTGGCAGATGATTTTTGGGCCAAGTTTCATGGTTACAGAGCAATATTTAGTACTGGTTTGGGCTGATTTACATCTATTTTGGACCATTTTAACAGCATTATTCGGGTTATCTATTTTCTGTTCAGACATGTAATGCTCCAAATGTGCCTAAAATATCCCCCTTTATTGTTAAAACAACCATGAAATTAAATAGGGGCTTCAGACTGGCAATATTGTGATATACCTGACATTCCCCAAATGAGGGGAGGCCAGGGGGCCCCCCACACCCCGGAAATGAAATTCCTAATATGGCCCTCGAGTGGACCAGACCAATACAAATTCATTCTCTGGTATAAACTGAGTTTCCTGTGAAAATTGCAGCAAGATTGATCAACTCTGAGAGGTGGTTTGGACTGATCTGGCATTTTATGACATCCTCGCCACCCACACTCCCTGAACCTGTACTTTGGGCTAGATATGCATTTCTGAAGGAACACACTACTAAAATTAATTCAAGTGGCGACTCCTGTGGGACACAATATGGTTTACAACCTTAAACCTGCCTTACCTGAGAAAATATCAGCCTATCCTGAGACAGCCAGCTGAGGCTGCATTTTCGGCTTCCTGGACCCTATTTCACACATATGACATCACTGGTACACCAGATGTAATCCTGAAACCTGTGCAATCAGATTCAGTGGGTGGCAGATGATTTTTGGGCCAAGTTTCATGGTTACAGAGCAATATTTAGTACTGGTTTGGGCTGATTTACATCTATTTTGGACCATTTTAACAGCATTATTCGGGTTATCTATTTTCTGTTCAGACATGTAATGCTCCAAATGTGCCTAAAATATCCCCCTTTATTGTTAAAACAACCATGAAATTAAATAGGGGCTTCAGACTGGCAATATTGTGATATACCTGACATTCCCCAAATGAGGGGAGGCCAGCGGGCCCCCCACACCCCGGAAATGAAATTCCTAATATGGCCCTCGAGTGGACCAGACCAATACAAATTCATTCTCTGGTATAAACTGAGTTTCCTGTGAAAATTGCAGCAAGATTGATCAACTCTGAGAGGTGGTTTGGACTGATCTGGCATTTTATGACATCCTCGCCACCCACACTCCCTGAACCTGTACTTTGGGCTAGATATGCATTTCTGAAGGAACACACTACTAAAATTAATTCAAGTGGCGACTCCTGTGGGACACAATATGGTTTACAACCTTAAACCTGCCTTACCTGAGAAAATATCAGCCTATCCTGAGACAGCCAGCTGAGGCTGCATTTTCGGCTTCCTGGACCCTATTTCACACATATGACATCACTGGTACACCAGATGTAATCCTGAAACCTGTGCAATCAGATTCAGTGGGTGGCAGATGATTTTTGGGCCAAGTTTCATGGTTACAGAGCAATATTTAGTACTGGTTTGGGCTGATTTACATCTATTTTGGACCATTTTAACAGCATTATTCGGGTTATCTATTTTCTGTTCAGACATGTAATGCTCCAAATGTGCCTAAAATATCCCCCTTTATTGTTAAAACAACCATGAAATTAAATAGGGGCTTCAGACTGGCAATATTGTGATATACCTGACATTCCCCAAATGAGGGGAGGCCAGGGGGCCCCCCACACCCCGGAAATGAAATTCCTAATATGGCCCTCGAGTGGACCAGACCAATACAAATTCATTCTCTGGTATAAACTGAGTTTCCTGTGAAAATTGCAGCAAGATTGATCAACTCTGAGAGGTGGTTTGGACTGATCTGGCATTTTATGACATCCTCGCCACCCACACTCCCTGAACCTGTACTTTGGGCTAGATATGCATTTCTGAAGGAACACACTACTAAAATTAATTCAAGTGGCGACTCCTGTGGGACACAATATGGTTTACAACCTTAAACCTGCCTTACCTGAGAAAATATCAGCCTATCCTGAGACAGCCAGCTGAGGCTGCATTTTCGGCTTCCTGGACCCTATTTCACACATATGACATCACTGGTACACCAGATGTAATCCTGAAACCTGTGCAATCAGATTCAGTGGGTGGCAGGTGATTTTTGGGCCAAGTTTCATGGTTACAGAGCAATATTTAGTACTGGTTTGGGCTGATTTACATCTATTTTGGACCATTTTAACAGCATTATTCGGGTTATATATTTTCTGTTCAGACATGTAATGCTCCAAATGTGCCTAAAATATCCCCCTTTATTGTTAAAACAACCATGAAATTAAATAGGGGCTTCAGACTGGCAATATTGTGATATACCTGACATTCCCCAAATGAGGGGAGGCCAGGGGGCCCCCCCCACACCCCGGAAATGAAATTCCTAATATGGCCCTCGAGTGGACCAGACCAATACAAATTCATTCTCTGGTATAAACTGAGTTTCCTGTGAAAATTTCAGCAAGATTGATCAACTCTGAGAGGTGGTTTGGACTGATCTGGCATTTTATGACATCCTCGCCACCCACACTCCCTGAACCTGTACTTTGGGCTAGATATGCATTTCTGAAGGAACACACTACTAAAATTAATTCAAGTGGCGACTCCTGTGGGACACAATATGGTTTACAACCTTAAACCTGCCTTACCTGAGAAAATATCAGCCTATCCTGAGACAGCCAGCTGAGGCTGCATTTTCGGCTTCCTGGACCCTATTTCACACATATGACATCACTGGTACACCAGATGTAATCCTGAAACCTGTGCAATCAGATTCAGTGGGTGGCAGATGATTTTTGGGCCAAGTTTCATGGTTACAGAGCAATATTTAGTACTGGTTTGGGCTGATTTACATCTATTTTGGACCATTTTAACAGCATTATTCGGGTTATCTATTTTCTGTTCAGACATGTAATGCTCCAAATGTGCCTAAAATATCCCCCTTTATTGTTAAAACAACCATGAAATTAAATAGGGGCTTCAGACTGGCAATATTGTGATATACCTGACATTCCCCAAATGAGGGGAGGCCAGGGGGCCCCCCACACCCCGGAAATGAAATTCCTAATATGGCCCTCGAGTGGACCAGACCAATACAAATTCATTCTCTGGTATAAACTGAGTTTCCTGTGAAAATTGCAGCAAGATTGATCAACTCTGAGAGGTGGTTTGGACTGATCTGGCATTTTATGACATCCTCGCCACCCACACTCCCTGAACCTGTACTTTGGGCTAGATATGCATTTCTGAAGGAACACACTACTAAAATTAATTCAAGTGGCGACTCCTGTGGGACACAATATGGTTTACAACCTTAAACCTGCCTTACCTGAGAAAATATCAGCCTATCCTGAGACAGCCAGCTGAGGCTGCATTTTCGGCTTCCTGGACCCTATTTCACACATATGACATCACTGGTACACCAGATGTAATCCTGAAACCTGTGCAATCAGATTCAGTGGGTGGCAGATGATTTTTGGGCCAAGTTTCATGGTTACAGAGCAATATTTAGTACTGGTTTGGGCTGATTTACATCTATTTTGGACCATTTTAACAGCATTATTCGGGTTATCTATTTTCTGTTCAGACATGTAATGCTCCAAATGTGCCTAAAATATCCCCCTTTATTGTTAAAACAACCATGAAATTAAATAGGGGCTTCAGACTGGCAATATTGTGATATACCTGACATTCCCCAAATGAGGGGAGGCCAGCGGGCCCCCCACACCCCGGAAATGAAATTCCTAATATGGCCCTCGAGTGGACCAGACCAATACAAATTCATTCTCTGGTATAAACTGAGTTTCCTGTGAAAATTGCAGCAAGATTGATCAACTCTGAGAGGTGGTTTGGACTGATCTGGCATTTTATGACATCCTCGCCACCCACACTCCCTGAACCTGTACTTTGGGCTAGATATGCATTTCTGAAGGAACACACTACTAAAATTAATTCAAGTGGCGACTCCTGTGGGACACAATATGGTTTACAACCTTAAACCTGCCTTACCTGAGAAAATATCAGCCTATCCTGAGACAGCCAGCTGAGGCTGCATTTTCGGCTTCCTGGACCCTATTTCACACATATGACATCACTGGTACACCAGATGTAATCCTGAAACCTGTGCAATCAGATTCAGTGGGTGGCAGGTGATTTTTGGGCCAAGTTTCATGGTTACAGAGCAATATTTAGTACTGGTTTGGGCTGATTTACATCTATTTTGGACCATTTTAACAGCATTATTCGGGTTATATATTTTCTGTTCAGACATGTAATGCTCCAAATGTGCCTAAAATATCCCCCTTTATTGTTAAAACAACCATGAAATTAAATAGGGGCTTCAGACTGGCAATATTGTGATATACCTGACATTCCCCAAATGAGGGGAGGCCAGGGGGCCCCCCCACACCCCGGAAATGAAATTCCTAATATGGCCCTCGAGTGGACCAGACCAATACAAATTCATTCTCTGGTATAAACTGAGTTTCCTGTGAAAATTTCAGCAAGATTGATCAACTCTGAGAGGTGGTTTGGACTGATCTGGCATTTTATGACATCCTCGCCACCCACACTCCCTGAACCTGTACTTTGGGCTAGATATGCATTTCTGAAGGAACACACTACTAAAATTAATTCAAGTGGCGACTCCTGTGGGACACAATATGGTTTACAACCTTAAACCTGCCTTACCTGAGAAAATATCAGCCTATCCTGAGACAGCCAGCTGAGGCTGCATTTTCGGCTTCCTGGACCCTATTTCACACATATGACATCACTGGTACACCAGATGTAATCCTGAAACCTGTGCAATCAGATTCAGTGGGTGGCAGATGATTTTTGGGCCAAGTTTCATGGTTACAGAGCAATATTTAGTACTGGTTTGGGCTGATTTACATCTATTTTGGACCATTTTAACAGCATTATTCGGGTTATCTATTTTCTGTTCAGACATGTAATGCTCCAAATGTGCCTAAAATATCCCCCTTTATTGTTAAAACAACCATGAAATTAAATAGGGGCTTCAGACTGGCAATATTGTGATATACCTGACATTCCCCAAATGAGGGGAGGCCAGGGGGCCCCCCACACCCCGGAAATGAAATTCCTAATATGGCCCTCGAGTGGACCAGACCAATACAAATTCATTCTCTGGTATAAACTGAGTTTCCTGTGAAAATTGCAGCAAGATTGATCAACTCTGAGAGGTGGTTTGGACTGATCTGGCATTTTATGACATCCTCGCCACCCACACTCCCTGAACCTGTACTTTGGGCTAGATATGCATTTCTGAAGGAACACACTACTAAAATTAATTCAAGTGGCGACTCCTGTGGGACACAATATGGTTTACAACCTTAAACCTGCCTTACCTGAGAAAATATCAGCCTATCCTGAGACAGCCAGCTGAGGCTGCATTTTCGGCTTCCTGGACCCTATTTCACACATATGACATCACTGGTACACCAGATGTAATCCTGAAACCTGTGCAATCAGATTCAGTGGGTGGCAGATGATTTTTGGGCCAAGTTTCATGGTTACAGAGCAATATTTAGTACTGGTTTGGGCTGATTTACATCTATTTTGGACCATTTTAACAGCATTATTCGGGTTATCTATTTTCTGTTCAGACATGTAATGCTCCAAATGTGCCTAAAATATCCCCCTTTATTGTTAAAACAACCATGAAATTAAATAGGGGCTTCAGACTGGCAATATTGTGATATACCTGACATTCCCCAAATGAGGGGAGGCCAGGGGGCCCCCCACACCCCGGAAATGAAATTCCTAATATGGCCCTCGAGTGGACCAGACCAATACAAATTCATTCTCTGGTATAAACTGAGTTTCCTGTGAAAATTGCAGCAAGATTGATCAACTCTGAGAGGTGGTTTGGACTGATCTGGCATTTTATGACATCCTCGCCACCCACACTCCCTGAACCTGTACTTTGGGCTAGATATGCATTTCTGAAGGAACACACTACTAAAATTAATTCAAGTGGCGACTCCTGTGGGACACAATATGGTTTACAACCTTAAACCTGCCTTACCTGAGAAAATATCAGCCTATCCTGAGACAGCCAGCTGAGGCTGCATTTTCGGCTTCCTGGACCCTATTTCACACATATGACATCACTGGTACACCAGATGTAATCCTGAAACCTGTGCAATCAGATTCAGTGGGTGGCAGGTGATTTTTGGGCCAAGTTTCATGGTTACAGAGCAATATTTAGTACTGGTTTGGGCTGATTTACATCTATTTTGGACCATTTTAACAGCATTATTCGGGTTATATATTTTCTGTTCAGACATGTAATGCTCCAAATGTGCCTAAAATATCCCCCTTTATTGTTAAAACAACCATGAAATTAAATAGGGGCTTCAGACTGGCAATATTGTGATATACCTGACATTCCCCAAATGAGGGGAGGCCAGGGGGCCCCCCCACACCCCGGAAATGAAATTCCTAATATGGCCCTCGAGTGGACCAGACCAATACAAATTCATTCTCTGGTATAAACTGAGTTTCCTGTGAAAATTTCAGCAAGATTGATCAACTCTGAGAGGTGGTTTGGACTGATCTGGCATTTTATGACATCCTCGCCACCCACACTCCCTGAACCTGTACTTTGGGCTAGATATGCATTTCTGAAGGAACACACTACTAAAATTAATTCAAGTGGCGACTCCTGTGGGACACAATATGGTTTACAACCTTAAACCTGCCTTACCTGAGAAAATATCAGCCTATCCTGAGACAGCCAGCTGAGGCTGCATTTTCGGCTTCCTGGACCCTATTTCACACATATGACATCACTGGTACACCAGATGTAATCCTGAAACCTGTGCAATCAGATTCAGTGGGTGGCAGATGATTTTTGGGCCAAGTTTCATGGTTACAGAGCAATATTTAGTACTGGTTTGGGCTGATTTACATCTATTTTGGACCATTTTAACAGCATTATTCGGGTTATCTATTTTCTGTTCAGACATGTAATGCTCCAAATGTGCCTAAAATATCCCCCTTTATTGTTAAAACAACCATGAAATTAAATAGGGGCTTCAGACTGGCAATATTGTGATATACCTGACATTCCCCAAATGAGGGGAGGCCAGGGGGCCCCCCACACCCCGGAAATGAAATTCCTAATATGGCCCTCGAGTGGACCAGACCAATACAAATTCATTCTCTGGTATAAACTGAGTTTCCTGTGAAAATTGCAGCAAGATTGATCAACTCTGAGAGGTGGTTTGGACTGATCTGGCATTTTATGACATCCTCGCCACCCACACTCCCTGAACCTGTACTTTGGGCTAGATATGCATTTCTGAAGGAACACACTACTAAAATTAATTCAAGTGGCGACTCCTGTGGGACACAATATGGTTTACAACCTTAAACCTGCCTTACCTGAGAAAATATCAGCCTATCCTGAGACAGCCAGCTGAGGCTGCATTTTCGGCTTCCTGGACCCTATTTCACACATATGACATCACTGGTACACCAGATGTAATCCTGAAACCTGTGCAATCAGATTCAGTGGGTGGCAGATGATTTTTGGGCCAAGTTTCATGGTTACAGAGCAATATTTAGTACTGGTTTGGGCTGATTTACATCTATTTTGGACCATTTTAACAGCATTATTCGGGTTATCTATTTTCTGTTCAGACATGTAATGCTCCAAATGTGCCTAAAATATCCCCCTTTATTGTTAAAACAACCATGAAATTAAATAGGGGCTTCAGACTGGCAATATTGTGATATACCTGACATTCCCCAAATGAGGGGAGGCCAGGGGGCCCCCCACACCCCGGAAATGAAATTCCTAATATGGCCCTCGAGTGGACCAGACCAATACAAATTCATTCTCTGGTATAAACTGAGTTTCCTGTGAAAATTGCAGCAAGATTGATCAACTCTGAGAGGTGGTTTGGACTGATCTGGCATTTTATGACATCCTCGCCACCCACACTCCCTGAACCTGTACTTTGGGCTAGATATGCATTTCTGAAGGAACACACTACTAAAATTAATTCAAGTGGCGACTCCTGTGGGACACAATATGGTTTACAACCTTAAACCTGCCTTACCTGAGAAAATATCAGCCTATCCTGAGATAGCCAGCTGAGGCTGCATTTTCGGCTTCCTGGACCCTATTTCACACATATGACATCACTGGTACACCAGATGTAATCCTGAAACCTGTGCAATCAGATTCAGTGGGTGGCAGATGATTTTTGGGCCAAGTTTCATGGTTACAGAGCAATATTTAGTACTGGTTTGGGCTGATTTACATCTATTTTGGACCATTTTAACAGCATTATTCGGGTTATCTATTTTCTGTTCAGACATGTAATGCTCCAAATGTGCCTAAAATATCCCCCTTTATTGTTAAAACAACCATGAAATTAAATAGGGGCTTCAGACTGGCAATATTGTGATATACCTGACATTCCCCAAATGAGGGGAGGCCAGGGGGCCCCCCACACCCCGGAAATGAAATTCCTAATATGGCCCTCGAGTGGACCAGACCAATACAAATTCATTCTCTGGTATAAACTGAGTTTCCTGTGAAAATTGCAGCAAGATTGATCAACTCTGAGAGGTGGTTTGGACTGATCTGGCATTTTATGACATCCTCGCCACCCACACTCCCTGAACCTGTACTTTGGGCTAGATATGCATTTCTGAAGGAACACACTACTAAAATTAATTCAAGTGGCGACTCCTGTGGGACACAATATGGTTTACAACCTTAAACCTGCCTTACCTGAGAAAATATCAGCCTATCCTGAGACAGCCAGCTGAGGCTGCATTTTCGGCTTCCTGGACCCTATTTCACACATATGACATCACTGGTACACCAGATGTAATCCTGAAACCTGTGCAATCAGATTCAGTGGGTGGCATATGATTTTTGGGCCAAGTTTCATGGTTACAGAGCAATATTTAGTACTGGTTTGGGCTGATTTACATCTATTTTGGACCATTTTAACAGCATTATTCGGGTTATCTATTTTCTGTTCAGACATGTAATGCTCCAAATGTGCCTAAAATATCCCCCTTTATTGTTAAAACAACCATGAAATTAAATAGGGGCTTCAGACTGGCAATATTGTGATATACCTGACATTCCCCAAATGAGGGGAGGCCAGGGGGCCCCCCACACCCCGGAAATGAAATTCCTAATATGGCCCTCGAGTGGACCAGACCAATACAAATTCATTCTCTGGTATAAACTGAGTTTCCTGTGAAAATTGCAGCAAGATTGATCAA
The DNA here is from genome assembly GCA_964017235.1 of Sabellastarte sp. h YS-2021. NCBI lineage: Eukaryota > Metazoa > Annelida > Polychaeta > Sabellida > Sabellidae > Sabellastarte > Sabellastarte sp. h YS-2021. The sequence continues at coordinate 25,772,001 of OZ024934.1, forward strand.
CTCTGAGAGGTGGTTTGGACTGATCTGGCATTTTATGACATCCTCGCCACCCACACTCCCTGAACCTGTACTTTGGGCTAGATATGCATTTCTGAAGGAACACACTACTAAAATTAATTCAAGTGGCGACTCCTGTGGGACACAATATGGTTTACAACCTTAAACCTGCCTTACCTGAGAAAATATCAGCCTATCCTGAGACAGCCAGCTGAGGCTGCATTTTCGGCTTCCTGGACCCTATTTCACACATATGACATCACTGGTACACCAGATGTAATCCTGAAACCTGTGCAATCAGATTCAGTGGGTGGCAGGTGATTTTTGGGCCAAGTTTCATGGTTACAGAGCAATATTTAGTACTGGTTTGGGCTGATTTACATCTATTTTGGACCATTTTAACAGCATTATTCGGGTTATATATTTTCTGTTCAGACATGTAATGCTCCAAATGTGCCTAAAATATCCCCCTTTATTGTTAAAACAACCATGAAATTAAATAGGGGCTTCAGACTGGCAATATTGTGATATACCTGACATTCCCCAAATGAGGGGAGGCCAGGGGGCCCCCCCACACCCCGGAAATGAAATTCCTAATATGGCCCTCGAGTGGACCAGACCAATACAAATTCATTCTCTGGTATAAACTGAGTTTCCTGTGAAAATTTCAGCAAGATTGATCAACTCTGAGAGGTGGTTTGGACTGATCTGGCATTTTATGACATCCTCGCCACCCACACTCCCTGAACCTGTACTTTGGGCTAGATATGCATTTCTGAAGGAACACACTACTAAAATTAATTCAAGTGGCGACTCCTGTGGGACACAATATGGTTTACAACCTTAAACCTGCCTTACCTGAGAAAATATCAGCCTATCCTGAGACAGCCAGCTGAGGCTGCATTTTCGGCTTCCTGGACCCTATTTCACACATATGACATCACTGGTACACCAGATGTAATCCTGAAACCTGTGCAATCAGATTCAGTGGGTGGCAGATGATTTTTGGGCCAAGTTTCATGGTTACAGAGCAATATTTAGTACTGGTTTGGGCTGATTTACATCTATTTTGGACCATTTTAACAGCATTATTCGGGTTATCTATTTTCTGTTCAGACATGTAATGCTCCAAATGTGCCTAAAATATCCCCCTTTATTGTTAAAACAACCATGAAATTAAATAGGGGCTTCAGACTGGCAATATTGTGATATACCTGACATTCCCCAAATGAGGGGAGGCCAGGGGGCCCCCCACACCCCGGAAATGAAATTCCTAATATGGCCCTCGAGTGGACCAGACCAATACAAATTCATTCTCTGGTATAAACTGAGTTTCCTGTGAAAATTGCAGCAAGATTGATCAACTCTGAGAGGTGGTTTGGACTGATCTGGCATTTTATGACATCCTCGCCACCCACACTCCCTGAACCTGTACTTTGGGCTAGATATGCATTTCTGAAGGAACACACTACTAAAATTAATTCAAGTGGCGACTCCTGTGGGACACAATATGGTTTACAACCTTAAACCTGCCTTACCTGAGAAAATATCAGCCTATCCTGAGACAGCCAGCTGAGGCTGCATTTTCGGCTTCCTGGACCCTATTTCACACATATGACATCACTGGTACACCAGATGTAATCCTGAAACCTGTGCAATCAGATTCAGTGGGTGGCAGATGATTTTTGGGCCAAGTTTCATGGTTACAGAGCAATATTTAGTACTGGTTTGGGCTGATTTACATCTATTTTGGACCATTTTAACAGCATTATTCGGGTTATCTATTTTCTGTTCAGACATGTAATGCTCCAAATGTGCCTAAAATATCCCCCTTTATTGTTAAAACAACCATGAAATTAAATAGGGGCTTCAGACTGGCAATATTGTGATATACCTGACATTCCCCAAATGAGGGGAGGCCAGGGGGCCCCCCACACCCCGGAAATGAAATTCCTAATATGGCCCTCGAGTGGACCAGACCAATACAAATTCATTCTCTGGTATAAACTGAGTTTCCTGTGAAAATTGCAGCAAGATTGATCAACTCTGAGAGGTGGTTTGGACTGATCTGGCATTTTATGACATCCTCGCCACCCACACTCCCTGAACCTGTACTTTGGGCTAGATATGCATTTCTGAAGGAACACACTACTAAAATTAATTCAAGTGGCGACTCCTGTGGGACACAATATGGTTTACAACCTTAAACCTGCCTTACCTGAGAAAATATCAGCCTATCCTGAGACAGCCAGCTGAGGCTGCATTTTCGGCTTCCTGGACCCTATTTCACACATATGACATCACTGGTACACCAGATGTAATCCTGAAACCTGTGCAATCAGATTCAGTGGGTGGCAGGTGATTTTTGGGCCAAGTTTCATGGTTACAGAGCAATATTTAGTACTGGTTTGGGCTGATTTACATCTATTTTGGACCATTTTAACAGCATTATTCGGGTTATATATTTTCTGTTCAGACATGTAATGCTCCAAATGTGCCTAAAATATCCCCCTTTATTGTTAAAACAACCATGAAATTAAATAGGGGCTTCAGACTGGCAATATTGTGATATACCTGACATTCCCCAAATGAGGGGAGGCCAGGGGGCCCCCCCACACCCCGGAAATGAAATTCCTAATATGGCCCTCGAGTGGACCAGACCAATACAAATTCATTCTCTGGTATAAACTGAGTTTCCTGTGAAAATTTCAGCAAGATTGATCAACTCTGAGAGGTGGTTTGGACTGATCTGGCATTTTATGACATCCTCGCCACCCACACTCCCTGAACCTGTACTTTGGGCTAGATATGCATTTCTGAAGGAACACACTACTAAAATTAATTCAAGTGGCGACTCCTGTGGGACACAATATGGTTTACAACCTTAAACCTGCCTTACCTGAGAAAATATCAGCCTATCCTGAGACAGCCAGCTGAGGCTGCATTTTCGGCTTCCTGGACCCTATTTCACACATATGACATCACTGGTACACCAGATGTAATCCTGAAACCTGTGCAATCAGATTCAGTGGGTGGCAGGTGATTTTTGGGCCAAGTTTCATGGTTACAGAGCAATATTTAGTACTGGTTTGGGCTGATTTACATCTATTTTGGAGCATTTTAACAGCATTATTCGGGTTATATATTTTCTGTTCAGACATGTAATGCTCCAAATGTGCCTAAAATATCCCCCTTTATTGTTAAAACAACCATGAAATTAAATAGGGGCTTCAGACTGGCAATATTGTGATATACCTGACATTCCCCAAATGAGGGGAGGCCAGGGGGCCCCCCACACCCCGGAAATGAAATTCCTAATATGGCCCTCGAGTGGACCAGACCAATACAAATTCATTCTCTGATATAAACTGAGTTTCCTGTGAAAATTTCAGCAAGATTGATCAACTCTGAGAGGTGGTTTGGACTGATCTGGCATTTTATGACATCCTCGCCACCCACACTCCCTGAACCTGTACTTTGGGCTAGATATGCATTTCTGAAGGAACACACTACTAAAATTAATTCAAGTGGCGACTCCTGTGGGACACAATATGGTTTACAACCTTAAACCTGCCTTACCTGAGAAAATATCAGCCTATCCTGAGACAGCCAGCTGAGGCTGCATTTTCGGCTTCCTGGACCCTATTTCACACATATGACATCACTGGTACACCAGATGTAATCCTGAAACCTGTGCAATCAGATTCAGTGGGTGGCAGGTGATTTTTGGGCCAAGTTTCATGGTTACAGAGCAATATTTAGTACTGGTTTGGGCTGATTTACATCTATTTTGGACCATTTTAACAGCATTATTCGGGTTATATATTTTCTGTTCAGACATGTAATGCTCCAAATGTGCCTAAAATATCCCCCTTTATTGTTAAAACAACCATGAAATTAAATAGGGGCTTCAGACTGGCAATATTGTGATATACCTGACATTCCCCAAATGAGGGGAGGCCAGGGGGCCCCCCACACCCCGGAAATGAAATTCCTAATATGGCCCTCGAGTGGACCAGACCAATACAAATTCATTCTCTGGTATAAACTGAGTTTCCTGTGAAAATTTCAGCAAGATTGATCAACTCTGAGAGGTGGTTTGGACTGATCTGGCATTTTATGACATCCTCGCCACCCACACTCCCTGAACCTGTACTTTGGGCTAGATATGCATTTCTGAAGGAACACACTACTAAAATTAATTCAAGTGGCGACTCCTGTGGGACACAATATGGTTTACAACCTTAAACCTGCCTTACCTGAGAAAATATCAGCCTATCCTGAGACAGCCAGCTGAGGCTGCATTTTCGGCTTCCTGGACCCTATTTCACACATATGACATCACTGGTACACCAGATGTAATCCTGAAACCTGTGCAATCAGATTCAGTGGGTGGCAGGTGATTTTTGGGCCAAGTTTCATGGTTACAGAGCAATATTTAGTACTGGTTTGGGCTGATTTACATCTATTTTGGAGCATTTTAACAGCATTATTCGGGTTATATATTTTCTGTTCAGACATGTAATGCTCCAAATGTGCCTAAAATATCCCCCTTTATTGTTAAAACAACCATGAAATTAAATAGGGGCTTCAGACTGGCAATATTGTGATATACCTGACATTCCCCAAATGAGGGGAGGCCAGGGGGCCCCCCACACCCCGGAAATGAAATTCCTAATATGGCCCTCGAGTGGACCAGACCAATACAAATTCATTCTCTGATATAAACTGAGTTTCCTGTGAAAATTTCAGCAAGATTGATCAACTCTGAGAGGTGGTTTGGACTGATCTGGCATTTTATGACATCCTCGCCACCCACACTCCCTGAACCTGTACTTTGGGCTAGATATGCATTTCTGAAGGAACACACTACTAAAATTAATTCAAGTGGCGACTCCTGTGGGACACAATATGGTTTACAACCTTAAACCTGCCTTACCTGAGAAAATATCAGCCTATCCTGAGACAGCGAGCTGAGGCTGCATTTTCGGCTTCCTGGACCCTATTTCACACATATGACATCACTGGTACACCAGATGTAATCCTGAAACCTGTGCAATCAGATTCAGTGGGTGGCAGGTGATTTTTGGGCCAAGTTTCATGGTTACAGAGCAATATTTAGTACTGGTTTGGGCTGATTTACATCTATTTTGGACCATTTTAACAGCATTATTCGGGTTATATATTTTCTGTTCAGACATGTAATGCTCCAAATGTGCCTAAAATATCCCCCTTTATTGTTAAAACAACCATGAAATTAAATAGGGGCTTCAGACTGGCAATATTGTGATATACCTGACATTCCCCAAATGAGGGGAGGCCAGGGGGCCCCCCACACCCCGGAAATGAAATTCCTAATATGGCCCTCGAGTGGACCAGACCAATACAAATTCATTCTCTGGTATAAACTGAGTTTCCTGTGAAAATTTCAGCAAGATTGATCAACTCTGAGAGGTGGTTTGGACTGATCTGGCATTTTATGACATCCTCGCCACCCACACTCCCTGAACCTGTACTTTGGGCTAGATATGCATTTCTGAAGGAACACACTACTAAAATTAATTCAAGTGGCGACTCCTGTGGGACACAATATGGTTTACAACCTTAAACCTGCCTTACCTGAGAAAATATCAGCCTATCCTGAGACAGCCAGCTGAGGCTGCATTTTCGGCTTCCTGGACCCTATTTCACACATATGACATCACTGGTACACCAGATGTAATCCTGAAACCTGTGCAATCAGATTCAGTGGGTGGCAGGTGATTTTTGGGCCAAGTTTCATGGTTACAGAGCAATATTTAGTACTGGTTTGGGCTGATTTACATCTATTTTGGACCATTTTAACAGCATTATTCGGGTTATATATTTTCTGTTCAGACATGTAATGCTCCAAATGTGCCTAAAATATCCCCCTTTATTGTTAAAACAACCATGAAATTAAATAGGGGCTTCAGACTGGCAATATTGTGATATACCTGACATTCCCCAAATGAGGGGAGGCCAGGGGGCCCCCCACACCCCGGAAATGAAATTCCTAATATGGCCCTCGAGTGGACCAGACCAATACAAATTCATTCTCTGGTATAAACTGAGTTTCCTGTGAAAATTTCAGCAAGATTGATCAACTCTGAGAGGTGGTTTGGACTGATCTGGCATTTTATGACATCCTCGCCACCCACACTCCCTGAACCTGTACTTTGGGCTAGATATGCATTTCTGAAGGAACACACTACTAAAATTAATTCAAGTGGCGACTCCTGTGGGACACAATATGGTTTACAACCTTAAACCTGCCTTACCTGAGAAAATATCAGCCTATCCTGAGACAGCCAGCTGAGGCTGCATTTTCGGCTTCCTGGACCCTATTTCACACATATGACATCACTGGTACACCAGATGTAATCCTGAAACCTGTGCAATCAGATTCAGTGGGTGGCAGGTGATTTTTGGGCCAAGTTTCATGGTTACAGAGCAATATTTAGTACTGGTTTGGGCTGATTTACATCTATTTTGGACCATTTTAACAGCATTATTCGGGTTATATATTTTCTGTTCAGACATGTAATGCTCCAAATGTGCCTAAAATATCCCCCTTTATTGTTAAAACAACCATGAAATTAAATAGGGGCTTCAGACTGGCAATATTGTGATATACCTGACATTCCCCAAATGAGGGGAGGCCAGGGGGCCCCCCACACCCCGGAAATGAAATTCCTAATATGGCCCTCGAGTGGACCAGACCAATACAAATTCATTCTCTGGTATAAACTGAGTTTCCTGTGAAAATTTCAGCAAGATTGATCAACTCTGAGAGGTGGTTTGGACTGATCTGGCATTTTATGACATCCTCGCCACCCACACTCCCTGAACCTGTACTTTGGGCTAGATATGCATTTCTGAAGGAACACACTACTAAAATTAATTCAAGTGGCGACTCCTGTGGGACACAATATGGTTTACAACCTTAAACCTGCCTTACCTGAGAAAATATCAGCCTATCCTGAGACAGCCAGCTGAGGCTGCATTTTCGGCTTCCTGGACCCTATTTCACACATATGACATCACTGGTACACCAGATGTAATCCTGAAACCTGTGCAATCAGATTCAGTGGGTGGCAGGTGATTTTTGGGCCAAGTTTCATGGTTACAGAGCAATATTTAGTACTGGTTTGGGCTGATTTACATCTATTTTGGACCATTTTAACAGCATTATTCGGGTTATATATTTTCTGTTCAGACATGTAATGCTCCAAATGTGCCTAAAATATCCCCCTTTATTGTTAAAACAACCATGAAATTAAATAGGGGCTTCAGACTGGCAATATTGTGATATACCTGACATTCCCCAAATGAGGGGAGGCCAGGGGGCCCCCCACACCCCGGAAATGAAATTCCTAATATGGCCCTCGAGTGGACCAGACCAATACAAATTCATTCTCTGGTATAAACTGAGTTTCCTGTGAAAATTTCAGCAAGATTGATCAACTCTGAGAGGTGGTTTGGACTGATCTGGCATTTTATGACATCCTCGCCACCCACACTCCCTGAACCTGTACTTTGGGCTAGATATGCATTTCTGAAGGAACACACTACTAAAATTAATTCAAGTGGCGACTCCTGTGGGACACAATATGGTTTACAACCTTAAACCTGCCTTACCTGAGAAAATATCAGCCTATCCTGAGACAGCCAGCTGAGGCTGCATTTTCGGCTTCCTGGACCCTATTTCACACATATGACATCACTGGTACACCAGATGTAATCCTGAAACCTGTGCAATCAGATTCAGTGGGTGGCAGGTGATTTTTGGGCCAAGTTTCATGGTTACAGAGCAATATTTAGTACTGGTTTGGGCTGATTTACATCTATTTTGGACCATTTTAACAGCATTATTCGGGTTATATATTTTCTGTTCAGACATGTAATGCTCCAAATGTGCCTAAAATATCCCCCTTTATTGTTAAAACAACCATGAAATTAAATAGGGGCTTCAGACTGGCAATATTGTGATATACCTGACATTCCCCAAATGAGGGGAGGCCAGGGGGCCCCCCACACCCCGGAAATGAAATTCCTAATATGGCCCTCGAGTGGACCAGACCAATACAAATTCATTCTCTGGTATAAACTGAGTTTCCTGTGAAAATTTCAGCAAGATTGATCAACTCTGAGAGGTGGTTTGGACTGATCTGGCATTTTATGACATCCTCGCCACCCACACTCCCTGAACCTGTACTTTGGGCTAGATATGCATTTCTGAAGGAACACACTACTAAAATTAATTCAAGTGGCGACTCCTGTGGGACACAATATGGTTTACAACCTTAAACCTGCCTTACCTGAGAAAATATCAGCCTATCCTGAGACAGCCAGCTGAGGCTGCATTTTCGGCTTCCTGGACCCTATTTCACACATATGACATCACTGGTACACCAGATGTAATCCTGAAACCTGTGCAATCAGATTCAGTGGGTGGCAGGTGATTTTTGGGCCAAGTTTCATGGTTACAGAGCAATATTTAGTACTGGTTTGGGCTGATTTACATCTATTTTGGAGCATTTTAACAGCATTATTCGGGTTATATATTTTCTGTTCAGACATGTAATGCTCCAAATGTGCCTAAAATATCCCCCTTTATTGTTAAAACAACCATGAAATTAAATAGGGGCTTCAGACTGGCAATATTGTGATATACCTGACATTCCCCAAATGAGGGGAGGCCAGGGGGCCCCCCACACCCCGGAAATGAAATTCCTAATATGGCCCTCGAGTGGACCAGACCAATACAAATTCATTCTCTGATATAAACTGAGTTTCCTGTGAAAATTTCAGCAAGATTGATCAACTCTGAGAGGTGGTTTGGACTGATCTGGCATTTTATGACATCCTCGCCACCCACACTCCCTGAACCTGTACTTTGGGCTAGATATGCATTTCTGAAGGAACACACTACTAAAATTAATTCAAGTGGCGACTCCTGTGGGACACAATATGGTTTACAACCTTAAACCTGCCTTACCTGAGAAAATATCAGCCTATCCTGAGACAGCGAGCTGAGGCTGCATTTTCGGCTTCCTGGACCCTATTTCACACATATGACATCACTGGTACACCAGATGTAATCCTGAAACCTGTGCAATCAGATTCAGTGGGTGGCAGGTGATTTTTGGGCCAAGTTTCATGGTTACAGAGCAATATTTAGTACTGGTTTGGGCTGATTTACATCTATTTTGGACCATTTTAACAGCATTATTCGGGTTATATATTTTCTGTTCAGACATGTAATGCTCCAAATGTGCCTAAAATATCCCCCTTTATTGTTAAAACAACCATGAAATTAAATAGGGGCTTCAGACTGGCAATATTGTGATATACCTGACATTCCCCAAATGAGGGGAGGCCAGGGGGCCCCCCACACCCCGGAAATGAAATTCCTAATATGGCCCTCGAGTGGACCAGACCAATACAAATTCATTCTCTGGTATAAACTGAGTTTCCTGTGAAAATTTCAGCAAGATTGATCAACTCTGAGAGGTGGTTTGGACTGATCTGGCATTTTATGACATCCTCGCCACCCACACTCCCTGAACCTGTACTTTGGGCTAGATATGCATTTCTGAAGGAACACACTACTAAAATTAATTCAAGTGGCGACTCCTGTGGGACACAATATGGTTTACAACCTTAAACCTGCCTTACCTGAGAAAATATCAGCCTATCCTGAGACAGCCAGCTGAGGCTGCATTTTCGGCTTCCTGGACCCTATTTCACACATATGACATCACTGGTACACCAGATGTAATCCTGAAACCTGTGCAATCAGATTCAGTGGGTGGCAGGTGATTTTTGGGCCAAGTTTCATGGTTACAGAGCAATATTTAGTACTGGTTTGGGCTGATTTACATCTATTTTGGAGCATTTTAACAGCATTATTCGGGTTATATATTTTCTGTTCAGACATGTAATGCTCCAAATGTGCCTAAAATATCCCCCTTTATTGTTAAAACAACCATGAAATTAAATAGGGGCTTCAGACTGGCAATATTGTGATATACCTGACATTCCCCAAATGAGGGGAGGCCAGGGGGCCCCCCACACCCCGGAAATGAAATTTCTAATATGGCCCTCGAGTGGACCAGACCAATACAAATTCATTCTCTGATATAAACTGAGTTTCCTGTGAAAATTTCAGCAAGATTGATCAACTCTGAGAGGTGGTTTGGACTGATCTGGCATTTTATGACATCCTCGCCACCCACACTCCCTGAACCTGTACTTTGGGCTAGATATGCATTTCTGAAGGAACACACTACTAAAATTAATTCAAGTGGCGACTCCTGTGGGACACAATATGGTTTACAACCTTAAACCTGCCTTACCTGAGAAAATATCAGCCTATCCTGAGACAGCGAGCTGAGGCTGCATTTTCGGCTTCCTGGACCCTATTTCACACATATGACATCACTGGTACACCAGATGTAATCCTGAAACCTGTGCAATCAGATTCAGTGGGTGGCAGGTGATTTTTGGGCCAAGTTTCATGGTTACAGAGCAATATTTAGTACTGGTTTGGGCTGATTTACATCTATTTTGGACCATTTTAACAGCATTATTCGGGTTATATATTTTCTGTTCAGACATGTAATGCTCCAAATGTGCCTAAAATATCCCCCTTTATTGTTAAAACAACCATGAAATTAAATAGGGGCTTCAGACTGGCAATATTGTGATATACCTGACATTCCCCAAATGAGGGGAGGCCAGGGGGCCCCCCACACCCCGGAAATGAAATTCCTAATATGGCCCTCGAGTGGACCAGACCAATACAAATTCATTCTCTGGTATAAACTGAGTTTCCTGTGAAAATTTCAGCAAGATTGATCAACTCTGAGAGGTGGTTTGGACTGATCTGGCATTTTATGACATCCTCGCCACCCACACTCCCTGAACCTGTACTTTGGGCTAGATATGCATTTCTGAAGGAACACACTACTAAAATTAATTCAAGTGGCGACTCCTGTGGGACACAATATGGTTTACAACCTTAAACCTGCCTTACCTGAGAAAATATCAGCCTATCCTGAGACAGCCAGCTGAGGCTGCATTTTCGGCTTCCTGGACCCTATTTCACACATATGACATCACTGGTACACCAGATGTAATCCTGAAACCTGTGCAATCAGATTCAGTGGGTGGCAGGTGATTTTTGGGCCAAGTTTCATGGTTACAGAGCAATATTTAGTACTGGTTTGGGCTGATTTACATCTATTTTGGAGCATTTTAACAGCATTATTCGGGTTATATATTTTCTGTTCAGACATGTAATGCTCCAAATGTGCCTAAAATATCCCCCTTTATTGTTAAAACAACCATGAAATTAAATAGGGGCTTCAGACTGGCAAAATTGTGATATACCTGATATTCCCCAAATGAGGGGAGGCCAGGGGGCCCCCCACACCCCGGAAATGAAATTCCTAATATGGCCCTCGAGTGGACCAGACCAATACAAATTCATTCTCTGATATAAACTGAGTTTCCTGTGAAAATTTCAGCAAGATTGATCAACTCTGAGAGGTGGTTTGGACTGATCTGGCATTTTATGACATCCTCGCCACCCACACTCCCTGAACCTGTACTTTGGGCTAGATATGCATTTCTGAAGGAACACACTACTAAAATTAATTCAAGTGGCGACTCCTGTGGGACACAATATGGTTTACAACCTTAAACCTGCCTTACCTGGGAAAATATCAGCCTATCCTGAGACAGCGAGCTGAGGCTGCATTTTCGGCTTCCTGGACCCTATTTCACACATATGACATCACTGGTACACCAGATGTAATCCTGAAACCTGTGCAATCAGATTCAGTGGGTGGCAGGTGATTTTTGGGCCAAGTTTCATGGTTACAGAGCAATATTTAGTACTGGTTTGGGCTGATTTACATCTATTTTGGACCATTTTAACAGCATTATTCGGGTTATATATTTTCTGTTCAGACATGTAATGCTCCAAATGTGCCTAAAATATCCCCCTTTATTGTTAAAACAACCATGAAATTAAATAGGGGCTTCAGACTGGCAATATTGTGATATACCTGACATTCCCCAAATGAGGGGAGGCCAGGGGGCCCCCCACACCCCGGAAATGAAATTCCTAATATGGCCCTCGAGTGGACCAGACCAATACAAATTCATTCTCTGATATAAACTGAGTTTCCTGTGAAAATTTCAGCAAGATTGATCAACTCTGAGAGGTGGTTTGGACTGATCTGGCATTTTATGACATCCTCGCCACCCACACTCCCTGAACCTGTACTTTGGGCTAGATATGCATTTCTGAAGGAACACACTACTAAAATTAATTCAAGTGGCGACTCCTGTGGGACACAATATGGTTTACAACCTTAAACCTGCCTTACCTGGGAAAATATCAGCCTATCCTGAGACAGCGAGCTGAGGCTGCATTTTCGGCTTCCTGGACCCTATTTCACACATATGACATCACTGGTACACCAGATGTAATCCTGAAACCTGTGCAATCAGATTCAGTGGGTGGCAGGTGATTTTTGGGCCAAGTTTCATGGTTACAGAGCAATATTTAGTACTGGTTTGGGCTGATTTACATCTATTTTGGAGCATTTTAACAGCATTATTCGGGTTATATATTTTCTGTTCAGACATGTAATGCTCCAAATGTGCCTAAAATATCCCCCTTTATTGTTAAAACAACCATGAAATTAAATAGGGGCTTCAGACTGGCAATATTGTGATATACCTGACATTCCCCAAATGAGGGGAGGCCAGGGGGCCCCCCACACCCCGGAAATGAAATTCCTAATATGGCCCTCGAGTGGACCAGACCAATACAAATTCATTCTCTGGTATAAACTGAGTTTCCTGTGAAAATTTCAGCAAGATTGATCAACTCTGAGAGGTGGTTTGGACTGATCTGGCATTTTATGACATCCTCGCCACCCACACTCCCTGAACCTGTACTTTGGGCTAGATATGCATTTCTGAAGGAACACACTACTAAAATTAATTCAAGTGGCGACTCCTGTGGGACACAATATGGTTTACAACCTTAAACCTGCCTTACCTGAGAAAATATCAGCCTATCCTGAGACAGCCAGCTGAGGCTGCATTTTCGGCTTCCTGGACCCTATTTCACACATATGACATCACTGGTACACCAGATGTAATCCTGAAACCTGTGCAATCAGATTCAGTGGGTGGCAGGTGATTTTTGGGCCAAGTTTCATGGTTACAGAGCAATATTTAGTACTGGTTTGGGCTGATTTACATCTATTTTGGAGCATTTTAACAGCATTATTCGGGTTATATATTTTCTGTTCAGACATGTAATGCTCCAAATGTGCCTAAAATATCCCCCTTTATTGTTAAAACAACCATGAAATTAAATAGGGGCTTCAGACTGGCAATATTGTGATATACCTGACATTCCCCAAATGAGGGGAGGCCAGGGGGCCCCCCACACCCCGGAAATGAAATTCCTAATATGGCCCTCGAGTGGACCAGACCAATACAAATTCATTCTCTGATATAAACTGAGTTTCCTGTGAAAATTTCAGCAAGATTGATCAACTCTGAGAGGTGGTTTGGACTGATCTGGCATTTTATGACATCCTCGCCACCCACACTCCCTGAACCTGTACTTTGGGCTAGATATGCATTTCTGAAGGAACACACTACTAAAATTAATTCAAGTGGCGACTCCTGTGGGACACAATATGGTTTACAACCTTAAACCTGCCTTACCTGAGAAAATATCAGCCTATCCTGAGACAGCGAGCTGAGGCTGCATTTTCGGCTTCCTGGACCCTATTTCACACATATGACATCACTGGTACACCAGATGTAATCCTGAAACCTGTGCAATCAGATTCAGTGGGTGGCAGGTGATTTTTGGGCCAAGTTTCATGGTTACAGAGCAATATTTAGTACTGGTTTGGGCTGATTTACATCTATTTTGGACCATTTTAACAGCATTATTCGGGTTATATATTTTCTGTTCAGACATGTAATGCTCCAAATGTGCCTAAAATATCCCCCTTTATTGTTAAAACAACCATGAAATTAAATAGGGGCTTCAGACTGGCAATATTGTGATATACCTGACATTCCCCAAATGAGGGGAGGCCAGGGGGCCCCCCACACCCCGGAAATGAAATTCCTAATATGGCCCTCGAGTGGACCAGACCAATACAAATTCATTCTCTGGTATAAACTGAGTTTCCTGTGAAAATTTCAGCAAGATTGATCAACTCTGAGAGGTGGTTTGGACTGATCTGGCATTTTATGACATCCTCGCCACCCACACTCCCTGAACCTGTACTTTGGGCTAGATATGCATTTCTGAAGGAACACACTACTAAAATTAATTCAAGTGGCGACTCCTGTGGGACACAATATGGTTTACAACCTTAAACCTGCCTTACCTGAGAAAATATCAGCCTATCCTGAGACAGCCAGCTGAGGCTGCATTTTCGGCTTCCTGGACCCTATTTCACACATATGACATCACTGGTACACCAGATGTAATCCTGAAACCTGTGCAATCAGATTCAGTGGGTGGCAGGTGATTTTTGGGCCAAGTTTCATGGTTACAGAGCAATATTTAGTACTGGTTTGGGCTGATTTACATCTATTTTGGAGCATTTTAACAGCATTATTCGGGTTATATATTTTCTGTTCAGACATGTAATGCTCCAAATGTGCCTAAAATATCCCCCTTTATTGTTAAAACAACCATGAAATTAAATAGGGGCTTCAGACTGGCAATATTGTGATATACCTGACATTCCCCAAATGAGGGGAGGCCAGGGGGCCCCCCACACCCCGGAAATGAAATTCCTAATATGGCCCTCGAGTGGACCAGACCAATACAAATTCATTCTCTGATATAAACTGAGTTTCCTGTGAAAATTTCAGCAAGATTGATCAACTCTGAGAGGTGGTTTGGACTGATCTGGCATTTTATGACATCCTCGCCACCCACACTCCCTGAACCTGTACTTTGGGCTAGATATGCATTTCTGAAGGAACACACTACTAAAATTAATTCAAGTGGCGACTCCTGTGGGACACAATATGGTTTACAACCTTAAACCTGCCTTACCTGGGAAAATATCAGCCTATCCTGAGACAGCGAGCTGAGGCTGCATTTTCGGCTTCCTGGACCCTATTTCACACATATGACATCACTGGTACACCAGATGTAATCCTGAAACCTGTGCAATCAGATTCAGTGGGTGGCAGGTGATTTTTGGGCCAAGT
Organism: Sabellastarte sp. h YS-2021; assembly: GCA_964017235.1. Classification (NCBI taxonomy): domain Eukaryota; kingdom Metazoa; phylum Annelida; class Polychaeta; order Sabellida; family Sabellidae; genus Sabellastarte; species Sabellastarte sp. h YS-2021. The sequence continues at coordinate 25,787,295 of OZ024934.1, forward strand.
TTCATGGTTACAGAGCAATATTTAGTACTGGTTTGGGCTGATTTACATCTATTTTGGAGCATTTTAACAGCATTATTCGGGTTATATATTTTCTGTTCAGACATGTAATGCTCCAAATGTGCCTAAAATATCCCCCTTTATTGTTAAAACAACCATGAAATTAAATAGGGGCTTCAGACTGGCAATATTGTAATATACCTGACATTCCCCAAATGAGGGGAGGCCAGGGGGCCCCCCACACCCCGGAAATGAAATTCCTAATATGGCCCTCGAGTGGACCAGACCAATACAAATTCATTCTCTGGTATAAACTGAGTTTCCTGTGAAAATTTCAGCAAGATTGATCAACTCTGAGAGGTGGTTTGGACTGATCTGGCATTTTATGACATCCTCGCCACCCACACTCCCTGAACCTGTACTTTGGGCTAGATATGCATTTCTGAAGGAACACACTACTAAAATTAATTCAAGTGGCGACTCCTGTGGGACACAATATGGTTTACAACCTTAAACCTGCCTTACCTGAGAAAATATCAGCCTATCCTGAGACAGCCAGCTGAGGCTGCATTTTCGGCTTCCTGGACCCTATTTCACACATATGACATCACTGGTACACCAGATGTAATCCTGAAACCTGTGCAATCAGATTCAGTGGGTGGCAGGTGATTTTTGGGCCAAGTTTCATGGTTACAGAGCAATATTTAGTACTGGTTTGGGCTGATTTACATCTATTTTGGACCATTTTAACAGCATTATTCGGGTTATATATTTTCTGTTCAGACATGTAATGCTCCAAATGTGCCTAAAATATCCCCCTTTATTGTTAAAACAACCATGAAATTAAATAGGGGCTTCAGACTGGCAATATTGTGATATACCTGACATTCCCCAAATGAGGGGAGGCCAGGGGGCCCCCCACACCCCGGAAATGAAATTCCTAATATGGCCCTCGAGTGGACCAGACCAATACAAATTCATTCTCTGGTATAAACTGAGTTTCCTGTGAAAATTTCAGCAAGATTGATCAACTCTGAGAGGTGGTTTGGACTGATCTGGCATTTTATGACATCCTCTCCACCCACACTCCCTGAACCTGTACTTTGGGCTAGATATGCATTTCTGAAGGAACACACTACTAAAATTAATTCAAGTGGCGACTCCTGTGGGACACAATATGGTTTACAACCTTAAACCTGCCTTACCTGAGAAAATATCAGCCTATCCTGAGACAGCCAGCTGAGGCTGCATTTTCGGCTTCCTGGACCCTATTTCACACATATGACATCACTGGTACACCAGATGTAATCCTGAAACCTGTGCAATCAGATTCAGTGGGTGGCAGGTGATTTTTGGGCCAAGTTTCATGGTTACAGAGCAATATTTAGTACTGGTTTGGGCTGATTTACATCTATTTTGGACCATTTTAACAGCATTATTCGGGTTATATATTTTCTGTTCAGACATGTAATGCTCCAAATGTGCCTAAAATATCCCCCTTTATTGTTAAAACAACCATGAAATTAAATAGGGGCTTCAGACTGGCAATATTGTGATATACCTGACATTCCCCAAATGAGGGGAGGCCAGGGGGCCCCCCACACCCCGGAAATGAAATTCCTAATATGGCCCTCGAGTGGACCAGACCAATACAAATTCATTCTCTGGTATAAACTGAGTTTCCTGTGAAAATTTCAGCAAGATTGATCAACTCTGAGAGGTGGTTTGGACTGATCTGGCATTTTATGACATCCTCTCCACCCACACTCCCTGAACCTGTACTTTGGGCTAGATATGCATTTCTGAAGGAACACACTACTAAAATTAATTCAAGTGGCGACTCCTGTGGGACACAATATGGTTTACAACCTTAAACCTGCCTTACCTGAGAAAATATCAGCCTATCCTGAGACAGCCAGCTGAGGCTGCATTTTCGGCTTCCTGGACCCTATTTCACACATATGACATCACTGGTACACCAGATGTAATCCTGAAACCTGTGCAATCAGATTCAGTGGGTGGCAGGTGATTTTTGGGCCAAGTTTCATGGTTACAGAGCAATATTTAGTACTGGTTTGGGCTGATTTACATCTATTTTGGAGCATTTTAACAGCATTATTCGGGTTATATATTTTCTGTTCAGACATGTAATGCTCCAAATGTGCCTAAAATATCCCCCTTTATTGTTAAAACAACCATGAAATTAAATAGGGGCTTCAGACTGGCAATATTGTGATATACCTGACATTCCCCAAATGAGGGGAGGCCAGGGGGCCCCCCACACCCCGGAAATGAAATTCCTAATATGGCCCTCGAGTGGACCAGACCAATACAAATTCATTCTCTGATATAAACTGAGTTTCCTGTGAAAATTTCAGCAAGATTGATCAACTCTGAGAGGTGGTTTGGACTGATCTGGCATTTTATGACATCCTCGCCACCCACACTCCCTGAACCTGTACTTTGGGCTAGATATGCATTTCTGAAGGAACACACTACTAAAATTAATTCAAGTGGCGACTCCTGTGGGACACAATATGGTTTACAACCTTAAACCTGCCTTACCTGAGAAAATATCAGCCTATCCTGAGACAGCGAGCTGAGGCTGCATTTTCGGCTTCCTGGACCCTATTTCACACATATGACATCACTGGTACACCAGATGTAATCCTGAAACCTGTGCAATCAGATTCAGTGGGTGGCAGGTGATTTTTGGGCCAAGTTTCATGGTTACAGAGCAATATTTAGTACTGGTTTGGGCTGATTTACATCTATTTTGGACCATTTTAACAGCATTATTCGGGTTATATATTTTCTGTTCAGACATGTAATGCTCCAAATGTGCCTAAAATATCCCCCTTTATTGTTAAAACAACCATGAAATTAAATAGGGGCTTCAGACTGGCAATATTGTGATATACCTGACATTCCCCAAATGAGGGGAGGCCAGGGGGCCCCCCACACCCCGGAAATGAAATTCCTAATATGGCCCTCGAGTGGACCAGACCAATACAAATTCATTCTCTGGTATAAACTGAGTTTCCTGTGAAAATTTCAGCAAGATTGATCAACTCTGAGAGGTGGTTTGGACTGATCTGGCATTTTATGACATCCTCGCCACCCACACTCCCTGAACCTGTACTTTGGGCTAGATATGCATTTCTGAAGGAACACACTACTAAAATTAATTCAAGTGGCGACTCCTGTGGGACACAATATGGTTTACAACCTTAAACCTGCCTTACCTGAGAAAATATCAGCCTATCCTGAGACAGCCAGCTGAGGCTGCATTTTCGGCTTCCTGGACCCTATTTCACACATATGACATCACTGGTACACCAGATGTAATCCTGAAACCTGTGCAATCAGATTCAGTGGGTGGCAGGTGATTTTTGGGCCAAGTTTCATGGTTACAGAGCAATATTTAGTACTGGTTTGGGCTGATTTACATCTATTTTGGAGCATTTTAACAGCATTATTCGGGTTATATATTTTCTGTTCAGACATGTAATGCTCCAAATGTGCCTAAAATATCCCCCTTTATTGTTAAAACAACCATGAAATTAAATAGGGGCTTCAGACTGGCAATATTGTGATATACCTGACATTCCCCAAATGAGGGGAGGCCAGGGGGCCCCCCACACCCCGGAAATGAAATTCCTAATATGGCCCTCGAGTGGACCAGACCAATACAAATTCATTCTCTGATATAAACTGAGTTTCCTGTGAAAATTTCAGCAAGATTGATCAACTCTGAGAGGTGGTTTGGACTGATCTGGCATTTTATGACATCCTCTCCACCCACACTCCCTGAACCTGTACTTTGGGCTAGATATGCATTTCTGAAGGAACACACTACTAAAATTAATTCAAGTGGCGACTCCTGTGGGACACAATATGGTTTACAACCTTAAACCTGCCTTACCTGAGAAAATATCAGCCTATCCTGAGACAGCGAGCTGAGGCTGCATTTTCGGCTTCCTGGACCCTATTTCACACATATGACATCACTGGTACACCAGATGTAATCCTGAAACCTGTGCAATCAGATTCAGTGGGTGGCAGGTGATTTTTGGGCCAAGTTTCATGGTTACAGAGCAATATTTAGTACTGGTTTGGGCTGATTTACATCTATTTTGGACCATTTTAACAGCATTATTCGGGTTATATATTTTCTGTTCAGACATGTAATGCTCCAAATGTGCCTAAAATATCCCCCTTTATTGTTAAAACAACCATGAAATTAAATAGGGGCTTCAGACTGGCAATATTGTGATATACCTGACATTCCCCAAATGAGGGGAGGCCAGGGGGCCCCCCACACCCCGGAAATGAAATTCCTAATATGGCCCTCGAGTGGACCAGACCAATACAAATTCATTCTCTGGTATAAACTGAGTTTCCTGTGAAAATTTCAGCAAGATTGATCAACTCTGAGAGGTGGTTTGGACTGATCTGGCATTTTATGACATCCTCGCCACCCACACTCCCTGAACCTGTACTTTGGGCTAGATATGCATTTCTGAAGGAACACACTACTAAAATTAATTCAAGTGGCGACTCCTGTGGGACACAATATGGTTTACAACCTTAAACCTGCCTTACCTGAGAAAATATCAGCCTATCCTGAGACAGCCAGCTGAGGCTGCATTTTCGGCTTCCTGGACCCTATTTCACACATATGACATCACTGGTACACCAGATGTAATCCTGAAACCTGTGCAATCAGATTCAGTGGGTGGCAGGTGATTTTTGGGCCAAGTTTCATGGTTACAGAGCAATATTTAGTACTGGTTTGGGCTGATTTACATCTATTTTGGAGCATTTTAACAGCATTATTCGGGTTATATATTTTCTGTTCAGACATGTAATGCTCCAAATGTGCCTAAAATATCCCCCTTTATTGTTAAAACAACCATGAAATTAAATAGGGGCTTCAGACTGGCAATATTGTGATATACCTGACATTCCCCAAATGAGGGGAGGCCAGGGGGCCCCCCACACCCCGGAAATGAAATTCCTAATATGGCCCTCGAGTGGACCAGACCAATACAAATTCATTCTCTGATATAAACTGAGTTTCCTGTGAAAATTTCAGCAAGATTGATCAACTCTGAGAGGTGGTTTGGACTGATCTGGCATTTTATGACATCCTCGCCACCCACACTCCCTGAACCTGTACTTTGGGCTAGATATGCATTTCTGAAGGAACACACTACTAAAATTAATTCAAGTGGCGACTCCTGTGGGACACAATATGGTTTACAACCTTAAACCTGCCTTACCTGAGAAAATATCAGCCTATCCTGAGACAGCGAGCTGAGGCTGCATTTTCGGCTTCCTGGACCCTATTTCACACATATGACATCACTGGTACACCAGATGTAATCCTGAAACCTGTGCAATCAGATTCAGTGGGTGGCAGGTGATTTTTGGGCCAAGTTTCATGGTTACAGAGCAATATTTAGTACTGGTTTGGGCTGATTTACATCTATTTTGGACCATTTTAACAGCATTATTCGGGTTATATATTTTCTGTTCAGACATGTAATGCTCCAAATGTGCCTAAAATATCCCCCTTTATTGTTAAAACAACCATGAAATTAAATAGGGGCTTCAGACTGGCAATATTGTGATATACCTGACATTCCCCAAATGAGGGGAGGCCAGGGGGCCCCCCACACCCCGGAAATGAAATTCCTAATATGGCCCTCGAGTGGACCAGACCAATACAAATTCATTCTCTGGTATAAACTGAGTTTCCTGTGAAAATTTCAGCAAGATTGATCAACTCTGAGAGGTGGTTTGGACTGATCTGGCATTTTATGACATCCTCGCCACCCACACTCCCTGAACCTGTACTTTGGGCTAGATATGCATTTCTGAAGGAACACACTACTAAAATTAATTCAAGTGGCGACTCCTGTGGGACACAATATGGTTTACAACCTTAAACCTGCCTTACCTGAGAAAATATCAGCCTATCCTGAGACAGCCAGCTGAGGCTGCATTTTCGGCTTCCTGGACCCTATTTCACACATATGACATCACTGGTACACCAGATGTAATCCTGAAACCTGTGCAATCAGATTCAGTGGGTGGCAGGTGATTTTTGGGCCAAGTTTCATGGTTACAGAGCAATATTTAGTACTGGTTTGGGCTGATTTACATCTATTTTGGAGCATTTTAACAGCATTATTCGGGTTATATATTTTCTGTTCAGACATGTAATGCTCCAAATGTGCCTAAAATATCCCCCTTTATTGTTAAAACAACCATGAAATTAAATAGGGGCTTCAGACTGGCAATATTGTGATATACCTGACATTCCCCAAATGAGGGGAGGCCAGGGGGCCCCCCACACCCCGGAAATGAAATTCCTAATATGGCCCTCGAGTGGACCAGACCAATACAAATTCATTCTCTGATATAAACTGAGTTTCCTGTGAAAATTTCAGCAAGATTGATCAACTCTGAGAGGTGGTTTGGACTGATCTGGCATTTTATGACATCCTCGCCACCCACACTCCCTGAACCTGTACTTTGGGCTAGATATGCATTTCTGAAGGAACACACTACTAAAATTAATTCAAGTGGCGACTCCTGTGGGACACAATATGGTTTACAACCTTAAACCTGCCTTACCTGAGAAAATATCAGCCTATCCTGAGACAGCGAGCTGAGGCTGCATTTTCGGCTTCCTGGACCCTATTTCACACATATGACATCACTGGTACACCAGATGTAATCCTGAAACCTGTGCAATCAGATTCAGTGGGTGGCAGGTGATTTTTGGGCCAAGTTTCATGGTTACAGAGCAATATTTAGTACTGGTTTGGGCTGATTTACATCTATTTTGGACCATTTTAACAGCATTATTCGGGTTATATATTTTCTGTTCAGACATGTAATGCTCCAAATGTGCCTAAAATATCCCCCTTTATTGTTAAAACAACCATGAAATTAAATAGGGGCTTCAGACTGGCAATATTGTGATATACCTGACATTCCCCAAATGAGGGGAGGCCAGGGGGCCCCCCACACCCCGGAAATGAAATTCCTAATATGGCCCTCGAGTGGACCAGACCAATACAAATTCATTCTCTGGTATAAACTGAGTTTCCTGTGAAAATTTCAGCAAGATTGATCAACTCTGAGAGGTGGTTTGGACTGATCTGGCATTTTATGACATCCTCGCCACCCACACTCCCTGAACCTGTACTTTGGGCTAGATATGCATTTCTGAAGGAACACACTACTAAAATTAATTCAAGTGGCGACTCCTGTGGGACACAATATGGTTTACAACCTTAAACCTGCCTTACCTGAGAAAATATCAGCCTATCCTGAGACAGCCAGCTGAGGCTGCATTTTCGGCTTCCTGGACCCTATTTCACACATATGACATCACTGGTACACCAGATGTAATCCTGAAACCTGTGCAATCAGATTCAGTGGGTGGCAGGTGATTTTTGGGCCAAGTTTCATGGTTACAGAGCAATATTTAGTACTGGTTTGGGCTGATTTACATCTATTTTGGAGCATTTTAACAGCATTATTCGGGTTATATATTTTCTGTTCAGACATGTAATGCTCCAAATGTGCCTAAAATATCCCCCTTTATTGTTAAAACAACCATGAAATTAAATAGGGGCTTCAGACTGGCAATATTGTGATATACCTGACATTCCCCAAATGAGGGGAGGCCAGGGGGCCCCCCACACCCCGGAAATGAAATTCCTAATATGGCCCTCGAGTGGACCAGACCAATACAAATTCATTCTCTGATATAAACTGAGTTTCCTGTGAAAATTTCAGCAAGATTGATCAACTCTGAGAGGTGGTTTGGACTGATCTGGCATTTTATGACATCCTCGCCACCCACACTCCCTGAACCTGTACTTTGGGCTAGATATGCATTTCTGAAGGAACACACTACTAAAATTAATTCAAGTGGCGACTCCTGTGGGACACAATATGGTTTACAACCTTAAACCTGCCTTACCTGAGAAAATATCAGCCTATCCTGAGACAGCGAGCTGAGGCTGCATTTTCGGCTTCCTGGACCCTATTTCACACATATGACATCACTGGTACACCAGATGTAATCCTGAAACCTGTGCAATCAGATTCAGTGGGTGGCAGGTGATTTTTGGGCCAGGTTTCATGGTTACAGAGCAATATTTAGTACTGGTTTGGGCTGATTTACATCTATTTTGGACCATTTTAACAGCATTATTCGGGTTATATATTTTCTGTTCAGACATGTAATGCTCCAAATGTGCCTAAAATATCCCCCTTTATTGTTAAAACAACCATGAAATTAAATAGGGGCTTCAGACTGGCAATATTGTGATATACCTGACATTCCCCAAATGAGGGGAGGCCAGGGGGCCCCCCACACCCCGGAAATGAAATTCCTAATATGGCCCTCGAGTGGACCAGACCAATACAAATTCATTCTCTGGTATAAACTGAGTTTCCTGTGAAAATTTCAGCAAGATTGATCAACTCTGAGAGGTGGTTTGGACTGATCTGGCATTTTATGACATCCTCGCCACCCACACTCCCTGAACCTGTACTTTGGGCTAGATATGCATTTCTGAAGGAACACACTACTAAAATTAATTCAAGTGGCGACTCCTGTGGGACACAATATGGTTTACAACCTTAAACCTGCCTTACCTGAGAAAATATCAGCCTATCCTGAGACAGCCAGCTGAGGCTGCATTTTCGGCTTCCTGGACCCTATTTCACACATATGACATCACTGGTACACCAGATGTAATCCTGAAACCTGTGCAATCAGATTCAGTGGGTGGCAGGTGATTTTTGGGCCAAGTTTCATGGTTACAGAGCAATATTTAGTACTGGTTTGGGCTGATTTACATCTATTTTGGAGCATTTTAACAGCATTATTCGGGTTATATATTTTCTGTTCAGACATGTAATGCTCCAAATGTGCCTAAAATATCCCCCTTTATTGTTAAAACAACCATGAAATTAAATAGGGGCTTCAGACTGGCAATATTGTGATATACCTGACATTCCCCAAATGAGGGGAGGCCAGGGGGCCCCCCACACCCCGGAAATGAAATTCCTAATATGGCCCTCGAGTGGACCAGACCAATACAAATTCATTCTCTGATATAAACTGAGTTTCCTGTGAAAATTTCAGCAAGATTGATCAACTCTGAGAGGTGGTTTGGACTGATCTGGCATTTTATGACATCCTCGCCACCCACACTCCCTGAACCTGTACTTTGGGCTAGATATGCATTTCTGAAGGAACACACTACTAAAATTAATTCAAGTGGCGACTCCTGTGGGACACAATATGGTTTACAACCTTAAACCTGCCTTACCTGAGAAAATATCAGCCTATCCTGAGACAGCGAGCTGAGGCTGCATTTTCGGCTTCCTGGACCCTATTTCACACATATGACATCACTGGTACACCAGATGTAATCCTGAAACCTGTGCAATCAGATTCAGTGGGTGGCAGGTGATTTTTGGGCCAAGTTTCATGGTTACAGAGCAATATTTAGTACTGGTTTGGGCTGATTTACATCTATTTTGGACCATTTTAACAGCATTATTCGGGTTATATATTTTCTGTTCAGACATGTAATGCTCCAAATGTGCCTAAAATATCCCCCTTTATTGTTAAAACAACCATGAAATTAAATAGGGGCTTCAGACTGGCAATATTGTGATATACCTGACATTCCCCAAATGAGGGGAGGCCAGGGGGCCCCCCACACCCCGGAAATGAAATTCCTAATATGGCCCTCGAGTGGACCAGACCAATACAAATTCATTCTCTGGTATAAACTGAGTTTCCTGTGAAAATTTCAGCAAGATTGATCAACTCTGAGAGGTGGTTTGGACTGATCTGGCATTTTATGACATCCTCGCCACCCACACTCCCTGAACCTGTACTTTGGGCTAGATATGCATTTCTGAAGGAACACACTACTAAAATTAATTCAAGTGGCGACTCCTGTGGGACACAATATGGTTTACAACCTTAAACCTGCCTTACCTGAGAAAATATCAGCCTATCCTGAGACAGCCAGCTGAGGCTGCATTTTCGGCTTCCTGGACCCTATTTCACACATATGACATCACTGGTACACCAGATGTAATCCTGAAACCTGTGCAATCAGATTCAGTGGGTGGCAGGTGATTTTTGGGCCAAGTTTCATGGTTACAGAGCAATATTTAGTACTGGTTTGGGCTGATTTACATCTATTTTGGAGCATTTTAACAGCATTATTCGGGTTATATATTTTCTGTTCAGACATGTAATGCTCCAAATGTGCCTAAAATATCCCCCTTTATTGTTAAAACAACCATGAAATTAAATAGGGGCTTCAGACTGGCAATATTGTGATATACCTGACATTCCCCAAATGAGGGGAGGCCAGGGGGCCCCCCACACCCCGGAAATGAAATTCCTAATATGGCCCTCGAGTGGACCAGACCAATACAAATTCATTCTCTGATATAAACTGAGTTTCCTGTGAAAATTTCAGCAAGATTGATCAACTCTGAGAGGTGGTTTGGACTGATCTGGCATTTTATGACATCCTCGCCACCCACACTCCCTGAACCTGTACTTTGGGCTAGATATGCATTTCTGAAGGAACACACTACTAAAATTAATTCAAGTGGCGACTCCTGTGGGACACAATATGGTTTACAACCTTAAACCTGCCTTACCTGAGAAAATATCAGCCTATCCTGAGACAGCGAGCTGAGGCTGCATTTTCGGCTTCCTGGACCCTATTTCACACATATGACATCACTGGTACACCAGATGTAATCCTGAAACCTGTGCAATCAGATTCAGTGGGTGGCAGGTGATTTTTGGGCCAAGTTTCATGGTTACAGAGCAATATTTAGTACTGGTTTGGGCTGATTTACATCTATTTTGGACCATTTTAACAGCATTATTCGGGTTATATATTTTCTGTTCAGACATGTAATGCTCCAAATGTGCCTAAAATATCCCCCTTTATTGTTAAAACAACCATGAAATTAAATAGGGGCTTCAGACTGGCAATATTGTGATATACCTGACATTCCCCAAATGAGGGGAGGCCAGGGGGCCCCCCACACCCCGGAAATGAAATTCCTAATATGGCCCTCGAGTGGACCAGACCAATACAAATTCATTCTCTGGTATAAACTGAGTTTCCTGTGAAAATTTCAGCAAGATTGATCAACTCTGAGAGGTGGTTTGGACTGATCTGGCATTTTATGACATCCTCGCCACCCACACTCCCTGAACCTGTACTTTGGGCTAGATATGCATTTCTGAAGGAACACACTACTAAAATTAATTCAAGTGGCGACTCCTGTGGGACACAATATGGTTTACAACCTTAAACCTGCCTTACCTGAGAAAATATCAGCCTATCCTGAGACAGCCAGCTGAGGCTGCATTTTCGGCTTCCTGGACCCTATTTCACACATATGACATCACTGGTACACCAGATGTAATCCTGAAACCTGTGCAATCAGATTCAGTGGGTGGCAGGTGATTTTTGGGCCAAGTTTCATGGTTACAGAGCAATATTTAGTACTGGTTTGGGCTGATTTACATCTATTTTGGAGCATTTTAACAGCATTATTCGGGTTATATATTTTCTGTTCAGACATGTAATGCTCCAAATGTGCCTAAAATATCCCCCTTTATTGTTAAAACAACCATGAAATTAAATAGGGGCTTCAGACTGGCAATATTGTGATATACCTGACATTCCCCAAATGAGGGGAGGCCAGGGGGCCCCCCACACCCCGGAAATGAAATTCCTAATATGGCCCTCGAGTGGACCAGACCAATACAAATTCATTCTCTGATATAAACTGAGTTTCCTGTGAAAATTTCAGCAAGATTGATCAACTCTGAGAGGTGGTTTGGACTGATCTGGCATTTTATGACATCCTCGCCACCCACACTCCCTGAACCTGTACTTTGGGCTAGATATGCATTTCTGAAGGAACACACTACTAAAATTAATTCAAGTGGCGACTCCTGTGGGACACAATATGGTTTACAACCTTAAACCTGCCTTACCTGAGAAAATATCAGCCTATCCTGAGACAGCGAGCTGAGGCTGCATTTTCGGCTTCCTGGACCCTATTTCACACATATGACATCACTGGTACACCAGATGTAATCCTGAAACCTGTGCAATCAGATTCAGTGGGTGGCAGGTGATTTTTGGGCCAAGTTTCATGGTTACAGAGCAATATTTAGTACTGGTTTGGGCTGATTTACATCTATTTTGGACCATTTTAACAGCATTATTCGGGTTATATATTTTCTGTTCAGACATGTAATGCTCCAAATGTGCCTAAAATATCCCCCTTTATTGTTAAAACAACCATGAAATTAAATAGGGGCTTCAGACTGGCAATATTGTGATATACCTGACATTCCCCAAATGAGGGGAGGCCAGGGGGCCCCCCACACCCCGGAAATGAAATTCCTAATATGGCCCTCGAGTGGACCAGACCAATACAAATTCATTCTCTGGTATAAACTGAGTTTCCTGTGAAAATTTCAGCAAGATTGATCAACTCTGAGAGGTGGTTTGGACTGATCTGGCATTTTATGACATCCTCGCCACCCACACTCCCTGAACCTGTACTTTGGGCTAGATATGCATTTCTGAAGGAACACACTACTAAAATTAATTCAAGTGGCGACTCCTGTGGGACACAATATGGTTTACAACCTTAAACCTGCCTTACCTGAGAAAATATCAGCCTATCCTGAGACAGCCAGCTGAGGCTGCATTTTCGGCTTCCTGGACCCTATTTCACACATATGACATCACTGGTACACCAGATGTAATCCTGAAACCTGTGCAATCAGATTCAGTGGGTGGCAGGTGATTTTTGGGCCAAGTTTCATGGTTACAGAGCAATATTTAGTACTGGTTTGGGCTGATTTACATCTATTTTGGAGCATTTTAACAGCATTATTCGGGTTATATATTTTCTGTTCAGACATGTAATGCTCCAAATGTGCCTAAAATATCCCCCTTTATTGTTAAAACAACCATGAAATTAAATAGGGGCTTCAGACTGGCAAAATTGTGATATACCTGATATTCCCCAAATGAGGGGAGGCCAGGGGGCCCCCCACACCCCGGAAATGAAATTCCTAATATGGCCCTCGAGTGGACCAGACCAATACAAATTCATTCTCTGATATAAACTGAGTTTCCTGTGAAAATTTCAGCAAGATTGATCAACTCTGAGAGGTGGTTTGGACTGATCTGGCATTTTATGACATCCTCGCCACCCACACTCCCTGAACCTGTACTTTGGGCTAGATATGCATTTCTGAAGGAACACACTACTAAAATTAATTCAAGTGGCGACTCCTGTGGGACACAATATGGTTTACAACCTTAAACCTGCCTTACCTGGGAAAATATCAGCCTATCCTGAGACAGCGAGCTGAGGCTGCATTTTCGGCTTCCTGGACCCTATTTCACACATATGACATCACTGGTACACCAGATGTAATCCTGAAACCTGTGCAATCAGATTCAGTGGGTGGCAGGTGATTTTTGGGCCAAGTTTCATGGTTACAGAGCAATATTTAGTACTGGTTTGGGCTGATTTACATCTATTTTGGAGCATTTTAACAGCATTATTCGGGTTATATATTTTCTGTTCAGACATGTAATGCTCCAAATGTGCCTAAAATATCCCCCTTTATTGTTAAAACAACCATGAAATTAAATAGGGGCTTCAGACTGGCAAAATTGTGATATACCTGATATTCCCCAAATGAGGGGAGGCCAGGGGGCCCCCCACACCCCGGAAATGAAATTCCTAATATGGCCCTCGAGTGGACCAGACCAATACAAATTCATTCTCTGATATAAACTGAGTTTCCTGTGAAAATTTCAGCAAGATTGATCAACTCTGAGAGGTGGTTTGGACTGATCTGGCATTTTATGACATCCTCGCCACCCACACTCCCTGAACCTGTACTTTGGGCTAGATATGCATTTCTGAAGGAACACACTACTAAAATTAATTCAAGTGGCGACTCCTGTGGGACACAATATGGTTTACAACCTTAAACCTGCCTTACCTGGGAAAATATCAGCCTATCCTGAGACAGCGAGCTGAGGCTGCATTTTCGGCTTCCTGGACCCTATTTCACACATATGACATCACTGGTACACCAGATGTAATCCTGAAACCTGTGCAATCAGATTCAGTGGGTGGCAGGTGATTTTTGGGCCAAGTTTCATGGTTACAGAGCAATATTTAGTACTGGTTTGGGCTGATTTACATCTATTTTGGACCATTTTAACAGCATTATTCGGGTTATATATTTTCTGTTCAGACATGTAATGCTCCAAATGTGCCTAAAATATCCCCCTTTATTGTTAAAACAACCATGAAATTAAATAGGGGCTTCAGACTGGCAATATTGTGATATACCTGACATTCCCCAAATGAGGGGAGGCCAGGGGGCCCCCCACACCCCGGAAATGAAATTCCTAATATGGCCCTCGAGTGGACCAGACCAATACAAATTCATTCTCTGATATAAACTGAGTTTCCTGTGAAAATTTCAGCAAGATTGATCAACTCTGAGAGGTGGTTTGGACTGATCTGGCATTTTATGACATCCTCGCCACCCACACTCCCTGAACCTGTACTTTGGGCTAGATATGCATTTCTGAAGGAACACACTACTAAAATTAATTCAAGTGGCGACTCCTGTGGGACACAATATGGTTTACAACCTTAAACCTGCCTTACCTGGGAAAATATCAGCCTATCCTGAGACAGCGAGCTGAGGCTGCATTTTCGGCTTCCTGGACCCTATTTCACACATATGACATCACTGGTACACCAGATGTAATCCTGAAACCTGTGCAATCAGATTCAGTGGGTGGCAGGTGATTTTTGGGCCAAGTTTCATGGTTACAGAGCAATATTTAGTACTGGTTTGGGCTGATTTACATCTATTTTGGACCATTTTAACAGCATTATTCGGGTTATATATTTTCTGTTCAGACATGTAATGCTCCAAATGTGCCTAAAATATCCCCCTTTATTGTTAAAACAACCATGAAATTAAATAGGGGCTTCAGACTGGCAATATTGTGATATACCTGACATTCCCCAAATGAGGGGAGGCCAGGGGGCCCCCCACACCCCGGAAATGAAATTCCTAATATGGCCCTCGAGTGGACCAGACCAATACAAATTCATTCTCTGGTATAAACTGAGTTTCCTGTGAAAATTTCAGCAAGATTGATCAACTCTGAGAGGTGGTTTGGACTGATCTGGCATTTTATGACATCCTCGCCACCCACACTCCCTGAACCTGTACTTTGGGCTAGATATGCATTTCTGAAGGAACACACTACTAAAATTAATTCAAGTGGCGACTCCTGTGGGACACAATATGGTTTACAACCTTAAACCTGCCTTACCTGAGAAAATATCAGCCTATCCTGAGACAGCCAGCTGAGGCTGCATTTTCGGCTTCCTGGACCCTATTTCACACATATGACATCACTGGTACACCAGATGTAATCCTGAAACCTGTGCAATCAGATTCAGTGGGTGGCAGGTGATTTTTGGGCCAAGTTTCATGGTTACAGAGCAATATTTAGTACTGGTTTGGGCTGATTTACATCTATTTTGGAGCATTTTAACAGCATTATTCGGGTTATATATTTTCTGTTCAGACATGTAATGCTCCAAATGTGCCTAAAATATCCCCCTTTATTGTTAAAACAACCATGAAATTAAATAGGGGCTTCAGACTGGCAATATTGTGATATACCTGACATTCCCCAAATGAGGGGAGGCCAGGGGGCCCCCCACACCCCGGAAATGAAATTCCTAATATGGCCCTCGAGTGGACCAGACCAATACAAATTCATTCTCTGGTATAAACTGAGTTTCCTGTGAAAATTTCAGCAAGATTGATCAACTCTGAGAGGTGGTTTGGACTGATCTGGCATTTTATGACATCCTCGCCACCCACACTCCCTGAACCTGTACTTTGGGCTAGATATGCATTTCTGAAGGAACACACTACTAAAATTAATTCAAGTGGCGACTCCTGTGGGACACAATATGGTTTACAACCTTAAACCTGCCTTACCTGAGAAAATATCAGCCTATCCTGAGACAGCCAGCTGAGGCTGCATTTTCGGCTTCCTGGACCCTATTTCACACATATGACATCACTGGTACACCAGATGTAATCCTGAAACCTGTGCAATCAGATTCAGTGGGTGGCAGGTGATTTTTGGGCCAAGTTTCATGGTTACAGAGCAATATTTAGTACTGGTTTGGGCTGATTTACATCTATTTTGGAGCATTTTAACAGCATTATTCGGGTTATATATTTTCTGTTCAGACATGTAATGCTCCAAATGTGCCTAAAATATCCCCCTTTATTGTTAAAACAACCATGAAATTAAATAGGGGCTTCAGACTGGCAATATTGTGATATACCTGACATTCCCCAAATGAGGGGAGGCCAGGGGGCCCCCCACACCCCGGAAATGAAATTCCTAATATGGCCCTCGAGTGGACCAGACCAATACAAATTCATTCTCTGATATAAACTGAGTTTCCTGTGAAAATTTCAGCAAGATTGATCAACTCTGAGAGGTGGTTTGGACTGATCTGGCATTTTATGACATCCTCGCCACCCACACTCCCTGAACCTGTACTTTGGGCTAGATATGCATTTCTGAAGGAACACACTACTAAAATTAATTCAAGTGGCGACTCCTGTGGGACACAATATGGTTTACAACCTTAAACCTGCCTTACCTGGGAAAATATCAGCCTATCCTGAGACAGCGAGCTGAGGCTGCATTTTCGGCTTCCTGGACCCTATTTCACACATATGACATCACTGGTACACCAGATGTAATCCTGAAACCTGTGCAATCAGATTCAGTGGGTGGCAGGTGATTTTTGGGCCAAGTTTCATGGTTACAGAGCAATATTTAGTACTGGTTTGGGCTGATTTACATCTATTTTGGACCATTTTAACAGCATTATTCGGGTTATATATTTTCTGTTCAGACATGTAATGCTCCAAATGTGCCTAAAATATCCCCCTTTATTGTTAAAACAACCATGAAATTAAATAGGGGCTTCAGACTGGCAATATTGTGATATACCTGACATTCCCCAAATGAGGGGAGGCCAGGGGGCCCCCCACACCCCGGAAATGAAATTCCTAATATGGCCCTCGAGTGGACCAGACCAATACAAATTCATTCTCTGGTATAAACTGAGTTTCCTGTGAAAATTTCAGCAAGATTGATCAACTCTGAGAGGTGGTTTGGACTGATCTGGCATTTTATGACATCCTCGCCACCCACACTCCCTGAACCTGTACTTTGGGCTAGATATGCATTTCTGAAGGAACACACTACTAAAATTAATTCAAGTGGCGACTCCTGTGGGACACAATATGGTTTACAACCTTAAACCTGCCTTACCTGAGAAAATATCAGCCTATCCTGAGACAGCCAGCTGAGGCTGCATTTTCGGCTTCCTGGACCCTATTTCACACATATGACATCACTGGTACACCAGATGTAATCCTGAAACCTGTGCAATCAGATTCAGTGGGTGGCAGGTGATTTTTGGGCCAAGTTTCATGGTTACAGAGCAATATTTAGTACTGGTTTGGGCTGATTTACATCTATTTTGGAGCATTTTAACAGCATTATTCGGGTTATATATTTTCTGTTCAGACATGTAATGCTCCAAATGTGCCTAAAATATCCCCCTTTATTGTTAAAACAACCATGAAATTAAATAGGGGCTTCAGACTGGCAATATTGTGATATACCTGACATTCCCCAAATGAGGGGAGGCCAGGGGGCCCCCCACACCCCGGAAATGAAATTCCTAATATGGCCCTCGAGTGGACCAGACCAATACAAATTCATTCTCTGATATAAACTGAGTTTCCTGTGAAAATTTCAGCAAGATTGATCAACTCTGAGAGGTGGTTTGGACTGATCTGGCATTTTATGACATCCTCGCCACCCACACTCCCTGAACCTGTACTTTGGGCTAGATATGCATTTCTGAAGGAACACACTACTAAAATTAATTCAAGTGGCGACTCCTGTGGGACACAATATGGTTTACAACCTTAAACCTGCCTTACCTGGGAAAATATCAGCCTATCCTGAGACAGCGAGCTGAGGCTGCATTTTCGGCTTCCTGGACCCTATTTCACACATATGACATCACTGGTACACCAGATGTAATCCTGAAACCTGTGCAATCAGATTCAGTGGGTGGCAGGTGATTTTTGGGCCAAGTTTCATGGTTACAGAGCAATATTTAGTACTGGTTTGGGCTGATTTACATCTATTTTGGACCATTTTAACAGCATTATTCGGGTTATATATTTTCTGTTCAGACATGTAATGCTCCAAATGTGCCTAAAATATCCCCCTTTATTGTTAAAACAACCATGAAATTAAATAGGGGCTTCAGACTGGCAATATTGTGATATACCTGACATTCCCCAAATGAGGGGAGGCCAGGGGGCCCCCCACACCCCGGAAATGAAATTCCTAATATGGCCCTCGAGTGGACCAGACCAATACAAATTCATTCTCTGATATAAACTGAGTTTCCTGTGAAAATTTCAGCAAGATTGATCAACTCTGAGAGGTGGTTTGGACTGATCTGGCATTTTATGACATCCTCGCCACCCACACTCCCTGAACCTGTACTTTGGGCTAGATATGCATTTCTGAAGGAACACACTACTAAAATTAATTCAAGTGGCGACTCCTGTGGGACACAATATGGTTTACAACCTTAAACCTGCCTTACCTGGGAAAATATCAGCCTATCCTGAGACAGCGAGCTGAGGCTGCATTTTCGGCTTCCTGGACCCTATTTCACACATATGACATCACTGGTACACCAGATGTAATCCTGAAACCTGTGCAATCAGATTCAGTGGGTGGCAGGTGATTTTTGGGCCAAGTTTCATGGTTACAGAGCAATATTTAGTACTGGTTTGGGCTGATTTACATCTATTTTGGACCATTTTAACAGCATTATTCGGGTTATATATTTTCTGTTCAGACATGTAATGCTCCAAATGTGCCTAAAATATCCCCCTTTATTGTTAAAACAACCATGAAATTAAATAGGGGCTTCAGACTGGCAATATTGTGATATACCTGACATTCCCCAAATGAGGGGAGGCCAGGGGGCCCCCCACACCCCGGAAATGAAATTCCTAATATGGCCCTCGAGTGGACCAGACCAATACAAATTCATTCTCTGGTATAAACTGAGTTTCCTGTGAAAATTTCAGCAAGATTGATCAACTCTGAGAGGTGGTTTGGACTGATCTGGCATTTTATGACATCCTCGCCACCCACACTCCCTGAACCTGTACTTTGGGCTAGATATGCATTTCTGAAGGAACACACTACTAAAATTAATTCAAGTGGCGACTCTTGTGGGACACAATATGGTTTACAACCTTAAACCTGCCTTACCTGAGAAAATATCAGCCTATCCTGAGACAGCCAGCTGAGGCTGCATTTTCGGCTTCCTGGACCCTATTTCACACATATGACATCACTGGTACACCAGATGTAATCCTGAAACCTGTGCAATCAGATTCAGTGGGTGGCAGGTGATTTTTGGGCCAAGTTTCATGGTTACAGAGCAATATTTAGTACTGGTTTGGGCTGATTTACATCTATTTTGGAGCATTTTAACAGCATTATTCGGGTTATATATTTTCTGTTCAGACATGTAATGCTCCAAATGTGCCTAAAATATCCCCCTTTATTGTTAAAACAACCATGAAATTAAATAGGGGCTTCAGACTGGCAATATTGTGATATACCTGACATTCCCCAAATGAGGGGAGGCCAGGGGGCCCCCCACACCCCGGAAATGAAATTCCTAATATGGCCCTCGAGTGGACCAGACCAATACAAATTCATTCTCTGGTATAAACTGAGTTTCCTGTGAAAATTTCAGCAAGATTGATCAACTCTGAGAGGTGGTTTGGACTGATCTGGCATTTTATGACATCCTCGCCACCCACACTCCCTGAACCTGTACTTTGGGCTAGATATGCATTTCTGAAGGAACACACTACTAAAATTAATTCAAGTGGCGACTCCTGTGGGACACAATATGGTTTACAACCTTAAACCTGCCTTACCTGAGAAAATATCAGCCTATCCTGAGACAGCCAGCTGAGGCTGCATTTTCGGCTTCCTGGACCCTATTTCACACATATGACATCACTGGTACACCAGATGTAATCCTGAAACCTGTGCAATCAGATTCAGTGGGTGGCAGGTGATTTTTGGGCCAAGTTTCATGGTTACAGAGCAATATTTAGTACTGGTTTGGGCTGATTTACATCTATTTTGGACCATTTTAACAGCATTATTCGGGTTATATATTTTCTGTTCAGACATGTAATGCTCCAAATGTGCCTAAAATATCCCCCTTTATTGTTAAAACAACCATGAAATTAAATAGGGGCTTCAGACTGGCAATATTGTGATATACCTGACATTCCCCAAATGAGGGGAGGCCAGGGGGCCCCCCACACCCCGGAAATGAAATTCCTAATATGGCCCTCGAGTGGACCAGACCAATACAAATTCATTCTCTGATATAAACTGAGTTTCCTGTGAAAATTTCAGCAAGATTGATCAACTCTGAGAGGTGGTTTGGACTGATCTGGCATTTTATGACATCCTCGCCACCCACACTCCCTGAACCTGTACTTTGGGCTAGATATGCATTTCTGAAGGAACACACTACTAAAATTAATTCAAGTGGCGACTCCTGTGGGACACAATATGGTTTACAACCTTAAACCTGCCTTACCTGGGAAAATATCAGCCTATCCTGAGACAGCGAGCTGAGGCTGCATTTTCGGCTTCCTGGACCCTATTTCACACATATGACATCACTGGTACACCAGATGTAATCCTGAAACCTGTGCAATCAGATTCAGTGGGTGGCAGGTGATTTTTGGGCCAAGTTTCATGGTTACAGAGCAATATTTAGTACTGGTTTGGGCTGATTTACATCTATTTTGGACCATTTTAACAGCATTATTCGGGTTATATATTTTCTGTTCAGACATGTAATGCTCCAAATGTGCCTAAAATATCCCCCTTTATTGTTAAAACAACCATGAAATTAAATAGGGGCTTCAGACTGGCAATATTGTGATATACCTGACATTCCCCAAATGAGGGGAGGCCAGGGGGCCCCCCACACCCCGGAAATGAAATTCCTAATATGGCCCTCGAGTGGACCAGACCAATACAAATTCATTCTCTGGTATAAACTGAGTTTCCTGTGAAAATTTCAGCAAGATTGATCAACTCTGAGAGGTGGTTTGGACTGATCTGGCATTTTATGACATCCTCGCCACCCACACTCCCTGAACCTGTACTTTGGGCTAGATATGCATTTCTGAAGGAACACACTACTAAAATTAATTCAAGTGGCGACTCCTGTGGGACACAATATGGTTTACAACCTTAAACCTGCCTTACCTGAGAAAATATCAGCCTATCCTGAGACAGCCAGCTGAGGCTGCATTTTCGGCTTCCTGGACCCTATTTCACACATATGACATCACTGGTACACCAGATGTAATCCTGAAACCTGTGCAATCAGATTCAGTGGGTGGCAGGTGATTTTTGGGCCAAGTTTCATGGTTACAGAGCAATATTTAGTACTGGTTTGGGCTGATTTACATCTATTTTGGAGCATTTTAACAGCATTATTCGGGTTATATATTTTCTGTTCAGACATGTAATGCTCCAAATGTGCCTAAAATATCCCCCTTTATTGTTAAAACAACCATGAAATTAAATAGGGGCTTCAGACTGGCAATATTGTGATATACCTGACATTCCCCAAATGAGGGGAGGCCAGGGGGCCCCCCACACCCCGGAAATGAAATTCCTAATATGGCCCTCGAGTGGACCAGACCAATACAAATTCATTCTCTGATATAAACTGAGTTTCCTGTGAAAATTTCAGCAAGATTGATCAACTCTGAGAGGTGGTTTGGACTGATCTGGCATTTTATGACATCCTCGCCACCCACACTCCCTGAACCTGTACTTTGGGCTAGATATGCATTTCTGAAGGAACACACTACTAAAATTAATTCAAGTGGCGACTCCTGTGGGACACAATATGGTTTACAACCTTAAACCTGCCTTACCTGGGAAAATATCAGCCTATCCTGAGACAGCGAGCTGAGGCTGCATTTTCGGCTTCCTGGACCCTATTTCACACATATGACATCACTGGTACACCAGATGTAATCCTGAAACCTGTGCAATCAGATTCAGTGGGTGGCAGGTGATTTTTGGGCCAAGTTTCATGGTTACAGAGCAATATTTAGTACTGGTTTGGGCTGATTTACATCTATTTTGGACCATTTTAACAGCATTATTCGGGTTATATATTTTCTGTTCAGACATGTAATGCTCCAAATGTGCCTAAAATATCCCCCTTTATTGTTAAAACAACCATGAAATTAAATAGGGGCTTCAGACTGGCAATATTGTGATATACCTGACATTCCCCAAATGAGGGGAGGCCAGGGGGCCCCCCACACCCCGGAAATGAAATTCCTAATATGGCCCTCGAGTGGACCAGACCAATACAAATTCATTCTCTGGTATAAACTGAGTTTCCTGTGAAAATTTCAGCAAGATTGATCAACTCTGAGAGGTGGTTTGGACTGATCTGGCATTTTATGACATCCTCGCCACCCACACTCCCTGAACCTGTACTTTGGGCTAGATATGCATTTCTGAAGGAACACACTACTAAAATTAATTCAAGTGGCGACTCCTGTGGGACACAATATGGTTTACAACCTTAAACCTGCCTTACCTGAGAAAATATCAGCCTATCCTGAGACAGCCAGCTGAGGCTGCATTTTCGGCTTCCTGGACCCTATTTCACACATATGACATCACTGGTACACCAGATGTAATCCTGAAACCTGTGCAATCAGATTCAGTGGGTGGCAGGTGATTTTTGGGCCAAGTTTCATGGTTACAGAGCAATATTTAGTACTGGTTTGGGCTGATTTACATCTATTTTGGAGCATTTTAACAGCATTATTCGGGTTATATATTTTCTGTTCAGACATGTAATGCTCCAAATGTGCCTAAAATATCCCCCTTTATTGTTAAAACAACCATGAAATTAAATAGGGGCTTCAGACTGGCAATATTGTGATATACCTGACATTCCCCAAATGAGGGGAGGCCAGGGGGCCCCCCACACCCCGGAAATGAAATTCCTAATATGGCCCTCGAGTGGACCAGACCAATACAAATTCATTCTCTGATATAAACTGAGTTTCCTGTGAAAATTTCAGCAAGATTGATCAACTCTGAGAGGTGGTTTGGACTGATCTGGCATTTTATGACATCCTCGCCACCCACACTCCCTGAACCTGTACTTTGGGCTAGATATGCATTTCTGAAGGAACACACTACTAAAATTAATTCAAGTGGCGACTCCTGTGGGACACAATATGGTTTACAACCTTAAACCTGCCTTACCTGGGAAAATATCAGCCTATCCTGAGACAGCGAGCTGAGGCTGCATTTTCGGCTTCCTGGACCCTATTTCACACATATGACATCACTGGTACACCAGATGTAATCCTGAAACCTGTGCAATCAGATTCAGTGGGTGGCAGGTGATTTTTGGGCCAAGTTTCATGGTTACAGAGCAATATTTAGTACTGGTTTGGGCTGATTTACATCTATTTTGGACCATTTTAACAGCATTATTCGGGTTATATATTTTCTGTTCAGACATGTAATGCTCCAAATGTGCCTAAAATATCCCCCTTTATTGTTAAAACAACCATGAAATTAAATAGGGGCTTCAGACTGGCAATATTGTGATATACCTGACATTCCCCAAATGAGGGGAGGCCAGGGGGCCCCCCACACCCCGGAAATGAAATTCCTAATATGGCCCTCGAGTGGACCAGACCAATACAAATTCATTCTCTGGTATAAACTGAGTTTCCTGTGAAAATTTCAGCAAGATTGATCAACTCTGAGAGGTGGTTTGGACTGATCTGGCATTTTATGACATCCTCGCCACCCACACTCCCTGAACCTGTACTTTGGGCTAGATATGCATTTCTGAAGGAACACACTACTAAAATTAATTCAAGTGGCGACTCCTGTGGGACACAATATGGTTTACAACCTTAAACCTGCCTTACCTGAGAAAATATCAGCCTATCCTGAGACAGCCAGCTGAGGCTGCATTTTCGGCTTCCTGGACCCTATTTCACACATATGACATCACTGGTACACCAGATGTAATCCTGAAACCTGTGCAATCAGATTCAGTGGGTGGCAGGTGATTTTTGGGCCAAGTTTCATGGTTACAGAGCAATATTTAGTACTGGTTTGGGCTGATTTACATCTATTTTGGACCATTTTAACAGCATTATTCGGGTTATATATTTTCTGTTCAGACATGTAATGCTCCAAATGTGCCTAAAATATCCCCCTTTATTGTTAAAACAACCATGAAATTAAATAGGGGCTTCAGACTGGCAATATTGTGATATACCTGACATTCCCCAAATGAGGGGAGGCCAGGGGGCCCCCCACACCCCGGAAATGAAATTCCTAATATGGCCCTCGAGTGGACCAGACCAATACAAATTCATTCTCTGATATAAACTGAGTTTCCTGTGAAAATTTCAGCAAGATTGATCAACTCTGAGAGGTGGTTTGGACTGATCTGGCATTTTATGACATCCTCGCCACCCACACTCCCTGAACCTGTACTTTGGGCTAGATATGCATTTCTGAAGGAACACACTACTAAAATTAATTCAAGTGGCGACTCCTGTGGGACACAATATGGTTTACAACCTTAAACCTGCCTTACCTGGGAAAATATCAGCCTATCCTGAGACAGCGAGCTGAGGCTGCATTTTCGGCTTCCTGGACCCTATTTCACACATATGACATCACTGGTACACCAGATGTAATCCTGAAACCTGTGCAATCAGATTCAGTGGGTGGCAGGTGATTTTTGGGCCAAGTTTCATGGTTACAGAGCAATATTTAGTACTGGTTTGGGCTGATTTACATCTATTTTGGACCATTTTAACAGCATTATTCGGGTTATATATTTTCTGTTCAGACATGTAATGCTCCAAATGTGCCTAAAATATCCCCCTTTATTGTTAAAACAACCATGAAATTAAATAGGGGCTTCAGACTGGCAATATTGTGATATACCTGACATTCCCCAAATGAGGGGAGGCCAGGGGGCCCCCCACACCCCGGAAATGAAATTCCTAATATGGCCCTCGAGTGGACCAGACCAATACAAATTCATTCTCTGGTATAAACTGAGTTTCCTGTGAAAATTTCAGCAAGATTGATCAACTCTGAGAGGTGGTTTGGACTGATCTGGCATTTTATGACATCCTCGCCACCCACACTCCCTGAACCTGTACTTTGGGCTAGATATGCATTTCTGAAGGAACACACTACTAAAATTAATTCAAGTGGCGACTCCTGTGGGACACAATATGGTTTACAACCTTAAACCTGCCTTACCTGAGAAAATATCAGCCTATCCTGAGACAGCCAGCTGAGGCTGCATTTTCGGCTTCCTGGACCCTATTTCACACATATGACATCACTGGTACACCAGATGTAATCCTGAAACCTGTGCAATCAGATTCAGTGGGTGGCAGGTGATTTTTGGGCCAAGTTTCATGGTTACAGAGCAATATTTAGTACTGGTTTGGGCTGATTTACATCTATTTTGGACCATTTTAACAGCATTATTCGGGTTATATATTTTCTGTTCAGACATGTAATGCTCCAAATGTGCCTAAAATATCCCCCTTTATTGTTAAAACAACCATGAAATTAAATAGGGGCTTCAGACTGGCAATATTGTGATATACCTGACATTCCCCAAATGAGGGGAGGCCAGGGGGCCCCCCCACACCCCGGAAATGAAATTCCTAATATGGCCCTCGAGTGGACCAGACCAATACAAATTCATTCTCTGGTATAAACTGAGTTTCCTGTGAAAATTTCAGCAAGATTGATCAACTCTGAGAGGTGGTTTGGACTGATCTGGCATTTTATGACATCCTCGCCACCCACACTCCCTGAACCTGTACTTTGGGCTAGATATGCATTTCTGAAGGAACACACTACTAAAATTAATTCAAGTGGCGACTCCTGTGGGACACAATATGGTTTACAACCTTAAACCTGCCTTACCTGAGAAAATATCAGCCTATCCTGAGACAGCCAGCTGAGGCTGCATTTTCGGCTTCCTGGACCCTATTTCACACATATGACATCACTGGTACACCAGATGTAATCCTGAAACCTGTGCAATCAGATTCAGTGGGTGGCAGGTGATTTTTGGGCCAAGTTTCATGGTTACAGAGCAATATTTAGTACTGGTTTGGGCTGATTTACATCTATTTTGGACCATTTTAACAGCATTATTCGGGTTATATATTTTCTGTTCAGACATGTAATGCTCCAAATGTGCCTAAAATATCCCCCTTTATTGTTAAAACAACCATGAAATTAAATAGGGGCTTCAGACTGGCAATATTGTGATATACCTGACATTCCCCAAATGAGGGGAGGCCAGGGGGCCCCCCACACCCCGGAAATGAAATTCCTAATATGGCCCTCGAGTGGACCAGACCAATACAAATTCATTCTCTGATATAAACTGAGTTTCCTGTGAAAATTTCAGCAAGATTGATCAACTCTGAGAGGTGGTTTGGACTGATCTGGCATTTTATGACATCCTCGCCACCCACACTCCCTGAACCTGTACTTTGGGCTAGATATGCATTTCTGAAGGAACACACTACTAAAATTAATTCAAGTGGCGACTCCTGTGGGACACAATATGGTTTACAACCTTAAACCTGCCTTACCTGGGAAAATATCAGCCTATCCTGAGACAGCGAGCTGAGGCTGCATTTTCGGCTTCCTGGACCCTATTTCACACATATGACATCACTGGTACACCAGATGTAATCCTGAAACCTGTGCAATCAGATTCAGTGGGTGGCAGGTGATTTTTGGGCCAAGTTTCATGGTTACAGAGCAATATTTAGTACTGGTTTGGGCTGATTTACATCTATTTTGGACCATTTTAACAGCATTATTCGGGTTATATATTTTCTGTTCAGACATGTAATGCTCCAAATGTGCCTAAAATATCCCCCTTTATTGTTAAAACAACCATGAAATTAAATAGGGGCTTCAGACTGGCAATATTGTGATATACCTGACATTCCCCAAATGAGGGGAGGCCAGGGGGCCCCCACACCCCGGAAATGAAATTCCTAATATGGCCCTCGAGTGGACCAGACCAATACAAATTCATTCTCTGGTATAAACTGAGTTTCCTGTGAAAATTTCAGCAAGATTGATCAACTCTGAGAGGTGGTTTGGACTGATCTGGCATTTTATGACATCCTCGCCACCCACACTCCCTGAACCTGTACTTTGGGCTAGATATGCATTTCTGAATGAACACACTACTAAAATTAATTCAAGTGGCGACTCCTGTGGGACACAATATGGTTTACAACCTTAAACCTGCCTTACCTGAGAAAATATCAGCCTATCCTGAGACAGCCAGCTGAGGCTGCATTTTCGGCTTCCTGGACCCTATTTCACACATATGACATCACTGGTACACCAGATGTAATCCTGAAACCTGTGCAATCAGATTCAGTGGGTGGCAGGTGATTTTTGGGCCAAGTTTCATGGTTACAGAGCAATATTTAGTACTGGTTTGGGCTGATTTACATCTATTTTGGACCATTTTAACAGCATTATTCGGGTTATATATTTTCTGTTCAGACATGTAATGCTCCAAATGTGCCTAAAATATCCCCCTTTATTGTTAAAACAACCATGAAATTAAATAGGGGCTTCAGACTGGCAATATTGTGATATACCTGACATTCCCCAAATGAGGGGAGGCCAGGGGGCCCCCCACACCCCGGAAATGAAATTCCTAATATGGCCCTCGAGTGGACCAGACCAATACAAATTCATTCTCTGGTATAAACTGAGTTTCCTGTGAAAATTTCAGCAAGATTGATCAACTCTGAGAGGTGGTTTGGACTGATCTGGCATTTTATGACATCCTCGCCACCCACACTCCCTGAACCTGTACTTTGGGCTAGATATGCATTTCTGAAGGAACACACTACTAAAATTAATTCAAGTGGCGACTCCTGTGGGACACAATATGGTTTACAACCTTAAACCTGCCTTACCTGAGAAAATATCAGCCTATCCTGAGACAGCCAGCTGAGGCTGCATTTTCGGCTTCCTGGACCCTATTTCACACATATGACATCACTGGTACACCAGATGTAATCCTGAAACCTGTGCAATCAGATTCAGTGGGTGGCAGGTGATTTTTGGGCCAAGTTTCATGGTTACAGAGCAATATTTAGTACTGGTTTGGGCTGATTTACATCTATTTTGGACCATTTTAACAGCATTATTCGGGTTATATATTTTCTGTTCAGACATGTAATGCTCCAAATGTGCCTAAAATATCCCCCTTTATTGTTAAAACAACCATGAAATTAAATAGGGGCTTCAGACTGGCAATATTGTGATATACCTGACATTCCCCAAATGAGGGGAGGCCAGGGGGCCCCCCACACCCCGGAAATGAAATTCCTAATATGGCCCTCGAGTGGACCAGACCAATACAAATTCATTCTCTGATATAAACTGAGTTTCCTGTGAAAATTTCAGCAAGATTGATCAACTCTGAGAGGTGGTTTGGACTGATCTGGCATTTTATGACATCCTCGCCACCCACACTCCCTGAACCTGTACTTTGGGCTAGATATGCATTTCTGAAGGAACACACTACTAAAATTAATTCAAGTGGCGACTCCTGTGGGACACAATATGGTTTACAACCTTAAACCTGCCTTACCTGGGAAAATATCAGCCTATCCTGAGACAGCGAGCTGAGGCTGCATTTTCGGCTTCCTGGACCCTATTTCACACATATGACATCACTGGTACACCAGATGTAATCCTGAAACCTGTGCAATCAGATTCAGTGGGTGGCAGGTGATTTTTGGGCCAAGTTTCATGGTTACAGAGCAATATTTAGTACTGGTTTGGGCTGATTTACATCTATTTTGGACCATTTTAACAGCATTATTCGGGTTATATATTTTCTGTTCAGACATGTAATGCTCCAAATGTGCCTAAAATATCCCCCTTTATTGTTAAAACAACCATGAAATTAAATAGGGGCTTCAGACTGGCAATATTGTGATATACCTGACATTCCCCAAATGAGGGGAGGCCAGGGGGCCCCCCACACCCCGGAAATGAAATTCCTAATATGGCCCTCGAGTGGACCAGACCAATACAAATTCATTCTCTGGTATAAACTGAGTTTCCTGTGAAAATTTCAGCAAGATTGATCAACTCTGAGAGGTGGTTTGGACTGATCTGGCATTTTATGACATCCTCGCCACCCACACTCCCTGAACCTGTACTTTGGGCTAGATATGCATTTCTGAAGGAACACACTACTAAAATTAATTCAAGTGGCGACTCCTGTGGGACACAATATGGTTTACAACCTTAAACCTGCCTTACCTGAGAAAATATCAGCCTATCCTGAGACAGCCAGCTGAGGCTGCATTTTCGGCTTCCTGGACCCTATTTCACACATATGACATCACTGGTACACCAGATGTAATCCTGAAACCTGTGCAATCAGATTCAGTGGGTGGCAGGTGATTTTTGGGCCAAGTTTCATGGTTACAGAGCAATATTTAGTACTGGTTTGGGCTGATTTACATCTATTTTGGACCATTTTAACAGCATTATTCGGGTTATATATTTTCTGTTCAGACATGTAATGCTCCAAATGTGCCTAAAATATCCCCCTTTATTGTTAAAACAACCATGAAATTAAATAGGGGCTTCAGACTGGCAATATTGTGATATACCTGACATTCCCCAAATGAGGGGAGGCCAGGGGGCCCCCCCACACCCCGGAAATGAAATTCCTAATATGGCCCTCGAGTGGACCAGACCAATACAAATTCATTCTCTGGTATAAACTGAGTTTCCTGTGAAAATTTCAGCAAGATTGATCAACTCTGAGAGGTGGTTTGGACTGATCTGGCATTTTATGACATCCTCGCCACCCACACTCCCTGAACCTGTACTTTGGGCTAGATATGCATTTCTGAAGGAACACACTACTAAAATTAATTCAAGTGGCGACTCCTGTGGGACACAATATGGTTTACAACCTTAAACCTGCCTTACCTGAGAAAATATCAGCCTATCCTGAGACAGCCAGCTGAGGCTGCATTTTCGGCTTCCTGGACCCTATTTCACACATATGACATCACTGGTACACCAGATGTAATCCTGAAACCTGTGCAATCAGATTCAGTGGGTGGCAGGTGATTTTTGGGCCAAGTTTCATGGTTACAGAGCAATATTTAGTACTGGTTTGGGCTGATTTACATCTATTTTGGACCATTTTAACAGCATTATTCGGGTTATATATTTTCTGTTCAGACATGTAATGCTCCAAATGTGCCTAAAATATCCCCCTTTATTGTTAAAACAACCATGAAATTAAATAGGGGCTTCAGACTGGCAATATTGTGATATACCTGACATTCCCCAAATGAGGGGAGGCCAGGGGGCCCCCCACACCCCGGAAATGAAATTCCTAATATGGCCCTCGAGTGGACCAGACCAATACAAATTCATTCTCTGATATAAACTGAGTTTCCTGTGAAAATTTCAGCAAGATTGATCAACTCTGAGAGGTGGTTTGGACTGATCTGGCATTTTATGACATCCTCGCCACCCACACTCCCTGAACCTGTACTTTGGGCTAGATATGCATTTCTGAAGGAACACACTACTAAAATTAATTCAAGTGGCGACTCCTGTGGGACACAATATGGTTTACAACCTTAAACCTGCCTTACCTGGGAAAATATCAGCCTATCCTGAGACAGCGAGCTGAGGCTGCATTTTCGGCTTCCTGGACCCTATTTCACACATATGACATCACTGGTACACCAGATGTAATCCTGAAACCTGTGCAATCAGATTCAGTGGGTGGCAGGTGATTTTTGGGCCAAGTTTCATGGTTACAGAGCAATATTTAGTACTGGTTTGGGCTGATTTACATCTATTTTGGACCATTTTAACAGCATTATTCGGGTTATATATTTTCTGTTCAGACATGTAATGCTCCAAATGTGCCTAAAATATCCCCCTTTATTGTTAAAACAACCATGAAATTAAATAGGGGCTTCAGACTGGCAATATTGTGATATACCTGACATTCCCCAAATGAGGGGAGGCCAGGGGGCCCCCACACCCCGGAAATGAAATTCCTAATATGGCCCTCGAGTGGACCAGACCAATACAAATTCATTCTCTGGTATAAACTGAGTTTCCTGTGAAAATTTCAGCAAGATTGATCAACTCTGAGAGGTGGTTTGGACTGATCTGGCATTTTATGACATCCTCGCCACCCACACTCCCTGAACCTGTACTTTGGGCTAGATATGCATTTCTGAATGAACACACTACTAAAATTAATTCAAGTGGCGACTCCTGTGGGACACAATATGGTTTACAACCTTAAACCTGCCTTACCTGAGAAAATATCAGCCTATCCTGAGACAGCCAGCTGAGGCTGCATTTTCGGCTTCCTGGACCCTATTTCACACATATGACATCACTGGTACACCAGATGTAATCCTGAAACCTGTGCAATCAGATTCAGTGGGTGGCAGGTGATTTTTGGGCCAAGTTTCATGGTTACAGAGCAATATTTAGTACTGGTTTGGGCTGATTTACATCTATTTTGGACCATTTTAACAGCATTATTCGGGTTATATATTTTCTGTTCAGACATGTAATGCTCCAAATGTGCCTAAAATATCCCCCTTTATTGTTAAAACAACCATGAAATTAAATAGGGGCTTCAGACTGGCAATATTGTGATATACCTGACATTCCCCAAATGAGGGGAGGCCAGGGGGCCCCCCACACCCCGGAAATGAAATTCCTAATATGGCCCTCGAGTGGACCAGACCAATACAAATTCATTCTCTGGTATAAACTGAGTTTCCTGTGAAAATTTCAGCAAGATTGATCAACTCTGAGAGGTGGTTTGGACTGATCTGGCATTTTATGACATCCTCGCCACCCACACTCCCTGAACCTGTACTTTGGGCTAGATATGCATTTCTGAAGGAACACACTACTAAAATTAATTCAAGTGGCGACTCCTGTGGGACACAATATGGTTTACAACCTTAAACCTGCCTTACCTGAGAAAATATCAGCCTATCCTGAGACAGCCAGCTGAGGCTGCATTTTCGGCTTCCTGGACCCTATTTCACACATATGACATCACTGGTACACCAGATGTAATCCTGAAACCTGTGCAATCAGATTCAGTGGGTGGCAGGTGATTTTTGGGCCAAGTTTCATGGTTACAGAGCAATATTTAGTACTGGTTTGGGCTGATTTACATCTATTTTGGACCATTTTAACAGCATTATTCGGGTTATATATTTTCTGTTCAGACATGTAATGCTCCAAATGTGCCTAAAATATCCCCCTTTATTGTTAAAACAACCATGAAATTAAATAGGGGCTTCAGACTGGCAATATTGTGATATACCTGACATTCCCCAAATGAGGGGAGGCCAGGGGGCCCCCCACACCCCGGAAATGAAATTCCTAATATGGCCCTCGAGTGGACCAGACCAATACAAATTCATTCTCTGATATAAACTGAGTTTCCTGTGAAAATTTCAGCAAGATTGATCAACTCTGAGAGGTGGTTTGGACTGATCTGGCATTTTATGACATCCTCGCCACCCACACTCCCTGAACCTGTACTTTGGGCTAGATATGCATTTCTGAAGGAACACACTACTAAAATTAATTCAAGTGGCGACTCCTGTGGGACACAATATGGTTTACAACCTTAAACCTGCCTTACCTGGGAAAATATCAGCCTATCCTGAGACAGCGAGCTGAGGCTGCATTTTCGGCTTCCTGGACCCTATTTCACACATATGACATCACTGGTACACCAGATGTAATCCTGAAACCTGTGCAATCAGATTCAGTGGGTGGCAGGTGATTTTTGGGCCACGTTTCATGGTTACAGAGCAATATTTAGTACTGGTTTGGGCTGATTTACATCTATTTTGGACCATTTTAACAGCATTATTCGGGTTATATATTTTCTGTTCAGACATGTAATGCTCCAAATGTGCCTAAAATATCCCCCTTTATTGTTAAAACAACCATGAAATTAAATAGGGGCTTCAGACTGGCAATATTGTGATATACCTGACATTCCCCAAATGAGGGGAGGCCAGGGGGCCCCCCACACCCCGGAAATGAAATTCCTAATATGGCCCTCGAGTGGACCAGACCAATACAAATTCATTCTCTGGTATAAACTGAGTTTCCTGTGAAAATTTCAGCAAGATTGATCAACTCTGAGAGGTGGTTTGGACTGATCTGGCATTTTATGACATCCTCGCCACCCACACTCCCTGAACCTGTACTTTGGGCTGGATATGCATTTCTGAAGGAACACACTACTAAAATTAATTCAAGTGGCGACTCCTGTGGGACACAATATGGTTTACAACCTTAAACCTGCCTTACCTGAGAAAATATCAGCCTATCCTGAGACAGCCAGCTGAGGCTGCATTTTCGGCTTCCTGGACCCTATTTCACACATATGACATCACTGGTACACCAGATGTAATCCTGAAACCTGTGCAATCAGATTCAGTGGGTGGCAGGTGATTTTTGGGCCAAGTTTCATGGTTACAGAGCAATATTTAGTACTGGTTTGGGCTGATTTACATCTATTTTGGACCATTTTAACAGCATTATTCGGGTTATATATTTTCTGTTCAGACATGTAATGCTCCAAATGTGCCTAAAATATCCCCCTTTATTGTTAAAACAACCATGAAATTAAATAGGGGCTTCAGACTGGCAATATTGTGATATACCTGACATTCCCCAAATGAGGGGAGGCCAGGGGGCCCCCCACACCCCGGAAATGAAATTCCTAATATGGCCCTCGAGTGGACCAGACCAATACAAATTCATTCTCTGGTATAAACTGAGTTTCCTGTGAAAATTTCAGCAAGATTGATCAACTCTGAGAGGTGGTTTGGACTGATCTGGCATTTTATGACATCCTCGCCACCCACACTCCCTGAACCTGTACTTTGGGCTAGATATGCATTTCTGAAGGAACACACTACTAAAATTAATTCAAGTGGCGACTCCTGTGGGACACAATATGGTTTACAACCTTAAACCTGCCTTACCTGAGAAAATATCAGCCTATCCTGAGACAGCGAGCTGAGGCTGCATTTTCGGCTTCCTGGACCCTATTTCACACATATGACATCACTGGTACACCAGATGTAATCCTGAAACCTGTGCAATCAGATTCAGTGGGTGGCAGGTGATTTTTGGGCCAAGTTTCATGGTTACAGAGCAATATTTAGTACTGGTTTGGGCTGATTTACATCTATTTTGGACCATTTTAACAGCATTATTCGGGTTATATATTTTCTGTTCAGACATGTAATGCTCCAAATGTGCCTAAAATATCCCCCTTTATTGTTAAAACAACCATGAAATTAAATAGGGGCTTCAGACTGGCAATATTGTGATATACCTGACATTCCCCAAATGAGGGGAGGCCAGGGGGCCCCCCACACCCCGGAAATGAAATTCCTAATATGGCCCTCGAGTGGACCAGACCAATACAAATTCATTCTCTGGTATAAACTGAGTTTCCTGTGAAAATTTCAGCAAGATTGATCAACTCTGAGAGGTGGTTTGGACTGATCTGGCATTTTATGACATCCTCGCCACCCACACTCCCTGAACCTGTACTTTGGGCTAGATATGCATTTCTGAAGGAACACACTACTAAAATTAATTCAAGTGGCGACTCCTGTGGGACACAATATGGTTTACAACCTTAAACCTGCCTTACCTGAGAAAATATCAGCCTATCCTGAGACAGCCAGCTGAGGCTGCATTTTCGGCTTCCTGGACCCTATTTCACACATATGACATCACTGGTACACCAGATGTAATCCTGAAACCTGTGCAATCAGATTCAGTGGGTGGCAGGTGATTTTTGGGCCAAGTTTCATGGTTACAGAGCAATATTTAGTACTGGTTTGGGCTGATTTACATCTATTTTGGACCATTTTAACAGCATTATTCGGGTTATATATTTTCTGTTCAGACATGTAATGCTCCAAATGTGCCTAAAATATCCCCCTTTATTGTTAAAACAACCATGAAATTAAATAGGGGCTTCAGACTGGCAATATTGTGATATACCTGACATTCCCCAAATGAGGGGAGGCCAGGGGGCCCCCCACACCCCGGAAATGAAATTCCTAATATGGCCCTCGAGTGGACCAGACCAATACAAATTCATTCTCTGATATAAACTGAGTTTCCTGTGAAAATTTCAGCAAGATTGATCAACTCTGAGAGGTGGTTTGGACTGATCTGGCATTTTATGACATCCTCGCCACCCACACTCCCTGAACCTGTACTTTGGGCTAGATATGCATTTCTGAAGGAACACACTACTAAAATTAATTCAAGTGGCGACTCCTGTGGGACACAATATGGTTTACAACCTTAAACCTGCCTTACCTGGGAAAATATCAGCCTATCCTGAGACAGCGAGCTGAGGCTGCATTTTCGGCTTCCTGGACCCTATTTCACACATATGACATCACTGGTACACCAGATGTAATCCTGAAACCTGTGCAATCAGATTCAGTGGGTGGCAGGTGATTTTTGGGCCACGTTTCATGGTTACAGAGCAATATTTAGTACTGGTTTGGGCTGATTTACATCTATTTTGGACCATTTTAACAGCATTATTCGGGTTATATATTTTCTGTTCAGACATGTAATGCTCCAAATGTGCCTAAAATATCCCCCTTTATTGTTAAAACAACCATGAAATTAAATAGGGGCTTCAGACTGGCAATATTGTGATATACCTGACATTCCCCAAATGAGGGGAGGCCAGGGGGCCCCCCACACCCCGGAAATGAAATTCCTAATATGGCCCTCGAGTGGACCAGACCAATACAAATTCATTCTCTGGTATAAACTGAGTTTCCTGTGAAAATTTCAGCAAGATTGATCAACTCTGAGAGGTGGTTTGGACTGATCTGGCATTTTATGACATCCTCGCCACCCACACTCCCTGAACCTGTACTTTGGGCTGGATATGCATTTCTGAAGGAACACACTACTAAAATTAATTCAAGTGGCGACTCCTGTGGGACACAATATGGTTTACAACCTTAAACCTGCCTTACCTGAGAAAATATCAGCCTATCCTGAGACAGCCAGCTGAGGCTGCATTTTCGGCTTCCTGGACCCTATTTCACACATATGACATCACTGGTACACCAGATGTAATCCTGAAACCTGTGCAATCAGATTCAGTGGGTGGCAGGTGATTTTTGGGCCAAGTTTCATGGTTACAGAGCAATATTTAGTACTGGTTTGGGCTGATTTACATCTATTTTGGACCATTTTAACAACATTATTCGGGTTATATATTTTCTGTTCAGACATGTAATGCTCCAAATGTGCCTAAAATATCCCCCTTTATTGTTAAAACAACCATGAAATTAAATAGGGGCTTCAGACTGGCAATATTGTGATATACCTGACATTCCCCAAATGAGGGGAGGCCAGGGGGCCCCCCACACCCCGGAAATGAAATTCCTAATATGGCCCTCGAGTGGACCAGACCAATACAAATTCATTCTCTGGTATAAACTGAGTTTCCTGTGAAAATTTCAGCAAGATTGATCAACTCTGAGAGGTGGTTTGGACTGATCTGGCATTTTATGACATCCTCGCCACCCACACTCCCTGAACCTGTACTTTGGGCTAGATATGCATTTCTGAAGGAACACACTACTAAAATTAATTCAAGTGGCGACTCCTGTGGGACACAATATGGTTTACAACCTTAAACCTGCCTTACCTGAGAAAATATCAGCCTATCCTGAGACAGCGAGCTGAGGCTGCATTTTCGGCTTCCTGGACCCTATTTCACACATATGACATCACTGGTACACCAGATGTAATCCTGAAACCTGTGCAATCAGATTCAGTGGGTGGCAGGTGATTTTTGGGCCAAGTTTCATGGTTACAGAGCAATATTTAGTACTGGTTTGGGCTGATTTACATCTATTTTGGACCATTTTAACAGCATTATTCGGGTTATATATTTTCTGTTCAGACATGTAATGCTCCAAATGTGCCTAAAATATCCCCCTTTATTGTTAAAACAACCATGAAATTAAATAGGGGCTTCAGACTGGCAATATTGTGATATACCTGACATTCCCCAAATGAGGGGAGGCCAGGGGGCCCCCCACACCCCGGAAATGAAATTCCTAATATGGCCCTCGAGTGGACCAGACCAATACAAATTCATTCTCTGGTATAAACTGAGTTTCCTGTGAAAATTTCAGCAAGATTGATCAACTCTGAGAGGTGGTTTGGACTGATCTGGCATTTTATGACATCCTCGCCACCCACACTCCCTGAACCTGTACTTTGGGCTAGATATGCATTTCTGAAGGAACACACTACTAAAATTAATTCAAGTGGCGACTCCTGTGGGACACAATATGGTTTACAACCTTAAACCTGCCTTACCTGAGAAAATATCAGCCTATCCTGAGACAGCGAGCTGAGGCTGCATTTTCGGCTTCCTGGACCCTATTTCACACATATGACATCACTGGTACACCAGATGTAATCCTGAAACCTGTGCAATCAGATTCAGTGGGTGGCAGGTGATTTTTGGGCCAAGTTTCATGGTTACAGAGCAATATTTAGTACTGGTTTGGGCTGATTTACATCTATTTTGGACCATTTTAACAGCATTATTCGGGTTATATATTTTCTGTTCAGACATGTAATGCTCCAAATGTGCCTAAAATATCCCCCTTTATTGTTAAAACAACCATGAAATTAAATAGGGGCTTCAGACTGGCAATATTGTGATATACCTGACATTCCCCAAATGAGGGGAGGCCAGGGGGCCCCCCACACCCCGGAAATGAAATTCCTAATATGGCCCTCGAGTGGACCAGACCAATACAAATTCATTCTCTGATATAAACTGAGTTTCCTGTGAAAATTTCAGCAAGATTGATCAACTCTGAGAGGTGGTTTGGACTGATCTGGCATTTTATGACATCCTCGCCACCCACACTCCCTGAACCTGTACTTTGGGCTAGATATGCATTTCTGAAGGAACACACTACTAAAATTAATTCAAGTGGCGACTCCTGTGGGACACAATATGGTTTACAACCTTAAACCTGCCTTACCTGGGAAAATATCAGCCTATCCTGAGACAGCGAGCTGAGGCTGCATTTTCGGCTTCCTGGACCCTATTTCACACATATGACATCACTGGTACACCAGATGTAATCCTGAAACCTGTGCAATCAGATTCAGTGGGTGGCAGGTGATTTTTGGGCCACGTTTCATGGTTACAGAGCAATATTTAGTACTGGTTTGGGCTGATTTACATCTATTTTGGACCATTTTAACAGCATTATTCGGGTTATATATTTTCTGTTCAGACATGTAATGCTCCAAATGTGCCTAAAATATCCCCCTTTATTGTTAAAACAACCATGAAATTAAATAGGGGCTTCAGACTGGCAATATTGTGATATACCTGACATTCCCCAAATGAGGGGAGGCCAGGGGGCCCCCCACACCCCGGAAATGAAATTCCTAATATGGCCCTCGAGTGGACCAGACCAATACAAATTCATTCTCTGGTATAAACTGAGTTTCCTGTGAAAATTTCAGCAAGATTGATCAACTCTGAGAGGTGGTTTGGACTGATCTGGCATTTTATGACATCCTCGCCACCCACACTCCCTGAACCTGTACTTTGGGCTGGATATGCATTTCTGAAGGAACACACTACTAAAATTAATTCAAGTGGCGACTCCTGTGGGACACAATATGGTTTACAACCTTAAACCTGCCTTACCTGAGAAAATATCAGCCTATCCTGAGACAGCCAGCTGAGGCTGCATTTTCGGCTTCCTGGACCCTATTTCACACATATGACATCACTGGTACACCAGATGTAATCCTGAAACCTGTGCAATCAGATTCAGTGGGTGGCAGGTGATTTTTGGGCCAAGTTTCATGGTTACAGAGCAATATTTAGTACTGGTTTGGGCTGATTTACATCTATTTTGGACCATTTTAACAACATTATTCGGGTTATATATTTTCTGTTCAGACATGTAATGCTCCAAATGTGCCTAAAATATCCCCCTTTATTGTTAAAACAACCATGAAATTAAATAGGGGCTTCAGACTGGCAATATTGTGATATACCTGACATTCCCCAAATGAGGGGAGGCCAGGGGGCCCCCCACACCCCGGAAATGAAATTCCTAATATGGCCCTCGAGTGGACCAGACCAATACAAATTCATTCTCTGGTATAAACTGAGTTTCCTGTGAAAATTTCAGCAAGATTGATCAACTCTGAGAGGTGGTTTGGACTGATCTGGCATTTTATGACATCCTCGCCACCCACACTCCCTGAACCTGTACTTTGGGCTAGATATGCATTTCTGAAGGAACACACTACTAAAATTAATTCAAGTGGCGACTCCTGTGGGACACAATATGGTTTACAACCTTAAACCTGCCTTACCTGAGAAAATATCAGCCTATCCTGAGACAGCGAGCTGAGGCTGCATTTTCGGCTTCCTGGACCCTATTTCACACATATGACATCACTGGTACACCAGATGTAATCCTGAAACCTGTGCAATCAGATTCAGTGGGTGGCAGGTGATTTTTGGGCCAAGTTTCATGGTTACAGAGCAATATTTAGTACTGGTTTGGGCTGATTTACATCTATTTTGGACCATTTTAACAGCATTATTCGGGTTATATATTTTCTGTTCAGACATGTAATGCTCCAAATGTGCCTAAAATATCCCCCTTTATTGTTAAAACAACCATGAAATTAAATAGGGGCTTCAGACTGGCAATATTGTGATATACCTGACATTCCCCAAATGAGGGGAGGCCAGGGGGCCCCCCACACCCCGGAAATGAAATTCCTAATATGGCCCTCGAGTGGACCAGACCAATACAAATTCATTCTCTGGTATAAACTGAGTTTCCTGTGAAAATTTCAGCAAGATTGATCAACTCTGAGAGGTGGTTTGGACTGATCTGGCATTTTATGACATCCTCGCCACCCACACTCCCTGAACCTGTACTTTGGGCTAGATATGCATTTCTGAAGGAACACACTACTAAAATTAATTCAAGTGGCGACTCCTGTGGGACACAATATGGTTTACAACCTTAAACCTGCCTTACCTGAGAAAATATCAGCCTATCCTGAGACAGCGAGCTGAGGCTGCATTTTCGGCTTCCTGGACCCTATTTCACACATATGACATCACTGGTACACCAGATGTAATCCTGAAACCTGTGCAATCAGATTCAGTGGGTGGCAGGTGATTTTTGGGCCAAGTTTCATGGTTACAGAGCAATATTTAGTACTGGTTTGGGCTGATTTACATCTATTTTGGACCATTTTAACAGCATTATTCGGGTTATATATTTTCTGTTCAGACATGTAATGCTCCAAATGTGCCTAAAATATCCCCCTTTATTGTTAAAACAACCATGAAATTAAATAGGGGCTTCAGACTGGCAATATTGTGATATACCTGACATTCCCCAAATGAGGGGAGGCCAGGGGGCCCCCCACACCCCGGAAATGAAATTCCTAATATGGCCCTCGAGTGGACCAGACCAATACAAATTCATTCTCTGGTATAAACTGAGTTTCCTGTGAAAATTTCAGCAAGATTGATCAACTCTGAGAGGTGGTTTGGACTGATCTGGCATTTTATGACATCCTCGCCACCCACACTCCCTGAACCTGTACTTTGGGCTGGATATGCATTTCTGAAGGAACACACTACTAAAATTAATTCAAGTGGCGACTCCTGTGGGACACAATATGGTTTACAACCTTAAACCTGCCTTACCTGAGAAAATATCAGCCTATCCTGAGACAGCCAGCTGAGGCTGCATTTTCGGCTTCCTGGACCCTATTTCACACATATGACATCGCTGGTACACCAGATGTAATCCTGAAACCTGTGCAATCAGATTCAGTGGGTGGCAGGTGATTTTTGGGCCAAGTTTCATGGTTACAGAGCAATATTTAGTACTGGTTTGGGCTGATTTACATCTATTTTGGACCATTTTAACAGCATTATTCGGGTTATATATTTTCTGTTCAGACATGTAATGCTCCAAATGTGCCTAAAATATCCCCCTTTATTGTTAAAACAACCATGAAATTAAATAGGGGCTTCAGACTGGCAATATTGTGATATACCTGACATTCCCCAAATGAGGGGAGGCCAGGGGGCCCCCCACACCCCGGAAATGAAATTCCTAATATGGCCCTCGAGTGGACCAGACCAATACAAATTCATTCTCTGGTATAAACTGAGTTTCCTGTGAAAATTTCAGCAAGATTGATCAACTCTGAGAGGTGGTTTGGACTGATCTGGCATTTTATGACATCCTCGCCACCCACACTCCCTGAACCTGTACTTTGGGCTAGATATGCATTTCTGAAGGAACACACTACTAAAATTAATTCAAGTGGCGACTCCTGTGGGACACAATATGGTTTACAACCTTAAACCTGCCTTACCTGAGAAAATATCAGCCTATCCTGAGACAGCGAGCTGAGGCTGCATTTTCGGCTTCCTGGACCCTATTTCACACATATGACATCACTGGTACACCAGATGTAATCCTGAAACCTGTGCAATCAGATTCAGTGGGTGGCAGGTGATTTTTGGGCCAAGTTTCATGGTTACAGAGCAATATTTAGTACTGGTTTGGGCTGATTTACATCTATTTTGGACCATTTTAACAGCATTATTCGGGTTATATATTTTCTGTTCAGACATGTAATGCTCCAAATGTGCCTAAAATATCCCCCTTTATTGTTAAAACAACCATGAAATTAAATAGGGGCTTCAGACTGGCAATATTGTGATATACCTGACATTCCCCAAATGAGGGGAGGCCAGGGGGCCCCCCACACCCCGGAAATGAAATTCCTAATATGGCCCTCGAGTGGACCAGACCAATACAAATTCATTCTCTGGTATAAACTGAGTTTCCTGTGAAAATTTCAGCAAGATTGATCAACTCTGAGAGGTGGTTTGGACTGATCTGGCATTTTATGACATCCTCGCCACCCACACTCCCTGAACCTGTACTTTGGGCTAGATATGCATTTCTGAAGGAACACACTACTAAAATTAATTCAAGTGGCGACTCCTGTGGGACACAATATGGTTTACAACCTTAAACCTGCCTTACCTGAGAAAATATCAGCCTATCCTGAGACAGCGAGCTGAGGCTGCATTTTCGGCTTCCTGGACCCTATTTCACACATATGACATCACTGGTACACCAGATGTAATCCTGAAACCTGTGCAATCAGATTCAGTGGGTGGCAGGTGATTTTTGGGCCAAGTTTCATGGTTACAGAGCAATATTTAGTACTGGTTTGGGCTGATTTACATCTATTTTGGACCATTTTAACAGCATTATTCGGGTTATATATTTTCTGTTCAGACATGTAATGCTCCAAATGTGCCTAAAATATCCCCCTTTATTGTTAAAACAACCATGAAATTAAATAGGGGCTTCAGACTGGCAATATTGTGATATACCTGACATTCCCCAAATGAGGGGAGGCCAGGGGGCCCCCCACACCCCGGAAATGAAATTCCTAATATGGCCCTCGAGTGGACCAGACCAATACAAATTCATTCTCTGGTATAAACTGAGTTTCCTGTGAAAATTTCAGCAAGATTGATCAACTCT
The DNA here is from genome assembly GCA_964017235.1 of Sabellastarte sp. h YS-2021. Classification (NCBI taxonomy): domain Eukaryota; kingdom Metazoa; phylum Annelida; class Polychaeta; order Sabellida; family Sabellidae; genus Sabellastarte; species Sabellastarte sp. h YS-2021. The sequence goes on from OZ024934.1 coordinate 25,830,487, forward strand.
GAGAGGTGGTTTGGACTGATCTGGCATTTTATGACATCCTCGCCACCCACACTCCCTGAACCTGTACTTTGGGCTAGATATGCATTTCTGAAGGAACACACTACTAAAATTAATTCAAGTGGCGACTCCTGTGGGACACAATATGGTTTACAACCTTAAACCTGCCTTACCTGAGAAAATATCAGCCTATCCTGAGACAGCCAGCTGAGGCTGCATTTTCGGCTTCCTGGACCCTATTTCACACATATGACATCACTGGTACACCAGATGTAATCCTGAAACCTGTGCAATCAGATTCAGTGGGTGGCAGGTGATTTTTGGGCCAAGTTTCATGGTTACAGAGCAATATTTAGTACTGGTTTGGGCTGATTTACATCTATTTTGGACCATTTTAACAGCATTATTCGGGTTATATATTTTCTGTTCAGACATGTAATGCTCCAAATGTGCCTAAAATATCCCCCTTTATTGTTAAAACAACCATGAAATTAAATAGGGGCTTCAGACTGGCAATATTGTGATATACCTGACATTCCCCAAATGAGGGGAGGCCAGGGGGCCCCCCACACCCCGGAAATGAAATTCCTAATATGGCCCTCGAGTGGACCAGACCAATACAAATTCATTCTCTGGTATAAACTGAGTTTCCTGTGAAAATTTCAGCAAGATTGATCAACTCTGAGAGGTGGTTTGGACTGATCTGGCATTTTATGACATCCTCGCCACCCACACTCCCTGAACCTGTACTTTGGGCTAGATATGCATTTCTGAAGGAACACACTACTAAAATTAATTCAAGTGGCGACTCCTGTGGGACACAATATGGTTTACAACCTTAAACCTGCCTTACCTGAGAAAATATCAGCCTATCCTGAGACAGCCAGCTGAGGCTGCATTTTCGGCTTCCTGGACCCTATTTCACACATATGACATCACTGGTACACCAGATGTAATCCTGAAACCTGTGCAATCAGATTCAGTGGGTGGCAGGTGATTTTTGGGCCAAGTTTCATGGTTACAGAGCAATATTTAGTACTGGTTTGGGCTGATTTACATCTATTTTGGAGCATTTTAACAGCATTATTCGGGTTATATATTTTCTGTTCAGACATGTAATGCTCCAAATGTGCCTAAAATATCCCCCTTTATTGTTAAAACAACCATGAAATTAAATAGGGGCTTCAGACTGGCAATATTGTGATATACCTGACATTCCCCAAATGAGGGGAGGCCAGGGGGCCCCCCACACCCCGGAAATGAAATTCCTAATATGGCCCTCGAGTGGACCAGACCAATACAAATTCATTCTCTGGTATAAACTGAGTTTCCTGTGAAAATTTCAGCAAGATTGATCAACTCTGAGAGGTGGTTTGGACTGATCTGGCATTTTATGACATCCTCGCCACCCACACTCCCTGAACCTGTACTTTGGGCTAGATATGCATTTCTGAAGGAACACACTACTAAAATTAATTCAAGTGGCGACTCCTGTGGGACACAATATGGTTTACAACCTTAAACCTGCCTTACCTGAGAAAATATCAGCCTATCCTGAGACAGCCAGCTGAGGCTGCATTTTCGGCTTCCTGGACCCTATTTCACACATATGACATCACTGGTACACCAGATGTAATCCTGAAACCTGTGCAATCAGATTCAGTGGGTGGCAGGTGATTTTTGGGCCAAGTTTCATGGTTACAGAGCAATATTTAGTACTGGTTTGGGCTGATTTACATCTATTTTGGACCATTTTAACAGCATTATTCGGGTTATATATTTTCTGTTCAGACATGTAATGCTCCAAATGTGCCTAAAATATCCCCCTTTATTGTTAAAACAACCATGAAATTAAATAGGGGCTTCAGACTGGCAATATTGTGATATACCTGACATTCCCCAAATGAGGGGAGGCCAGGGGGCCCCCCACACCCCGGAAATGAAATTCCTAATATGGCCCTCGAGTGGACCAGACCAATACAAATTCATTCTCTGGTATAAACTGAGTTTCCTGTGAAAATTTCAGCAAGATTGATCAACTCTGAGAGGTGGTTTGGACTGATCTGGCATTTTATGACATCCTCGCCACCCACACTCCCTGAACCTGTACTTTGGGCTAGATATGCATTTCTGAAGGAACACACTACTAAAATTAATTCAAGTGGCGACTCCTGTGGGACACAATATGGTTTACAACCTTAAACCTGCCTTACCTGAGAAAATATCAGCCTATCCTGAGACAGCCAGCTGAGGCTGCATTTTCGGCTTCCTGGACCCTATTTCACACATATGACATCACTGGTACACCAGATGTAATCCTGAAACCTGTGCAATCAGATTCAGTGGGTGGCAGGTGATTTTTGGGCCAAGTTTCATGGTTACAGAGCAATATTTAGTACTGGTTTGGGCTGATTTACATCTATTTTGGACCATTTTAACAGCATTATTCGGGTTATATATTTTCTGTTCAGACATGTAATGCTCCAAATGTGCCTAAAATATCCCCCTTTATTGTTAAAACAACCATGAAATTAAATAGGGGCTTCAGACTGGCAATATTGTGATATACCTGACATTCCCCAAATGAGGGGAGGCCAGGGGGCCCCCCACACCCCGGAAATGAAATTCCTAATATGGCCCTCGAGTGGACCAGACCAATACAAATTCATTCTCTGATATAAACTGAGTTTCCTGTGAAAATTTCAGCAAGATTGATCAACTCTGAGAGGTGGTTTGGACTGATCTGGCATTTTATGACATCCTCGCCACCCACACTCCCTGAACCTGTACTTTGGGCTAGATATGCATTTCTGAAGGAACACACTACTAAAATTAATTCAAGTGGCGACTCCTGTGGGACACAATATGGTTTACAACCTTAAACCTGCCTTACCTGGGAAAATATCAGCCTATCCTGAGACAGCGAGCTGAGGCTGCATTTTCGGCTTCCTGGACCCTATTTCACACATATGACATCACTGGTACACCAGATGTAATCCTGAAACCTGTGCAATCAGATTCAGTGGGTGGCAGGTGATTTTTGGGCCACGTTTCATGGTTACAGAGCAATATTTAGTACTGGTTTGGGCTGATTTACATCTATTTTGGACCATTTTAACAGCATTATTCGGGTTATATATTTTCTGTTCAGACATGTAATGCTCCAAATGTGCCTAAAATATCCCCCTTTATTGTTAAAACAACCATGAAATTAAATAGGGGCTTCAGACTGGCAATATTGTGATATACCTGACATTCCCCAAATGAGGGGAGGCCAGGGGGCCCCCCACACCCCGGAAATGAAATTCCTAATATGGCCCTCGAGTGGACCAGACCAATACAAATTCATTCTCTGGTATAAACTGAGTTTCCTGTGAAAATTTCAGCAAGATTGATCAACTCTGAGAGGTGGTTTGGACTGATCTGGCATTTTATGACATCCTCGCCACCCACACTCCCTGAACCTGTACTTTGGGCTGGATATGCATTTCTGAAGGAACACACTACTAAAATTAATTCAAGTGGCGACTCCTGTGGGACACAATATGGTTTACAACCTTAAACCTGCCTTACCTGAGAAAATATCAGCCTATCCTGAGACAGCCAGCTGAGGCTGCATTTTCGGCTTCCTGGACCCTATTTCACACATATGACATCACTGGTACACCAGATGTAATCCTGAAACCTGTGCAATCAGATTCAGTGGGTGGCAGGTGATTTTTGGGCCAAGTTTCATGGTTACAGAGCAATATTTAGTACTGGTTTGGGCTGATTTACATCTATTTTGGACCATTTTAACAGCATTATTCGGGTTATATATTTTCTGTTCAGACATGTAATGCTCCAAATGTGCCTAAAATATCCCCCTTTATTGTTAAAACAACCATGAAATTAAATAGGGGCTTCAGACTGGCAATATTGTGATATACCTGACATTCCCCAAATGAGGGGAGGCCAGGGGGCCCCCCACACCCCGGAAATGAAATTCCTAATATGGCCCTCGAGTGGACCAGACCAATACAAATTCATTCTCTGGTATAAACTGAGTTTCCTGTGAAAATTTCAGCAAGATTGATCAACTCTGAGAGGTGGTTTGGACTGATCTGGCATTTTATGACATCCTCGCCACCCACACTCCCTGAACCTGTACTTTGGGCTAGATATGCATTTCTGAAGGAACACACTACTAAAATTAATTCAAGTGGCGACTCCTGTGGGACACAATATGGTTTACAACCTTAAACCTGCCTTACCTGAGAAAATATCAGCCTATCCTGAGACAGCGAGCTGAGGCTGCATTTTCGGCTTCCTGGACCCTATTTCACACATATGACATCACTGGTACACCAGATGTAATCCTGAAACCTGTGCAATCAGATTCAGTGGGTGGCAGGTGATTTTTGGGCCAAGTTTCATGGTTACAGAGCAATATTTAGTACTGGTTTGGGCTGATTTACATCTATTTTGGACCATTTTAACAGCATTATTCGGGTTATATATTTTCTGTTCAGACATGTAATGCTCCAAATGTGCCTAAAATATCCCCCTTTATTGTTAAAACAACCATGAAATTAAATAGGGGCTTCAGACTGGCAATATTGTGATATACCTGACATTCCCCAAATGAGGGGAGGCCAGGGGGCCCCCCACACCCCGGAAATGAAATTCCTAATATGGCCCTCGAGTGGACCAGACCAATACAAATTCATTCTCTGGTATAAACTGAGTTTCCTGTGAAAATTTCAGCAAGATTGATCAACTCTGAGAGGTGGTTTGGACTGATCTGGCATTTTATGACATCCTCGCCACCCACACTCCCTGAACCTGTACTTTGGGCTAGATATGCATTTCTGAAGGAACACACTACTAAAATTAATTCAAGTGGCGACTCCTGTGGGACACAATATGGTTTACAACCTTAAACCTGCCTTACCTGAGAAAATATCAGCCTATCCTGAGACAGCGAGCTGAGGCTGCATTTTCGGCTTCCTGGACCCTATTTCACACATATGACATCACTGGTACACCAGATGTAATCCTGAAACCTGTGCAATCAGATTCAGTGGGTGGCAGGTGATTTTTGGGCCAAGTTTCATGGTTACAGAGCAATATTTAGTACTGGTTTGGGCTGATTTACATCTATTTTGGACCATTTTAACAGCATTATTCGGGTTATATATTTTCTGTTCAGACATGTAATGCTCCAAATGTGCCTAAAATATCCCCCTTTATTGTTAAAACAACCATGAAATTAAATAGGGGCTTCAGACTGGCAATATTGTGATATACCTGACATTCCCCAAATGAGGGGAGGCCAGGGGGCCCCCCACACCCCGGAAATGAAATTCCTAATATGGCCCTCGAGTGGACCAGACCAATACAAATTCATTCTCTGGTATAAACTGAGTTTCCTGTGAAAATTTCAGCAAGATTGATCAACTCTGAGAGGTGGTTTGGACTGATCTGGCATTTTATGACATCCTCGCCACCCACACTCCCTGAACCTGTACTTTGGGCTAGATATGCATTTCTGAAGGAACACACTACTAAAATTAATTCAAGTGGCGACTCCTGTGGGACACAATATGGTTTACAACCTTAAACCTGCCTTACCTGAGAAAATATCAGCCTATCCTGAGACAGCGAGCTGAGGCTGCATTTTCGGCTTCCTGGACCCTATTTCACACATATGACATCACTGGTACACCAGATGTAATCCTGAAACCTGTGCAATCAGATTCAGTGGGTGGCAGGTGATTTTTGGGCCAAGTTTCATGGTTACAGAGCAATATTTAGTACTGGTTTGGGCTGATTTACATCTATTTTGGACCATTTTAACAGCATTATTCGGGTTATATATTTTCTGTTCAGACATGTAATGCTCCAAATGTGCCTAAAATATCCCCCTTTATTGTTAAAACAACCATGAAATTAAATAGGGGCTTCAGACTGGCAATATTGTGATATACCTGACATTCCCCAAATGAGGGGAGGCCAGGGGGCCCCCCACACCCCGGAAATGAAATTCCTAATATGGCCCTCGAGTGGACCAGACCAATACAAATTCATTCTCTGGTATAAACTGAGTTTCCTGTGAAAATTTCAGCAAGATTGATCAACTCTGAGAGGTGGTTTGGACTGATCTGGCATTTTATGACATCCTCGCCACCCACACTCCCTGAACCTGTACTTTGGGCTGGATATGCATTTCTGAAGGAACACACTACTAAAATTAATTCAAGTGGCGACTCCTGTGGGACACAATATGGTTTACAACCTTAAACCTGCCTTACCTGAGAAAATATCAGCCTATCCTGAGACAGCCAGCTGAGGCTGCATTTTCGGCTTCCTGGACCCTATTTCACACATATGACATCACTGGTACACCAGATGTAATCCTGAAACCTGTGCAATCAGATTCAGTGGGTGGCAGGTGATTTTTGGGCCAAGTTTCATGGTTACAGAGCAATATTTAGTACTGGTTTGGGCTGATTTACATCTATTTTGGACCATTTTAACAGCATTATTCGGGTTATATATTTTCTGTTCAGACATGTAATGCTCCAAATGTGCCTAAAATATCCCCCTTTATTGTTAAAACAACCATGAAATTAAATAGGGGCTTCAGACTGGCAATATTGTGATATACCTGACATTCCCCAAATGAGGGGAGGCCAGGGGGCCCCCCACACCCCGGAAATGAAATTCCTAATATGGCCCTCGAGTGGACCAGACCAATACAAATTCATTCTCTGGTATAAACTGAGTTTCCTGTGAAAATTTCAGCAAGATTGATCAACTCTGAGAGGTGGTTTGGACTGATCTGGCATTTTATGACATCCTCGCCACCCACACTCCCTGAACCTGTACTTTGGGCTAGATATGCATTTCTGAAGGAACACACTACTAAAATTAATTCAAGTGGCGACTCCTGTGGGACACAATATGGTTTACAACCTTAAACCTGCCTTACCTGAGAAAATATCAGCCTATCCTGAGACAGCGAGCTGAGGCTGCATTTTCGGCTTCCTGGACCCTATTTCACACATATGACATCACTGGTACACCAGATGTAATCCTGAAACCTGTGCAATCAGATTCAGTGGGTGGCAGGTGATTTTTGGGCCAAGTTTCATGGTTACAGAGCAATATTTAGTACTGGTTTGGGCTGATTTACATCTATTTTGGACCATTTTAACAGCATTATTCGGGTTATATATTTTCTGTTCAGACATGTAATGCTCCAAATGTGCCTAAAATATCCCCCTTTATTGTTAAAACAACCATGAAATTAAATAGGGGCTTCAGACTGGCAATATTGTGATATACCTGACATTCCCCAAATGAGGGGAGGCCAGGGGGCCCCCCACACCCCGGAAATGAAATTCCTAATATGGCCCTCGAGTGGACCAGACCAATACAAATTCATTCTCTGGTATAAACTGAGTTTCCTGTGAAAATTTCAGCAAGATTGATCAACTCTGAGAGGTGGTTTGGACTGATCTGGCATTTTATGACATCCTCGCCACCCACACTCCCTGAACCTGTACTTTGGGCTAGATATGCATTTCTGAAGGAACACACTACTAAAATTAATTCAAGTGGCGACTCCTGTGGGACACAATATGGTTTACAACCTTAAACCTGCCTTACCTGAGAAAATATCAGCCTATCCTGAGACAGCGAGCTGAGGCTGCATTTTCGGCTTCCTGGACCCTATTTCACACATATGACATCACTGGTACACCAGATGTAATCCTGAAACCTGTGCAATCAGATTCAGTGGGTGGCAGGTGATTTTTGGGCCAAGTTTCATGGTTACAGAGCAATATTTAGTACTGGTTTGGGCTGATTTACATCTATTTTGGACCATTTTAACAGCATTATTCGGGTTATATATTTTCTGTTCAGACATGTAATGCTCCAAATGTGCCTAAAATATCCCCCTTTATTGTTAAAACAACCATGAAATTAAATAGGGGCTTCAGACTGGCAATATTGTGATATACCTGACATTCCCCAAATGAGGGGAGGCCAGGGGGCCCCCCACACCCCGGAAATGAAATTCCTAATATGGCCCTCGAGTGGACCAGACCAATACAAATTCATTCTCTGGTATAAACTGAGTTTCCTGTGAAAATTTCAGCAAGATTGATCAACTCTGAGAGGTGGTTTGGACTGATCTGGCATTTTATGACATCCTCGCCACCCACACTCCCTGAACCTGTACTTTGGGCTAGATATGCATTTCTGAAGGAACACACTACTAAAATTAATTCAAGTGGCGACTCCTGTGGGACACAATATGGTTTACAACCTTAAACCTGCCTTACCTGAGAAAATATCAGCCTATCCTGAGACAGCCAGCTGAGGCTGCATTTTCGGCTTCCTGGACCCTATTTCACACATATGACATCACTGGTACACCAGATGTAATCCTGAAACCTGTGCAATCAGATTCAGTGGGTGGCAGGTGATTTTTGGGCCAAGTTTCATGGTTACAGAGCAATATTTAGTACTGGTTTGGGCTGATTTACATCTATTTTGGACCATTTTAACAGCATTATTCGGGTTATATATTTTCTGTTCAGACATGTAATGCTCCAAATGTGCCTAAAATATCCCCCTTTATTGTTAAAACAACCATGAAATTAAATAGGGGCTTCAGACTGGCAATATTGTGATATACCTGACATTCCCCAAATGAGGGGAGGCCAGGGGGCCCCCCACACCCCGGAAATGAAATTCCTAATATGGCCCTCGAGTGGACCAGACCAATACAAATTCATTCTCTGGTATAAACTGAGTTTCCTGTGAAAATTTCAGCAAGATTGATCAACTCTGAGAGGTGGTTTGGACTGATCTGGCATTTTATGACATCCTCGCCACCCACACTCCCTGAACCTGTACTTTGGGCTAGATATGCATTTCTGAAGGAACACACTACTAAAATTAATTCAAGTGGCGACTCCTGTGGGACACAATATGGTTTACAACCTTAAACCTGCCTTACCTGAGAAAATATCAGCCTATCCTGAGACAGCGAGCTGAGGCTGCATTTTCGGCTTCCTGGACCCTATTTCACACATATGACATCACTGGTACACCAGATGTAATCCTGAAACCTGTGCAATCAGATTCAGTGGGTGGCAGGTGATTTTTGGGCCAAGTTTCATGGTTACAGAGCAATATTTAGTACTGGTTTGGGCTGATTTACATCTATTTTGGAGCATTTTAACAGCATTATTCGGGTTATATATTTTCTGTTCAGACATGTAATGCTCCAAATGTGCCTAAAATATCCCCCTTTATTGTTAAAACAACCATGAAATTAAATAGGGGCTTCAGACTGGCAATATTGTGATATACCTGACATTCCCCAAATGAGGGGAGGCCAGGGGGCCCCCCACACCCCGGAAATGAAATTCCTAATATGGCCCTCGAGTGGACCAGACCAATACAAATTCATTCTCTGGTATAAACTGAGTTTCCTGTGAAAATTTCAGCAAGATTGATCAACTCTGAGAGGTGGTTTGGACTGATCTGGCATTTTATGACATCCTCGCCACCCACACTCCCTGAACCTGTACTTTGGGCTAGATATGCATTTCTGAAGGAACACACTACTAAAATTAATTCAAGTGGCGACTCCTGTGGGACACAATATGGTTTACAACCTTAAACCTGCCTTACCTGAGAAAATATCAGCCTATCCTGAGACAGCCAGCTGAGGCTGCATTTTCGGCTTCCTGGACCCTATTTCACACATATGACATCACTGGTACACCAGATGTAATCCTGAAACCTGTGCAATCAGATTCAGTGGGTGGCAGGTGATTTTTGGGCCAAGTTTCATGGTTACAGAGCAATATTTAGTACTGGTTTGGGCTGATTTACATCTATTTTGGACCATTTTAACAGCATTATTCGGGTTATATATTTTCTGTTCAGACATGTAATGCTCCAAATGTGCCTAAAATATCCCCCTTTATTGTTAAAACAACCATGAAATTAAATAGGGGCTTCAGACTGGCAATATTGTGATATACCTGACATTCCCCAAATGAGGGGAGGCCAGGGGGCCCCCCACACCCCGGAAATGAAATTCCTAATATGGCCCTCGAGTGGACCAGACCAATACAAATTCATTCTCTGGTATAAACTGAGTTTCCTGTGAAAATTTCAGCAAGATTGATCAACTCTGAGAGGTGGTTTGGACTGATCTGGCATTTTATGACATCCTCGCCACCCACACTCCCTGAACCTGTACTTTGGGCTAGATATGCATTTCTGAAGGAACACACTACTAAAATTAATTCAAGTGGCGACTCCTGTGGGACACAATATGGTTTACAACCTTAAACCTGCCTTACCTGAGAAAATATCAGCCTATCCTGAGACAGCCAGCTGAGGCTGCATTTTCGGCTTCCTGGACCCTATTTCACACATATGACATCACTGGTACACCAGATGTAATCCTGAAACCTGTGCAATCAGATTCAGTGGGTGGCAGGTGATTTTTGGGCCAAGTTTCATGGTTACAGAGCAATATTTAGTACTGGTTTGGGCTGATTTACATCTATTTTGGACCATTTTAACAGCATTATTCGGGTTATATATTTTCTGTTCAGACATGTAATGCTCCAAATGTGCCTAAAATATCCCCCTTTATTGTTAAAACAACCATGAAATTAAATAGGGGCTTCAGACTGGCAATATTGTGATATACCTGACATTCCCCAAATGAGGGGAGGCCAGGGGGCCCCCCACACCCCGGAAATGAAATTCCTAATATGGCCCTCGAGTGGACCAGACCAATACAAATTCATTCTCTGGTATAAACTGAGTTTCCTGTGAAAATTTCAGCAAGATTGATCAACTCTGAGAGGTGGTTTGGACTGATCTGGCATTTTATGACATCCTCGCCACCCACACTCCCTGAACCTGTACTTTGGGCTAGATATGCATTTCTGAAGGAACACACTACTAAAATTAATTCAAGTGGCGACTCCTGTGGGACACAATATGGTTTACAACCTTAAACCTGCCTTACCTGAGAAAATATCAGCCTATCCTGAGACAGCCAGCTGAGGCTGCATTTTCGGCTTCCTGGACCCTATTTCACACATATGACATCACTGGTACACCAGATGTAATCCTGAAACCTGTGCAATCAGATTCAGTGGGTGGCAGGTGATTTTTGGGCCAAGTTTCATGGTTACAGAGCAATATTTAGTACTGGTTTGGGCTGATTTACATCTATTTTGGACCATTTTAACAGCATTATTCGGGTTATATATTTTCTGTTCAGACATGTAATGCTCCAAATGTGCCTAAAATATCCCCCTTTATTGTTAAAACAACCATGAAATTAAATAGGGGCTTCAGACTGGCAATATTGTGATATACCTGACATTCCCCAAATGAGGGGAGGCCAGGGGGCCCCCCACACCCCGGAAATGAAATTCCTAATATGGCCCTCGAGTGGACCAGACCAATACAAATTCATTCTCTGGTATAAACTGAGTTTCCTGTGAAAATTTCAGCAAGATTGATCAACTCTGAGAGGTGGTTTGGACTGATCTGGCATTTTATGACATCCTCGCCACCCACACTCCCTGAACCTGTACTTTGGGCTAGATATGCATTTCTGAAGGAACACACTACTAAAATTAATTCAAGTGGCGACTCCTGTGGGACACAATATGGTTTACAACCTTAAACCTGCCTTACCTGAGAAAATATCAGCCTATCCTGAGACAGCGAGCTGAGGCTGCATTTTCGGCTTCCTGGACCCTATTTCACACATATGACATCACTGGTACACCAGATGTAATCCTGAAACCTGTGCAATCAGATTCAGTGGGTGGCAGGTGATTTTTGGGCCAAGTTTCATGGTTACAGAGCAATATTTAGTACTGGTTTGGGCTGATTTACATCTATTTTGGAGCATTTTAACAGCATTATTCGGGTTATATATTTTCTGTTCAGACATGTAATGCTCCAAATGTGCCTAAAATATCCCCCTTTATTGTTAAAACAACCATGAAATTAAATAGGGGCTTCAGACTGGCAATATTGTGATATACCTGACATTCCCCAAATGAGGGGAGGCCAGGGGGCCCCCCACACCCCGGAAATGAAATTCCTAATATGGCCCTCGAGTGGACCAGACCAATACAAATTCATTCTCTGGTATAAACTGAGTTTCCTGTGAAAATTTCAGCAAGATTGATCAACTCTGAGAGGTGGTTTGGACTGATCTGGCATTTTATGACATCCTCGCCACCCACACTCCCTGAACCTGTACTTTGGGCTAGATATGCATTTCTGAAGGAACACACTACTAAAATTAATTCAAGTGGCGACTCCTGTGGGACACAATATGGTTTACAACCTTAAACCTGCCTTACCTGAGAAAATATCAGCCTATCCTGAGACAGCCAGCTGAGGCTGCATTTTCGGCTTCCTGGACCCTATTTCACACATATGACATCACTGGTACACCAGATGTAATCCTGAAACCTGTGCAATCAGATTCAGTGGGTGGCAGGTGATTTTTGGGCCAAGTTTCATGGTTACAGAGCAATATTTAGTACTGGTTTGGGCTGATTTACATCTATTTTGGACCATTTTAACAGCATTATTCGGGTTATATATTTTCTGTTCAGACATGTAATGCTCCAAATGTGCCTAAAATATCCCCCTTTATTGTTAAAACAACCATGAAATTAAATAGGGGCTTCAGACTGGCAATATTGTGATATACCTGACATTCCCCAAATGAGGGGAGGCCAGGGGGCCCCCCACACCCCGGAAATGAAATTCCTAATATGGCCCTCGAGTGGACCAGACCAATACAAATTCATTCTCTGGTATAAACTGAGTTTCCTGTGAAAATTTCAGCAAGATTGATCAACTCTGAGAGGTGGTTTGGACTGATCTGGCATTTTATGACATCCTCGCCACCCACACTCCCTGAACCTGTACTTTGGGCTAGATATGCATTTCTGAAGGAACACACTACTAAAATTAATTCAAGTGGCGACTCCTGTGGGACACAATATGGTTTACAACCTTAAACCTGCCTTACCTGAGAAAATATCAGCCTATCCTGAGACAGCCAGCTGAGGCTGCATTTTCGGCTTCCTGGACCCTATTTCACACATATGACATCACTGGTACACCAGATGTAATCCTGAAACCTGTGCAATCAGATTCAGTGGGTGGCAGGTGATTTTTGGGCCAAGTTTCATGGTTACAGAGCAATATTTAGTACTGGTTTGGGCTGATTTACATCTATTTTGGAGCATTTTAACAGCATTATTCGGGTTATATATTTTCTGTTCAGACATGTAATGCTCCAAATGTGCCTAAAATATCCCCCTTTATTGTTAAAACAACCATGAAATTAAATAGGGGCTTCAGACTGGCAATATTGTGATATACCTGACATTCCCCAAATGAGGGGAGGCCAGGGGGCCCCCCACACCCCGGAAATGAAATTCCTAATATGGCCCTCGAGTGGACCAGACCAATACAAATTCATTCTCTGGTATAAACTGAGTTTCCTGTGAAAATTTCAGCAAGATTGATCAACTCTGAGAGGTGGTTTGGACTGATCTGGCATTTTATGACATCCTCGCCACCCACACTCCCTGAACCTGTACTTTGGGCTAGATATGCATTTCTGAAGGAACACACTACTAAAATTAATTCAAGTGGCGACTCCTGTGGGACACAATATGGTTTACAACCTTAAACCTGCCTTACCTGAGAAAATATCAGCCTATCCTGAGACAGCCAGCTGAGGCTGCATTTTCGGCTTCCTGGACCCTATTTCACACATATGACATCACTGGTACACCAGATGTAATCCTGAAACCTGTGCAATCAGATTCAGTGGGTGGCAGGTGATTTTTGGGCCAAGTTTCATGGTTACAGAGCAATATTTAGTACTGGTTTGGGCTGATTTACATCTATTTTGGACCATTTTAACAGCATTATTCGGGTTATATATTTTCTGTTCAGACATGTAATGCTCCAAATGTGCCTAAAATATCCCCCTTTATTGTTAAAACAACCATGAAATTAAATAGGGGCTTCAGACTGGCAATATTGTGATATACCTGACATTCCCCAAATGAGGGGAGGCCAGGGGGCCCCCCACACCCCGGAAATGAAATTCCTAATATGGCCCTCGAGTGGACCAGACCAATACAAATTCATTCTCTGGTATAAACTGAGTTTCCTGTGAAAATTTCAGCAAGATTGATCAACTCTGAGAGGTGGTTTGGACTGATCTGGCATTTTATGACATCCTCGCCACCCACACTCCCTGAACCTGTACTTTGGGCTAGATATGCATTTCTGAAGGAACACACTACTAAAATTAATTCAAGTGGCGACTCCTGTGGGACACAATATGGTTTACAACCTTAAACCTGCCTTACCTGAGAAAATATCAGCCTATCCTGAGACAGCCAGCTGAGGCTGCATTTTCGGCTTCCTGGACCCTATTTCACACATATGACATCACTGGTACACCAGATGTAATCCTGAAACCTGTGCAATCAGATTCAGTGGGTGGCAGGTGATTTTTGGGCCAAGTTTCATGGTTACAGAGCAATATTTAGTACTGGTTTGGGCTGATTTACATCTATTTTGGAGCATTTTAACAGCATTATTCGGGTTATATATTTTCTGTTCAGACATGTAATGCTCCAAATGTGCCTAAAATATCCCCCTTTATTGTTAAAACAACCATGAAATTAAATAGGGGCTTCAGACTGGCAATATTGTGATATACCTGACATTCCCCAAATGAGGGGAGGCCAGGGGGCCCCCCACACCCCGGAAATGAAATTCCTAATATGGCCCTCGAGTGGACCAGACCAATACAAATTCATTCTCTGGTATAAACTGAGTTTCCTGTGAAAATTTCAGCAAGATTGATCAACTCTGAGAGGTGGTTTGGACTGATCTGGCATTTTATGACATCCTCGCCACCCACACTCCCTGAACCTGTACTTTGGGCTAGATATGCATTTCTGAAGGAACACACTACTAAAATTAATTCAAGTGGCGACTCCTGTGGGACACAATATGGTTTACAACCTTAAACCTGCCTTACCTGAGAAAATATCAGCCTATCCTGAGACAGCCAGCTGAGGCTGCATTTTCGGCTTCCTGGACCCTATTTCACACATATGACATCACTGGTACACCAGATGTAATCCTGAAACCTGTGCAATCAGATTCAGTGGGTGGCAGGTGATTTTTGGGCCAAGTTTCATGGTTACAGAGCAATATTTAGTACTGGTTTGGGCTGATTTACATCTATTTTGGACCATTTTAACAGCATTATTCGGGTTATATATTTTCTGTTCAGACATGTAATGCTCCAAATGTGCCTAAAATATCCCCCTTTATTGTTAAAACAACCATGAAATTAAATAGGGGCTTCAGACTGGCAATATTGTGATATACCTGACATTCCCCAAATGAGGGGAGGCCAGGGGGCCCCCCACACCCCGGAAATGAAATTCCTAATATGGCCCTCGAGTGGACCAGACCAATACAAATTCATTCTCTGGTATAAACTGAGTTTCCTGTGAAAATTTCAGCAAGATTGATCAACTCTGAGAGGTGGTTTGGACTGATCTGGCATTTTATGACATCCTCGCCACCCACACTCCCTGAACCTGTACTTTGGGCTAGATATGCATTTCTGAAGGAACACACTACTAAAATTAATTCAAGTGGCGACTCCTGTGGGACACAATATGGTTTACAACCTTAAACCTGCCTTACCTGAGAAAATATCAGCCTATCCTGAGACAGCCAGCTGAGGCTGCATTTTCGGCTTCCTGGACCCTATTTCACACATATGACATCACTGGTACACCAGATGTAATCCTGAAACCTGTGCAATCAGATTCAGTGGGTGGCAGGTGATTT
Source organism: Sabellastarte sp. h YS-2021 (assembly GCA_964017235.1). Lineage (NCBI taxonomy): Eukaryota > Metazoa > Annelida > Polychaeta > Sabellida > Sabellidae > Sabellastarte > Sabellastarte sp. h YS-2021. The sequence goes on from OZ024934.1 coordinate 25,846,444, forward strand.
TTGGGCCAAGTTTCATGGTTACAGAGCAATATTTAGTACTGGTTTGGGCTGATTTACATCTATTTTGGACCATTTTAACAGCATTATTCGGGTTATATATTTTCTGTTCAGACATGTAATGCTCCAAATGTGCCTAAAATATCCCCCTTTATTGTTAAAACAACCATGAAATTAAATAGGGGCTTCAGACTGGCAATATTGTGATATACCTGACATTCCCCAAATGAGGGGAGGCCAGGGGGCCCCCCACACCCCGGAAATGAAATTCCTAATATGGCCCTCGAGTGGACCAGACCAATACAAATTCATTCTCTGGTATAAACTGAGTTTCCTGTGAAAATTTCAGCAAGATTGATCAACTCTGAGAGGTGGTTTGGACTGATCTGGCATTTTATGACATCCTCGCCACCCACACTCCCTGAACCTGTACTTTGGGCTAGATATGCATTTCTGAAGGAACACACTACTAAAATTAATTCAAGTGGCGACTCCTGTGGGACACAATATGGTTTACAACCTTAAACCTGCCTTACCTGAGAAAATATCAGCCTATCCTGAGACAGCGAGCTGAGGCTGCATTTTCGGCTTCCTGGACCCTATTTCACACATATGACATCACTGGTACACCAGATGTAATCCTGAAACCTGTGCAATCAGATTCAGTGGGTGGCAGGTGATTTTTGGGCCAAGTTTCATGGTTACAGAGCAATATTTAGTACTGGTTTGGGCTGATTTACATCTATTTTGGACCATTTTAACAGCATTATTCGGGTTATATATTTTCTGTTCAGACATGTAATGCTCCAAATGTGCCTAAAATATCCCCCTTTATTGTTAAAACAACCATGAAATTAAATAGGGGCTTCAGACTGGCAATATTGTGATATACCTGACATTCCCCAAATGAGGGGAGGCCAGGGGGCCCCCCACACCCCGGAAATGAAATTCCTAATATGGCCCTCGAGTGGACCAGACCAATACAAATTCATTCTCTGGTATAAACTGAGTTTCCTGTGAAAATTTCAGCAAGATTGATCAACTCTGAGAGGTGGTTTGGACTGATCTGGCATTTTATGACATCCTCGCCACCCACACTCCCTGAACCTGTACTTTGGGCTAGATATGCATTTCTGAAGGAACACACTACTAAAATTAATTCAAGTGGCGACTCCTGTGGGACACAATATGGTTTACAACCTTAAACCTGCCTTACCTGAGAAAATATCAGCCTATCCTGAGACAGCCAGCTGAGGCTGCATTTTCGGCTTCCTGGACCCTATTTCACACATATGACATCACTGGTACACCAGATGTAATCCTGAAACCTGTGCAATCAGATTCAGTGGGTGGCAGGTGATTTTTGGGCCAAGTTTCATGGTTACAGAGCAATATTTAGTACTGGTTTGGGCTGATTTACATCTATTTTGGAGCATTTTAACAGCATTATTCGGGTTATATATTTTCTGTTCAGACATGTAATGCTCCAAATGTGCCTAAAATATCCCCCTTTATTGTTAAAACAACCATGAAATTAAATAGGGGCTTCAGACTGGCAATATTGTGATATACCTGACATTCCCCAAATGAGGGGAGGCCAGGGGGCCCCCCACACCCCGGAAATGAAATTCCTAATATGGCCCTCGAGTGGACCAGACCAATACAAATTCATTCTCTGGTATAAACTGAGTTTCCTGTGAAAATTTCAGCAAGATTGATCAACTCTGAGAGGTGGTTTGGACTGATCTGGCATTTTATGACATCCTCGCCACCCACACTCCCTGAACCTGTACTTTGGGCTAGATATGCATTTCTGAAGGAACACACTACTAAAATTAATTCAAGTGGCGACTCCTGTGGGACACAATATGGTTTACAACCTTAAACCTGCCTTACCTGAGAAAATATCAGCCTATCCTGAGACAGCCAGCTGAGGCTGCATTTTCGGCTTCCTGGACCCTATTTCACACATATGACATCACTGGTACACCAGATGTAATCCTGAAACCTGTGCAATCAGATTCAGTGGGTGGCAGGTGATTTTTGGGCCAAGTTTCATGGTTACAGAGCAATATTTAGTACTGGTTTGGGCTGATTTACATCTATTTTGGACCATTTTAACAGCATTATTCGGGTTATATATTTTCTGTTCAGACATGTAATGCTCCAAATGTGCCTAAAATATCCCCCTTTATTGTTAAAACAACCATGAAATTAAATAGGGGCTTCAGACTGGCAATATTGTGATATACCTGACATTCCCCAAATGAGGGGAGGCCAGGGGGCCCCCCACACCCCGGAAATGAAATTCCTAATATGGCCCTCGAGTGGACCAGACCAATACAAATTCATTCTCTGGTATAAACTGAGTTTCCTGTGAAAATTTCAGCAAGATTGATCAACTCTGAGAGGTGGTTTGGACTGATCTGGCATTTTATGACATCCTCGCCACCCACACTCCCTGAACCTGTACTTTGGGCTAGATATGCATTTCTGAAGGAACACACTACTAAAATTAATTCAAGTGGCGACTCCTGTGGGACACAATATGGTTTACAACCTTAAACCTGCCTTACCTGAGAAAATATCAGCCTATCCTGAGACAGCCAGCTGAGGCTGCATTTTCGGCTTCCTGGACCCTATTTCACACATATGACATCACTGGTACACCAGATGTAATCCTGAAACCTGTGCAATCAGATTCAGTGGGTGGCAGGTGATTTTTGGGCCAAGTTTCATGGTTACAGAGCAATATTTAGTACTGGTTTGGGCTGATTTACATCTATTTTGGAGCATTTTAACAGCATTATTCGGGTTATATATTTTCTGTTCAGACATGTAATGCTCCAAATGTGCCTAAAATATCCCCCTTTATTGTTAAAACAACCATGAAATTAAATAGGGGCTTCAGACTGGCAATATTGTGATATACCTGACATTCCCCAAATGAGGGGAGGCCAGGGGGCCCCCCACACCCCGGAAATGAAATTCCTAATATGGCCCTCGAGTGGACCAGACCAATACAAATTCATTCTCTGGTATAAACTGAGTTTCCTGTGAAAATTTCAGCAAGATTGATCAACTCTGAGAGGTGGTTTGGACTGATCTGGCATTTTATGACATCCTCGCCACCCACACTCCCTGAACCTGTACTTTGGGCTAGATATGCATTTCTGAAGGAACACACTACTAAAATTAATTCAAGTGGCGACTCCTGTGGGACACAATATGGTTTACAACCTTAAACCTGCCTTACCTGAGAAAATATCAGCCTATCCTGAGACAGCCAGCTGAGGCTGCATTTTCGGCTTCCTGGACCCTATTTCACACATATGACATCACTGGTACACCAGATGTAATCCTGAAACCTGTGCAATCAGATTCAGTGGGTGGCAGGTGATTTTTGGGCCAAGTTTCATGGTTACAGAGCAATATTTAGTACTGGTTTGGGCTGATTTACATCTATTTTGGACCATTTTAACAGCATTATTCGGGTTATATATTTTCTGTTCAGACATGTAATGCTCCAAATGTGCCTAAAATATCCCCCTTTATTGTTAAAACAACCATGAAATTAAATAGGGGCTTCAGACTGGCAATATTGTGATATACCTGACATTCCCCAAATGAGGGGAGGCCAGGGGGCCCCCCACACCCCGGAAATGAAATTCCTAATATGGCCCTCGAGTGGACCAGACCAATACAAATTCATTCTCTGGTATAAACTGAGTTTCCTGTGAAAATTTCAGCAAGATTGATCAACTCTGAGAGGTGGTTTGGACTGATCTGGCATTTTATGACATCCTCGCCACCCACACTCCCTGAACCTGTACTTTGGGCTAGATATGCATTTCTGAAGGAACACACTACTAAAATTAATTCAAGTGGCGACTCCTGTGGGACACAATATGGTTTACAACCTTAAACCTGCCTTACCTGAGAAAATATCAGCCTATCCTGAGACAGCCAGCTGAGGCTGCATTTTCGGCTTCCTGGACCCTATTTCACACATATGACATCACTGGTACACCAGATGTAATCCTGAAACCTGTGCAATCAGATTCAGTGGGTGGCAGGTGATTTTTGGGCCAAGTTTCATGGTTACAGAGCAATATTTAGTACTGGTTTGGGCTGATTTACATCTATTTTGGACCATTTTAACAGCATTATTCGGGTTATATATTTTCTGTTCAGACATGTAATGCTCCAAATGTGCCTAAAATATCCCCCTTTATTGTTAAAACAACCATGAAATTAAATAGGGGCTTCAGACTGGCAATATTGTGATATACCTGACATTCCCCAAATGAGGGGAGGCCAGGGGGCCCCCCACACCCCGGAAATGAAATTCCTAATATGGCCCTCGAGTGGACCAGACCAATACAAATTCATTCTCTGGTATAAACTGAGTTTCCTGTGAAAATTTCAGCAAGATTGATCAACTCTGAGAGGTGGTTTGGACTGATCTGGCATTTTATGACATCCTCGCCACCCACACTCCCTGAACCTGTACTTTGGGCTAGATATGCATTTCTGAAGGAACACACTACTAAAATTAATTCAAGTGGCGACTCCTGTGGGACACAATATGGTTTACAACCTTAAACCTGCCTTACCTGAGAAAATATCAGCCTATCCTGAGACAGCCAGCTGAGGCTGCATTTTCGGCTTCCTGGACCCTATTTCACACATATGACATCACTGGTACACCAGATGTAATCCTGAAACCTGTGCAATCAGATTCAGTGGGTGGCAGGTGATTTTTGGGCCAAGTTTCATGGTTACAGAGCAATATTTAGTACTGGTTTGGGCTGATTTACATCTATTTTGGACCATTTTAACAGCATTATTCGGGTTATATATTTTCTGTTCAGACATGTAATGCTCCAAATGTGCCTAAAATATCCCCCTTTATTGTTAAAACAACCATGAAATTAAATAGGGGCTTCAGACTGGCAATATTGTGATATACCTGACATTCCCCAAATGAGGGGAGGCCAGGGGGCCCCCCACACCCCGGAAATGAAATTCCTAATATGGCCCTCGAGTGGACCAGACCAATACAAATTCATTCTCTGGTATAAACTGAGTTTCCTGTGAAAATTTCAGCAAGATTGATCAACTCTGAGAGGTGGTTTGGACTGATCTGGCATTTTATGACATCCTCGCCACCCACACTCCCTGAACCTGTACTTTGGGCTAGATATGCATTTCTGAAGGAACACACTACTAAAATTAATTCAAGTGGCGACTCCTGTGGGACACAATATGGTTTACAACCTTAAACCTGCCTTACCTGAGAAAATATCAGCCTATCCTGAGACAGCGAGCTGAGGCTGCATTTTCGGCTTCCTGGACCCTATTTCACACATATGACATCACTGGTACACCAGATGTAATCCTGAAACCTGTGCAATCAGATTCAGTGGGTGGCAGGTGATTTTTGGGCCAAGTTTCATGGTTACAGAGCAATATTTAGTACTGGTTTGGGCTGATTTACATCTATTTTGGACCATTTTAACAGCATTATTCGGGTTATATATTTTCTGTTCAGACATGTAATGCTCCAAATGTGCCTAAAATATCCCCCTTTATTGTTAAAACAACCATGAAATTAAATAGGGGCTTCAGACTGGCAATATTGTGATATACCTGACATTCCCCAAATGAGGGGAGGCCAGGGGGCCCCCCACACCCCGGAAATGAAATTCCTAATATGGCCCTCGAGTGGACCAGACCAATACAAATTCATTCTCTGGTATAAACTGAGTTTCCTGTGAAAATTTCAGCAAGATTGATCAACTCTGAGAGGTGGTTTGGACTGATCTGGCATTTTATGACATCCTCGCCACCCACACTCCCTGAACCTGTACTTTGGGCTAGATATGCATTTCTGAAGGAACACACTACTAAAATTAATTCAAGTGGCGACTCCTGTGGGACACAATATGGTTTACAACCTTAAACCTGCCTTACCTGAGAAAATATCAGCCTATCCTGAGACAGCCAGCTGAGGCTGCATTTTCGGCTTCCTGGACCCTATTTCACACATATGACATCACTGGTACACCAGATGTAATCCTGAAACCTGTGCAATCAGATTCAGTGGGTGGCAGGTGATTTTTGGGCCAAGTTTCATGGTTACAGAGCAATATTTAGTACTGGTTTGGGCTGATTTACATCTATTTTGGACCATTTTAACAGCATTATTCGGGTTATATATTTTCTGTTCAGACATGTAATGCTCCAAATGTGCCTAAAATATCCCCCTTTATTGTTAAAACAACCATGAAATTAAATAGGGGCTTCAGACTGGCAATATTGTGATATACCTGACATTCCCCAAATGAGGGGAGGCCAGGGGGCCCCCCACACCCCGGAAATGAAATTCCTAATATGGCCCTCGAGTGGACCAGACCAATACAAATTCATTCTCTGGTATAAACTGAGTTTCCTGTGAAAATTTCAGCAAGATTGATCAACTCTGAGAGGTGGTTTGGACTGATCTGGCATTTTATGACATCCTCGCCACCCACACTCCCTGAACCTGTACTTTGGGCTAGATATGCATTTCTGAAGGAACACACTACTAAAATTAATTCAAGTGGCGACTCCTGTGGGACACAATATGGTTTACAACCTTAAACCTGCCTTACCTGAGAAAATATCAGCCTATCCTGAGACAGCCAGCTGAGGCTGCATTTTCGGCTTCCTGGACCCTATTTCACACATATGACATCACTGGTACACCAGATGTAATCCTGAAACCTGTGCAATCAGATTCAGTGGGTGGCAGGTGATTTTTGGGCCAAGTTTCATGGTTACAGAGCAATATTTAGTACTGGTTTGGGCTGATTTACATCTATTTTGGACCATTTTAACAGCATTATTCGGGTTATATATTTTCTGTTCAGACATGTAATGCTCCAAATGTGCCTAAAATATCCCCCTTTATTGTTAAAACAACCATGAAATTAAATAGGGGCTTCAGACTGGCAATATTGTGATATACCTGACATTCCCCAAATGAGGGGAGGCCAGGGGGCCCCCCACACCCCGGAAATGAAATTCCTAATATGGCCCTCGAGTGGACCAGACCAATACAAATTCATTCTCTGGTATAAACTGAGTTTCCTGTGAAAATTTCAGCAAGATTGATCAACTCTGAGAGGTGGTTTGGACTGATCTGGCATTTTATGACATCCTCGCCACCCACACTCCCTGAACCTGTACTTTGGGCTAGATATGCATTTCTGAAGGAACACACTACTAAAATTAATTCAAGTGGCGACTCCTGTGGGACACAATATGGTTTACAACCTTAAACCTGCCTTACCTGAGAAAATATCAGCCTATCCTGAGACAGCGAGCTGAGGCTGCATTTTCGGCTTCCTGGACCCTATTTCACACATATGACATCACTGGTACACCAGATGTAATCCTGAAACCTGTGCAATCAGATTCAGTGGGTGGCAGGTGATTTTTGGGCCAAGTTTCATGGTTACAGAGCAATATTTAGTACTGGTTTGGGCTGATTTACATCTATTTTGGACCATTTTAACAGCATTATTCGGGTTATATATTTTCTGTTCAGACATGTAATGCTCCAAATGTGCCTAAAATATCCCCCTTTATTGTTAAAACAACCATGAAATTAAATAGGGGCTTCAGACTGGCAATATTGTGATATACCTGACATTCCCCAAATGAGGGGAGGCCAGGGGGCCCCCCACACCCCGGAAATGAAATTCCTAATATGGCCCTCGAGTGGACCAGACCAATACAAATTCATTCTCTGGTATAAACTGAGTTTCCTGTGAAAATTTCAGCAAGATTGATCAACTCTGAGAGGTGGTTTGGACTGATCTGGCATTTTATGACATCCTCGCCACCCACACTCCCTGAACCTGTACTTTGGGCTAGATATGCATTTCTGAAGGAACACACTACTAAAATTAATTCAAGTGGCGACTCCTGTGGGACACAATATGGTTTACAACCTTAAACCTGCCTTACCTGAGAAAATATCAGCCTATCCTGAGACAGCCAGCTGAGGCTGCATTTTCGGCTTCCTGGACCCTATTTCACACATATGACATCACTGGTACACCAGATGTAATCCTGAAACCTGTGCAATCAGATTCAGTGGGTGGCAGGTGATTTTTGGGCCAAGTTTCATGGTTACAGAGCAATATTTAGTACTGGTTTGGGCTGATTTACATCTATTTTGGACCATTTTAACAGCATTATTCGGGTTATATATTTTCTGTTCAGACATGTAATGCTCCAAATGTGCCTAAAATATCCCCCTTTATTGTTAAAACAACCATGAAATTAAATAGGGGCTTCAGACTGGCAATATTGTGATATACCTGACATTCCCCAAATGAGGGGAGGCCAGGGGGCCCCCCACACCCCGGAAATGAAATTCCTAATATGGCCCTCGAGTGGACCAGACCAATACAAATTCATTCTCTGGTATAAACTGAGTTTCCTGTGAAAATTTCAGCAAGATTGATCAACTCTGAGAGGTGGTTTGGACTGATCTGGCATTTTATGACATCCTCGCCACCCACACTCCCTGAACCTGTACTTTGGGCTAGATATGCATTTCTGAAGGAACACACTACTAAAATTAATTCAAGTGGCGACTCCTGTGGGACACAATATGGTTTACAACCTTAAACCTGCCTTACCTGAGAAAATATCAGCCTATCCTGAGACAGCCAGCTGAGGCTGCATTTTCGGCTTCCTGGACCCTATTTCACACATATGACATCACTGGTACACCAGATGTAATCCTGAAACCTGTGCAATCAGATTCAGTGGGTGGCAGGTGATTTTTGGGCCAAGTTTCATGGTTACAGAGCAATATTTAGTACTGGTTTGGGCTGATTTACATCTATTTTGGACCATTTTAACAGCATTATTCGGGTTATATATTTTCTGTTCAGACATGTAATGCTCCAAATGTGCCTAAAATATCCCCCTTTATTGTTAAAACAACCATGAAATTAAATAGGGGCTTCAGACTGGCAATATTGTGATATACCTGACATTCCCCAAATGAGGGGAGGCCAGGGGGCCCCCCACACCCCGGAAATGAAATTCCTAATATGGCCCTCGAGTGGACCAGACCAATACAAATTCATTCTCTGGTATAAACTGAGTTTCCTGTGAAAATTTCAGCAAGATTGATCAACTCTGAGAGGTGGTTTGGACTGATCTGGCATTTTATGACATCCTCGCCACCCACACTCCCTGAACCTGTACTTTGGGCTAGATATGCATTTCTGAAGGAACACACTACTAAAATTAATTCAAGTGGCGACTCCTGTGGGACACAATATGGTTTACAACCTTAAACCTGCCTTACCTGAGAAAATATCAGCCTATCCTGAGACAGCCAGCTGAGGCTGCATTTTCGGCTTCCTGGACCCTATTTCACACATATGACATCACTGGTACACCAGATGTAATCCTGAAACCTGTGCAATCAGATTCAGTGGGTGGCAGGTGATTTTTGGGCCAAGTTTCATGGTTACAGAGCAATATTTAGTACTGGTTTGGGCTGATTTACATCTATTTTGGAGCATTTTAACAGCATTATTCGGGTTATATATTTTCTGTTCAGACATGTAATGCTCCAAATGTGCCTAAAATATCCCCCTTTATTGTTAAAACAACCATGAAATTAAATAGGGGCTTCAGACTGGCAATATTGTGATATACCTGACATTCCCCAAATGAGGGGAGGCCAGGGGGCCCCCCACACCCCGGAAATGAAATTCCTAATATGGCCCTCGAGTGGACCAGACCAATACAAATTCATTCTCTGGTATAAACTGAGTTTCCTGTGAAAATTTCAGCAAGATTGATCAACTCTGAGAGGTGGTTTGGACTGATCTGGCATTTTATGACATCCTCGCCACCCACACTCCCTGAACCTGTACTTTGGGCTAGATATGCATTTCTGAAGGAACACACTACTAAAATTAATTCAAGTGGCGACTCCTGTGGGACACAATATGGTTTACAACCTTAAACCTGCCTTACCTGAGAAAATATCAGCCTATCCTGAGACAGCCAGCTGAGGCTGCATTTTCGGCTTCCTGGACCCTATTTCACACATATGACATCACTGGTACACCAGATGTAATCCTGAAACCTGTGCAATCAGATTCAGTGGGTGGCAGGTGATTTTTGGGCCAAGTTTCATGGTTACAGAGCAATATTTAGTACTGGTTTGGGCTGATTTACATCTATTTTGGACCATTTTAACAGCATTATTCGGGTTATATATTTTCTGTTCAGACATGTAATGCTCCAAATGTGCCTAAAATATCCCCCTTTATTGTTAAAACAACCATGAAATTAAATAGGGGCTTCAGACTGGCAATATTGTGATATACCTGACATTCCCCAAATGAGGGGAGGCCAGGGGGCCCCCCACACCCCGGAAATGAAATTCCTAATATGGCCCTCGAGTGGACCAGACCAATACAAATTCATTCTCTGGTATAAACTGAGTTTCCTGTGAAAATTTCAGCAAGATTGATCAACTCTGAGAGGTGGTTTGGACTGATCTGGCATTTTATGACATCCTCGCCACCCACACTCCCTGAACCTGTACTTTGGGCTAGATATGCATTTCTGAAGGAACACACTACTAAAATTAATTCAAGTGGCGACTCCTGTGGGACACAATATGGTTTACAACCTTAAACCTGCCTTACCTGAGAAAATATCAGCCTATCCTGAGACAGCCAGCTGAGGCTGCATTTTCGGCTTCCTGGACCCTATTTCACACATATGACATCACTGGTACACCAGATGTAATCCTGAAACCTGTGCAATCAGATTCAGTGGGTGGCAGGTGATTTTTGGGCCAAGTTTCATGGTTACAGAGCAATATTTAGTACTGGTTTGGGCTGATTTACATCTATTTTGGAGCATTTTAACAGCATTATTCGGGTTATATATTTTCTGTTCAGACATGTAATGCTCCAAATGTGCCTAAAATATCCCCCTTTATTGTTAAAACAACCATGAAATTAAATAGGGGCTTCAGACTGGCAATATTGTGATATACCTGACATTCCCCAAATGAGGGGAGGCCAGGGGGCCCCCCACACCCCGGAAATGAAATTCCTAATATGGCCCTCGAGTGGACCAGACCAATACAAATTCATTCTCTGGTATAAACTGAGTTTCCTGTGAAAATTTCAGCAAGATTGATCAACTCTGAGAGGTGGTTTGGACTGATCTGGCATTTTATGACATCCTCGCCACCCACACTCCCTGAACCTGTACTTTGGGCTAGATATGCATTTCTGAAGGAACACACTACTAAAATTAATTCAAGTGGCGACTCCTGTGGGACACAATATGGTTTACAACCTTAAACCTGCCTTACCTGAGAAAATATCAGCCTATCCTGAGACAGCCAGCTGAGGCTGCATTTTCGGCTTCCTGGACCCTATTTCACACATATGACATCACTGGTACACCAGATGTAATCCTGAAACCTGTGCAATCAGATTCAGTGGGTGGCAGGTGATTTTTGGGCCAAGTTTCATGGTTACAGAGCAATATTTAGTACTGGTTTGGGCTGATTTACATCTATTTTGGACCATTTTAACAGCATTATTCGGGTTATATATTTTCTGTTCAGACATGTAATGCTCCAAATGTGCCTAAAATATCCCCCTTTATTGTTAAAACAACCATGAAATTAAATAGGGGCTTCAGACTGGCAATATTGTGATATACCTGACATTCCCCAAATGAGGGGAGGCCAGGGGGCCCCCCACACCCCGGAAATGAAATTCCTAATATGGCCCTCGAGTGGACCAGACCAATACAAATTCATTCTCTGGTATAAACTGAGTTTCCTGTGAAAATTTCAGCAAGATTGATCAACTCTGAGAGGTGGTTTGGACTGATCTGGCATTTTATGACATCCTCGCCACCCACACTCCCTGAACCTGTACTTTGGGCTAGATATGCATTTCTGAAGGAACACACTACTAAAATTAATTCAAGTGGCGACTCCTGTGGGACACAATATGGTTTACAACCTTAAACCTGCCTTACCTGAGAAAATATCAGCCTATCCTGAGACAGCCAGCTGAGGCTGCATTTTCGGCTTCCTGGACCCTATTTCACACATATGACATCACTGGTACACCAGATGTAATCCTGAAACCTGTGCAATCAGATTCAGTGGGTGGCAGGTGATTTTTGGGCCAAGTTTCATGGTTACAGAGCAATATTTAGTACTGGTTTGGGCTGATTTACATCTATTTTGGACCATTTTAACAGCATTATTCGGGTTATATATTTTCTGTTCAGACATGTAATGCTCCAAATGTGCCTAAAATATCCCCCTTTATTGTTAAAACAACCATGAAATTAAATAGGGGCTTCAGACTGGCAATATTGTGATATACCTGACATTCCCCAAATGAGGGGAGGCCAGGGGGCCCCCCACACCCCGGAAATGAAATTCCTAATATGGCCCTCGAGTGGACCAGACCAATACAAATTCATTCTCTGGTATAAACTGAGTTTCCTGTGAAAATTTCAGCAAGATTGATCAACTCTGAGAGGTGGTTTGGACTGATCTGGCATTTTATGACATCCTCGCCACCCACACTCCCTGAACCTGTACTTTGGGCTAGATATGCATTTCTGAAGGAACACACTACTAAAATTAATTCAAGTGGCGACTCCTGTGGGACACAATATGGTTTACAACCTTAAACCTGCCTTACCTGAGAAAATATCAGCCTATCCTGAGACAGCCAGCTGAGGCTGCATTTTCGGCTTCCTGGACCCTATTTCACACATATGACATCACTGGTACACCAGATGTAATCCTGAAACCTGTGCAATCAGATTCAGTGGGTGGCAGGTGATTTTTGGGCCAAGTTTCATGGTTACAGAGCAATATTTAGTACTGGTTTGGGCTGATTTACATCTATTTTGGACCATTTTAACAGCATTATTCGGGTTATATATTTTCTGTTCAGACATGTAATGCTCCAAATGTGCCTAAAATATCCCCCTTTATTGTTAAAACAACCATGAAATTAAATAGGGGCTTCAGACTGGCAATATTGTGATATACCTGACATTCCCCAAATGAGGGGAGGCCAGGGGGCCCCCCACACCCCGGAAATGAAATTCCTAATATGGCCCTCGAGTGGACCAGACCAATACAAATTCATTCTCTGGTATAAACTGAGTTTCCTGTGAAAATTTCAGCAAGATTGATCAACTCTGAGAGGTGGTTTGGACTGATCTGGCATTTTATGACATCCTCGCCACCCACACTCCCTGAACCTGTACTTTGGGCTAGATATGCATTTCTGAAGGAACACACTACTAAAATTAATTCAAGTGGCGACTCCTGTGGGACACAATATGGTTTACAACCTTAAACCTGCCTTACCTGAGAAAATATCAGCCTATCCTGAGACAGCCAGCTGAGGCTGCATTTTCGGCTTCCTGGACCCTATTTCACACATATGACATCACTGGTACACCAGATGTAATCCTGAAACCTGTGCAATCAGATTCAGTGGGTGGCAGGTGATTTTTGGGCCAAGTTTCATGGTTACAGAGCAATATTTAGTACTGGTTTGGGCTGATTTACATCTATTTTGGACCATTTTAACAGCATTATTCGGGTTATATATTTTCTGTTCAGACATGTAATGCTCCAAATGTGCCTAAAATATCCCCCTTTATTGTTAAAACAACCATGAAATTAAATAGGGGCTTCAGACTGGCAATATTGTGATATACCTGACATTCCCCAAATGAGGGGAGGCCAGGGGGCCCCCCACACCCCGGAAATGAAATTCCTAATATGGCCCTCGAGTGGACCAGACCAACACAAATTCATTCTCTGGTATAAACTGAGTTTCCTGTGAAAATTTCAGCAAGATTGATCAACTCTGAGAGGTGGTTTGGACTGATCTGGCATTTTATGACATCCTCGCCACCCACACTCCCTGAACCTGTACTTTGGGCTAGATATGCATTTCTGAAGGAACACACTACTAAAATTAATTCAAGTGGCGACTCCTGTGGGACACAATATGGTTTACAACCTTAAACCTGCCTTACCTGAGAAAATATCAGCCTATCCTGAGACAGCCAGCTGAGGCTGCATTTTCGGCTTCCTGGACCCTATTTCACACATATGACATCACTGGTACACCAGATGTAATCCTGAAACCTGTGCAATCAGATTCAGTGGGTGGCAGGTGATTTTTGGGCCAAGTTTCATGGTTACAGAGCAATATTTAGTACTGGTTTGGGCTGATTTACATCTATTTTGGAGCATTTTAACAGCATTATTCGGGTTATATATTTTCTGTTCAGACATGTAATGCTCCAAATGTGCCTAAAATATCCCCCTTTATTGTTAAAACAACCATGAAATTAAATAGGGGCTTCAGACTGGCAATATTGTGATATACCTGACATTCCCCAAATGAGGGGAGGCCAGGGGGCCCCCCACACCCCGGAAATGAAATTCCTAATATGGCCCTCGAGTGGACCAGACCAATACAAATTCATTCTCTGGTATAAACTGAGTTTCCTGTGAAAATTTCAGCAAGATTGATCAACTCTGAGAGGTGGTTTGGACTGATCTGGCATTTTATGACATCCTCGCCACCCACACTCCCTGAACCTGTACTTTGGGCTAGATATGCATTTCTGAAGGAACACACTACTAAAATTAATTCAAGTGGCGACTCCTGTGGGACACAATATGGTTTACAACCTTAAACCTGCCTTACCTGAGAAAATATCAGCCTATCCTGAGACAGCCAGCTGAGGCTGCATTTTCGGCTTCCTGGACCCTATTTCACACATATGACATCACTGGTACACCAGATGTAATCCTGAAACCTGTGCAATCAGATTCAGTGGGTGGCAGGTGATTTTTGGGCCAAGTTTCATGGTTACAGAGCAATATTTAGTACTGGTTTGGGCTGATTTACATCTATTTTGGACCATTTTAACAGCATTATTCGGGTTATATATTTTCTGTTCAGACATGTAATGCTCCAAATGTGCCTAAAATATCCCCCTTTATTGTTAAAACAACCATGAAATTAAATAGGGGCTTCAGACTGGCAATATTGTGATATACCTGACATTCCCCAAATGAGGGGAGGCCAGGGGGCCCCCCACACCCCGGAAATGAAATTCCTAATATGGCCCTCGAGTGGACCAGACCAATACAAATTCATTCTCTGGTATAAACTGAGTTTCCTGTGAAAATTTCAGCAAGATTGATCAACTCTGAGAGGTGGTTTGGACTGATCTGGCATTTTATGACATCCTCGCCACCCACACTCCCTGAACCTGTACTTTGGGCTAGATATGCATTTCTGAAGGAACACACTACTAAAATTAATTCAAGTGGCGACTCCTGTGGGACACAATATGGTTTACAACCTTAAACCTGCCTTACCTGAGAAAATATCAGCCTATCCTGAGACAGCCAGCTGAGGCTGCATTTTCGGCTTCCTGGACCCTATTTCACACATATGACATCACTGGTACACCAGATGTAATCCTGAAACCTGTGCAATCAGATTCAGTGGGTGGCAGGTGATTTTTGGGCCAAGTTTCATGGTTACAGAGCAATATTTAGTACTGGTTTGGGCTGATTTACATCTATTTTGGAGCATTTTAACAGCATTATTCGGGTTATATATTTTCTGTTCAGACATGTAATGCTCCAAATGTGCCTAAAATATCCCCCTTTATTGTTAAAACAACCATGAAATTAAATAGGGGCTTCAGACTGGCAATATTGTGATATACCTGACATTCCCCAAATGAGGGGAGGCCAGGGGGCCCCCCACACCCCGGAAATGAAATTCCTAATATGGCCCTCGAGTGGACCAGACCAATACAAATTCATTCTCTGGTATAAACTGAGTTTCCTGTGAAAATTTCAGCAAGATTGATCAACTCTGAGAGGTGGTTTGGACTGATCTGGCATTTTATGACATCCTCGCCACCCACACTCCCTGAACCTGTACTTTGGGCTAGATATGCATTTCTGAAGGAACACACTACTAAAATTAATTCAAGTGGCGACTCCTGTGGGACACAATATGGTTTACAACCTTAAACCTGCCTTACCTGAGAAAATATCAGCCTATCCTGAGACAGCCAGCTGAGGCTGCATTTTCGGCTTCCTGGACCCTATTTCACACATATGACATCACTGGTACACCAGATGTAATCCTGAAACCTGTGCAATCAGATTCAGTGGGTGGCAGGTGATTTTTGGGCCAAGTTTCATGGTTACAGAGCAATATTTAGTACTGGTTTGGGCTGATTTACATCTATTTTGGACCATTTTAACAGCATTATTCGGGTTATATATTTTCTGTTCAGACATGTAATGCTCCAAATGTGCCTAAAATATCCCCCTTTATTGTTAAAACAACCATGAAATTAAATAGGGGCTTCAGACTGGCAATATTGTGATATACCTGACATTCCCCAAATGAGGGGAGGCCAGGGGGCCCCCCACACCCCGGAAATGAAATTCCTAATATGGCCCTCGAGTGGACCAGACCAATACAAATTCATTCTCTGGTATAAACTGAGTTTCCTGTGAAAATTTCAGCAAGATTGATCAACTCTGAGAGGTGGTTTGGACTGATCTGGCATTTTATGACATCCTCGCCACCCACACTCCCTGAACCTGTACTTTGGGCTAGATATGCATTTCTGAAGGAACACACTACTAAAATTAATTCAAGTGGCGACTCCTGTGGGACACAATATGGTTTACAACCTTAAACCTGCCTTACCTGAGAAAATATCAGCCTATCCTGAGACAGCCAGCTGAGGCTGCATTTTCGGCTTCCTGGACCCTATTTCACACATATGACATCACTGGTACACCAGATGTAATCCTGAAACCTGTGCAATCAGATTCAGTGGGTGGCAGGTGATTTTTGGGCCAAGTTTCATGGTTACAGAGCAATATTTAGTACTGGTTTGGGCTGATTTACATCTATTTTGGACCATTTTAACAGCATTATTCGGGTTATATATTTTCTGTTCAGACATGTAATGCTCCAAATGTGCCTAAAATATCCCCCTTTATTGTTAAAACAACCATGAAATTAAATAGGGGCTTCAGACTGGCAATATTGTGATATACCTGACATTCCCCAAATGAGGGGAGGCCAGGGGGCCCCCCACACCCCGGAAATGAAATTCCTAATATGGCCCTCGAGTGGACCAGACCAATACAAATTCATTCTCTGGTATAAACTGAGTTTCCTGTGAAAATTTCAGCAAGATTGATCAACTCTGAGAGGTGGTTTGGACTGATCTGGCATTTTATGACATCCTCGCCACCCACACTCCCTGAACCTGTACTTTGGGCTAGATATGCATTTCTGAAGGAACACACTACTAAAATTAATTCAAGTGGCGACTCCTGTGGGACACAATATGGTTTACAACCTTAAACCTGCCTTACCTGAGAAAATATCAGCCTATCCTGAGACAGCCAGCTGAGGCTGCATTTTCGGCTTCCTGGACCCTATTTCACACATATGACATCACTGGTACACCAGATGTAATCCTGAAACCTGTGCAATCAGATTCAGTGGGTGGCAGGTGATTTTTGGGCCAAGTTTCATGGTTACAGAGCAATATTTAGTACTGGTTTGGGCTGATTTACATCTATTTTGGACCATTTTAACAGCATTATTCGGGTTATATATTTTCTGTTCAGACATGTAATGCTCCAAATGTGCCTAAAATATCCCCCTTTATTGTTAAAACAACCATGAAATTAAATAGGGGCTTCAGACTGGCAATATTGTGATATACCTGACATTCCCCAAATGAGGGGAGGCCAGGGGGCCCCCCACACCCCGGAAATGAAATTCCTAATATGGCCCTCGAGTGGACCAGACCAATACAAATTCATTCTCTGGTATAAACTGAGTTTCCTGTGAAAATTTCAGCAAGATTGATCAACTCTGAGAGGTGGTTTGGACTGATCTGGCATTTTATGACATCCTCGCCACCCACACTCCCTGAACCTGTACTTTGGGCTAGATATGCATTTCTGAAGGAACACACTACTAAAATTAATTCAAGTGGCGACTCCTGTGGGACACAATATGGTTTACAACCTTAAACCTGCCTTACCTGAGAAAATATCAGCCTATCCTGAGACAGCCAGCTGAGGCTGCATTTTCGGCTTCCTGGACCCTATTTCACACATATGACATCACTGGTACACCAGATGTAATCCTGAAACCTGTGCAATCAGATTCAGTGGGTGGCAGGTGATTTTTGGGCCAAGTTTCATGGTTACAGAGCAATATTTAGTACTGGTTTGGGCTGATTTACATCTATTTTGGACCATTTTAACAGCATTATTCGGGTTATATATTTTCTGTTCAGACATGTAATGCTCCAAATGTGCCTAAAATATCCCCCTTTATTGTTAAAACAACCATGAAATTAAATAGGGGCTTCAGACTGGCAATATTGTGATATACCTGACATTCCCCAAATGAGGGGAGGCCAGGGGGCCCCCCACACCCCGGAAATGAAATTCCTAATATGGCCCTCGAGTGGACCAGACCAATACAAATTCATTCTCTGGTATAAACTGAGTTTCCTGTGAAAATTTCAGCAAGATTGATCAACTCTGAGAGGTGGTTTGGACTGATCTGGCATTTTATGACATCCTCGCCACCCACACTCCCTGAACCTGTACTTTGGGCTAGATATGCATTTCTGAAGGAACACACTACTAAAATTAATTCAAGTGGCGACTCCTGTGGGACACAATATGGTTTACAACCTTAAACCTGCCTTACCTGAGAAAATATCAGCCTATCCTGAGACAGCGAGCTGAGGCTGCATTTTCGGCTTCCTGGACCCTATTTCACACATATGACATCACTGGTACACCAGATGTAATCCTGAAACCTGTGCAATCAGATTCAGTGGGTGGCAGGTGATTTTTGGGCCAAGTTTCATGGTTACAGAGCAATATTTAGTACTGGTTTGGGCTGATTTACATCTATTTTGGACCATTTTAACAGCATTATTCGGGTTATATATTTTCTGTTCAGACATGTAATGCTCCAAATGTGCCTAAAATATCCCCCTTTATTGTTAAAACAACCATGAAATTAAATAGGGGCTTCAGACTGGCAATATTGTGATATACCTGACATTCCCCAAATGAGGGGAGGCCAGGGGGCCCCCCACACCCCGGAAATGAAATTCCTAATATGGCCCTCGAGTGGACCAGACCAATACAAATTCATTCTCTGGTATAAACTGAGTTTCCTGTGAAAATTTCAGCAAGATTGATCAACTCTGAGAGGTGGTTTGGACTGATCTGGCATTTTATGACATCCTCGCCACCCACACTCCCTGAACCTGTACTTTGGGCTAGATATGCATTTCTGAAGGAACACACTACTAAAATTAATTCAAGTGGCGACTCCTGTGGGACACAATATGGTTTACAACCTTAAACCTGCCTTACCTGAGAAAATATCAGCCTATCCTGAGACAGCCAGCTGAGGCTGCATTTTCGGCTTCCTGGACCCTATTTCACACATATGACATCACTGGTACACCAGATGTAATCCTGAAACCTGTGCAATCAGATTCAGTGGGTGGCAGGTGATTTTTGGGCCAAGTTTCATGGTTACAGAGCAATATTTAGTACTGGTTTGGGCTGATTTACATCTATTTTGGACCATTTTAACAGCATTATTCGGGTTATATATTTTCTGTTCAGACATGTAATGCTCCAAATGTGCCTAAAATATCCCCCTTTATTGTTAAAACAACCATGAAATTAAATAGGGGCTTCAGACTGGCAATATTGTGATATACCTGACATTCCCCAAATGAGGGGAGGCCAGGGGGCCCCCCACACCCCGGAAATGAAATTCCTAATATGGCCCTCGAGTGGACCAGACCAATACAAATTCATTCTCTGGTATAAACTGAGTTTCCTGTGAAAATTTCAGCAAGATTGATCAACTCTGAGAGGTGGTTTGGACTGATCTGGCATTTTATGACATCCTCGCCACCCACACTCCCTGAACCTGTACTTTGGGCTAGATATGCATTTCTGAAGGAACACACTACTAAAATTAATTCAAGTGGCGACTCCTGTGGGACACAATATGGTTTACAACCTTAAACCTGCCTTACCTGAGAAAATATCAGCCTATCCTGAGACAGCGAGCTGAGGCTGCATTTTCGGCTTCCTGGACCCTATTTCACACATATGACATCACTGGTACACCAGATGTAATCCTGAAACCTGTGCAATCAGATTCAGTGGGTGGCAGGTGATTTTTGGGCCAAGTTTCATGGTTACAGAGCAATATTTAGTACTGGTTTGGGCTGATTTACATCTATTTTGGACCATTTTAACAGCATTATTCGGGTTATATATTTTCTGTTCAGACATGTAATGCTCCAAATGTGCCTAAAATATCCCCCTTTATTGTTAAAACAACCATGAAATTAAATAGGGGCTTCAGACTGGCAATATTGTGATATACCTGACATTCCCCAAATGAGGGGAGGCCAGGGGGCCCCCCACACCCCGGAAATGAAATTCCTAATATGGCCCTCGAGTGGACCAGACCAATACAAATTCATTCTCTGGTATAAACTGAGTTTCCTGTGAAAATTTCAGCAAGATTGATCAACTCTGAGAGGTGGTTTGGACTGATCTGGCATTTTATGACATCCTCGCCACCCACACTCCCTGAACCTGTACTTTGGGCTAGATATGCATTTCTGAAGGAACACACTACTAAAATTAATTCAAGTGGCGACTCCTGTGGGACACAATATGGTTTACAACCTTAAACCTGCCTTACCTGAGAAAATATCAGCCTATCCTGAGACAGCGAGCTGAGGCTGCATTTTCGGCTTCCTGGACCCTATTTCACACATATGACATCACTGGTACACCAGATGTAATCCTGAAACCTGTGCAATCAGATTCAGTGGGTGGCAGGTGATTTTTGGGCCAAGTTTCATGGTTACAGAGCAATATTTAGTACTGGTTTGGGCTGATTTACATCTATTTTGGAGCATTTTAACAGCATTATTCGGGTTATATATTTTCTGTTCAGACATGTAATGCTCCAAATGTGCCTAAAATATCCCCCTTTATTGTTAAAACAACCATGAAATTAAATAGGGGCTTCAGACTGGCAATATTGTGATATACCTGACATTCCCCAAATGAGGGGAGGCCAGGGGGCCCCCCACACCCCGGAAATGAAATTCCTAATATGGCCCTCGAGTGGACCAGACCAATACAAATTCATTCTCTGGTATAAACTGAGTTTCCTGTGAAAATTTCAGCAAGATTGATCAACTCTGAGAGGTGGTTTGGACTGATCTGGCATTTTATGACATCCTCGCCACCCACACTCCCTGAACCTGTACTTTGGGCTAGATATGCATTTCTGAAGGAACACACTACTAAAATTAATTCAAGTGGCGACTCCTGTGGGACACAATATGGTTTACAACCTTAAACCTGCCTTACCTGAGAAAATATCAGCCTATCCTGAGACAGCCAGCTGAGGCTGCATTTTCGGCTTCCTGGACCCTATTTCACACATATGACATCACTGGTACACCAGATGTAATCCTGAAACCTGTGCAATCAGATTCAGTGGGTGGCAGGTGATTTTTGGGCCAAGTTTCATGGTTACAGAGCAATATTTAGTACTGGTTTGGGCTGATTTACATCTATTTTGGACCATTTTAACAGCATTATTCGGGTTATATATTTTCTGTTCAGACATGTAATGCTCCAAATGTGCCTAAAATATCCCCCTTTATTGTTAAAACAACCATGAAATTAAATAGGGGCTTCAGACTGGCAATATTGTGATATACCTGACATTCCCCAAATGAGGGGAGGCCAGGGGGCCCCCCACACCCCGGAAATGAAATTCCTAATATGGCCCTCGAGTGGACCAGACCAATACAAATTCATTCTCTGGTATAAACTGAGTTTCCTGTGAAAATTTCAGCAAGATTGATCAACTCTGAGAGGTGGTTTGGACTGATCTGGCATTTTATGACATCCTCGCCACCCACACTCCCTGAACCTGTACTTTGGGCTAGATATGCATTTCTGAAGGAACACACTACTAAAATTAATTCAAGTGGCGACTCCTGTGGGACACAATATGGTTTACAACCTTAAACCTGCCTTACCTGAGAAAATATCAGCCTATCCTGAGACAGCCAGCTGAGGCTGCATTTTCGGCTTCCTGGACCCTATTTCACACATATGACATCACTGGTACACCAGATGTAATCCTGAAACCTGTGCAATCAGATTCAGTGGGTGGCAGGTGATTTTTGGGCCAAGTTTCATGGTTACAGAGCAATATTTAGTACTGGTTTGGGCTGATTTACATCTATTTTGGACCATTTTAACAGCATTATTCGGGTTATATATTTTCTGTTCAGACATGTAATGCTCCAAATGTGCCTAAAATATCCCCCTTTATTGTTAAAACAACCATGAAATTAAATAGGGGCTTCAGACTGGCAATATTGTGATATACCTGACATTCCCCAAATGAGGGGAGGCCAGGGGGCCCCCCACACCCCGGAAATGAAATTCCTAATATGGCCCTCGAGTGGACCAGACCAATACAAATTCATTCTCTGGTATAAACTGAGTTTCCTGTGAAAATTTCAGCAAGATTGATCAACTCTGAGAGGTGGTTTGGACTGATCTGGCATTTTATGACATCCTCGCCACCCACACTCCCTGAACCTGTACTTTGGGCTAGATATGCATTTCTGAAGGAACACACTACTAAAATTAATTCAAGTGGCGACTCCTGTGGGACACAATATGGTTTACAACCTTAAACCTGCCTTACCTGAGAAAATATCAGCCTATCCTGAGACAGCCAGCTGAGGCTGCATTTTCGGCTTCCTGGACCCTATTTCACACATATGACATCACTGGTACACCAGATGTAATCCTGAAACCTGTGCAATCAGATTCAGTGGGTGGCAGGTGATTTTTGGGCCAAGTTTCATGGTTACAGAGCAATATTTAGTACTGGTTTGGGCTGATTTACATCTATTTTGGAGCATTTTAACAGCATTATTCGGGTTATATATTTTCTGTTCAGACATGTAATGCTCCAAATGTGCCTAAAATATCCCCCTTTATTGTTAAAACAACCATGAAATTAAATAGGGGCTTCAGACTGGCAATATTGTGATATACCTGACATTCCCCAAATGAGGGGAGGCCAGGGGGCCCCCCACACCCCGGAAATGAAATTCCTAATATGGCCCTCGAGTGGACCAGACCAATACAAATTCATTCTCTGGTATAAACTGAGTTTCCTGTGAAAATTTCAGCAAGATTGATCAACTCTGAGAGGTGGTTTGGACTGATCTGGCATTTTATGACATCCTCGCCACCCACACTCCCTGAACCTGTACTTTGGGCTAGATATGCATTTCTGAAGGAACACACTACTAAAATTAATTCAAGTGGCGACTCCTGTGGGACACAATATGGTTTACAACCTTAAACCTGCCTTACCTGAGAAAATATCAGCCTATCCTGAGACAGCCAGCTGAGGCTGCATTTTCGGCTTCCTGGACCCTATTTCACACATATGACATCACTGGTACACCAGATGTAATCCTGAAACCTGTGCAATCAGATTCAGTGGGTGGCAGGTGATTTTTGGGCCAAGTTTCATGGTTACAGAGCAATATTTAGTACTGGTTTGGGCTGATTTACATCTATTTTGGAGCATTTTAACAGCATTATTCGGGTTATATATTTTCTGTTCAGACATGTAATGCTCCAAATGTGCCTAAAATATCCCCCTTTATTGTTAAAACAACCATGAAATTAAATAGGGGCTTCAGACTGGCAATATTGTGATATACCTGACATTCCCCAAATGAGGGGAGGCCAGGGGGCCCCCCACACCCCGGAAATGAAATTCCTAATATGGCCCTCGAGTGGACCAGACCAATACAAATTCATTCTCTGGTATAAACTGAGTTTCCTGTGAAAATTTCAGCAAGATTGATCAACTCTGAGAGGTGGTTTGGACTGATCTGGCATTTTATGACATCCTCGCCACCCACACTCCCTGAACCTGTACTTTGGGCTAGATATGCATTTCTGAAGGAACACACTACTAAAATTAATTCAAGTGGCGACTCCTGTGGGACACAATATGGTTTACAACCTTAAACCTGCCTTACCTGAGAAAATATCAGCCTATCCTGAGACAGCCAGCTGAGGCTGCATTTTCGGCTTCCTGGACCCTATTTCACACATATGACATCACTGGTACACCAGATGTAATCCTGAAACCTGTGCAATCAGATTCAGTGGGTGGCAGGTGATTTTTGGGCCAAGTTTCATGGTTACAGAGCAATATTTAGTACTGGTTTGGGCTGATTTACATCTATTTTGGACCATTTTAACAGCATTATTCGGGTTATATATTTTCTGTTCAGACATGTAATGCTCCAAATGTGCCTAAAATATCCCCCTTTATTGTTAAAACAACCATGAAATTAAATAGGGGCTTCAGACTGGCAATATTGTGATATACCTGACATTCCCCAAATGAGGGGAGGCCAGGGGGCCCCCCACACCCCGGAAATGAAATTCCTAATATGGCCCTCGAGTGGACCAGACCAATACAAATTCATTCTCTGGTATAAACTGAGTTTCCTGTGAAAATTTCAGCAAGATTGATCAACTCTGAGAGGTGGTTTGGACTGATCTGGCATTTTATGACATCCTCGCCACCCACACTCCCTGAACCTGTACTTTGGGCTAGATATGCATTTCTGAAGGAACACACTACTAAAATTAATTCAAGTGGCGACTCCTGTGGGACACAATATGGTTTACAACCTTAAACCTGCCTTACCTGAGAAAATATCAGCCTATCCTGAGACAGCCAGCTGAGGCTGCATTTTCGGCTTCCTGGACCCTATTTCACACATATGACATCACTGGTACACCAGATGTAATCCTGAAACCTGTGCAATCAGATTCAGTGGGTGGCAGGTGATTTTTGGGCCAAGTTTCATGGTTACAGAGCAATATTTAGTACTGGTTTGGGCTGATTTACATCTATTTTGGAGCATTTTAACAGCATTATTCGGGTTATATATTTTCTGTTCAGACATGTAATGCTCCAAATGTGCCTAAAATATCCCCCTTTATTGTTAAAACAACCATGAAATTAAATAGGGGCTTCAGACTGGCAATATTGTGATATACCTGACATTCCCCAAATGAGGGGAGGCCAGGGGGCCCCCCACACCCCGGAAATGAAATTCCTAATATGGCCCTCGAGTGGACCAGACCAATACAAATTCATTCTCTGGTATAAACTGAGTTTCCTGTGAAAATTTCAGCAAGATTGATCAACTCTGAGAGGTGGTTTGGACTGATCTGGCATTTTATGACATCCTCGCCACCCACACTCCCTGAACCTGTACTTTGGGCTAGATATGCATTTCTGAAGGAACACACTACTAAAATTAATTCAAGTGGCGACTCCTGTGGGACACAATATGGTTTACAACCTTAAACCTGCCTTACCTGAGAAAATATCAGCCTATCCTGAGACAGCCAGCTGAGGCTGCATTTTCGGCTTCCTGGACCCTATTTCACACATATGACATCACTGGTACACCAGATGTAATCCTGAAACCTGTGCAATCAGATTCAGTGGGTGGCAGGTGATTTTTGGGCCAAGTTTCATGGTTACAGAGCAATATTTAGTACTGGTTTGGGCTGATTTACATCTATTTTGGAGCATTTTAACAGCATTATTCGGGTTATATATTTTCTGTTCAGACATGTAATGCTCCAAATGTGCCTAAAATATCCCCCTTTATTGTTAAAACAACCATGAAATTAAATAGGGGCTTCAGACTGGCAATATTGTGATATACCTGACATTCCCCAAATGAGGGGAGGCCAGGGGGCCCCCCACACCCCGGAAATGAAATTCCTAATATGGCCCTCGAGTGGACCAGACCAATACAAATTCATTCTCTGGTATAAACTGAGTTTCCTGTGAAAATTTCAGCAAGATTGATCAACTCTGAGAGGTGGTTTGGACTGATCTGGCATTTTATGACATCCTCGCCACCCACACTCCCTGAACCTGTACTTTGGGCTAGATATGCATTTCTGAAGGAACACACTACTAAAATTAATTCAAGTGGCGACTCCTGTGGGACACAATATGGTTTACAACCTTAAACCTGCCTTACCTGAGAAAATATCAGCCTATCCTGAGACAGCCAGCTGAGGCTGCATTTTCGGCTTCCTGGACCCTATTTCACACATATGACATCACTGGTACACCAGATGTAATCCTGAAACCTGTGCAATCAGATTCAGTGGGTGGCAGGTGATTTTTGGGCCAAGTTTCATGGTTACAGAGCAATATTTAGTACTGGTTTGGGCTGATTTACATCTATTTTGGACCATTTTAACAGCATTATTCGGGTTATATATTTTCTGTTCAGACATGTAATGCTCCAAATGTGCCTAAAATATCCCCCTTTATTGTTAAAACAACCATGAAATTAAATAGGGGCTTCAGACTGGCAATATTGTGATATACCTGACATTCCCCAAATGAGGGGAGGCCAGGGGGCCCCCCACACCCCGGAAATGAAATTCCTAATATGGCCCTCGAGTGGACCAGACCAATACAAATTCATTCTCTGGTATAAACTGAGTTTCCTGTGAAAATTTCAGCAAGATTGATCAACTCTGAGAGGTGGTTTGGACTGATCTGGCATTTTATGACATCCTCGCCACCCACACTCCCTGAACCTGTACTTTGGGCTAGATATGCATTTCTGAAGGAACACACTACTAAAATTAATTCAAGTGGCGACTCCTGTGGGACACAATATGGTTTACAACCTTAAACCTGCCTTACCTGAGAAAATATCAGCCTATCCTGAGACAGCCAGCTGAGGCTGCATTTTCGGCTTCCTGGACCCTATTTCACACATATGACATCACTGGTACACCAGATGTAATCCTGAAACCTGTGCAATCAGATTCAGTGGGTGGCAGGTGATTTTTGGGCCAAGTTTCATGGTTACAGAGCAATATTTAGTACTGGTTTGGGCTGATTTACATCTATTTTGGACCATTTTAACAGCATTATTCGGGTTATATATTTTCTGTTCAGACATGTAATGCTCCAAATGTGCCTAAAATATCCCCCTTTATTGTTAAAACAACCATGAAATTAAATAGGGGCTTCAGACTGGCAATATTGTGATATACCTGACATTCCCCAAATGAGGGGAGGCCAGGGGGCCCCCCACACCCCGGAAATGAAATTCCTAATATGGCCCTCGAGTGGACCAGACCAATACAAATTCATTCTCTGGTATAAACTGAGTTTCCTGTGAAAATTTCAGCAAGATTGATCAACTCTGAGAGGTGGTTTGGACTGATCTGGCATTTTATGACATCCTCGCCACCCACACTCCCTGAACCTGTACTTTGGGCTAGATATGCATTTCTGAAGGAACACACTACTAAAATTAATTCAAGTGGCGACTCCTGTGGGACACAATATGGTTTACAACCTTAAACCTGCCTTACCTGAGAAAATATCAGCCTATCCTGAGACAGCCAGCTGAGGCTGCATTTTCGGCTTCCTGGACCCTATTTCACACATATGACATCACTGGTACACCAGATGTAATCCTGAAACCTGTGCAATCAGATTCAGTGGGTGGCAGGTGATTTTTGGGCCAAGTTTCATGGTTACAGAGCAATATTTAGTACTGGTTTGGGCTGATTTACATCTATTTTGGACCATTTTAACAGCATTATTCGGGTTATATATTTTCTGTTCAGACATGTAATGCTCCAAATGTGCCTAAAATATCCCCCTTTATTGTTAAAACAACCATGAAATTAAATAGGGGCTTCAGACTGGCAATATTGTGATATACCTGACATTCCCCAAATGAGGGGAGGCCAGGGGGCCCCCCACACCCCTGAAATGAAATTCCTAATATGGCCCTCGAGTGGACCAGACCAATACAAATTCATTCTCTGGTATAAACTGAGTTTCCTGTGAAAATTTCAGCAAGATTGATCAACTCTGAGAGGTGGTTTGGACTGATCTGGCATTTTATGACATCCTCGCCACCCACACTCCCTGAACCTGTACTTTGGGCTAGATATGCATTTCTGAAGGAACACACTACTAAAATTAATTCAAGTGGCGACTCCTGTGGGACACAATATGGTTTACAACCTTAAACCTGCCTTACCTGAGAAAATATCAGCCTATCCTGAGACAGCCAGCTGAGGCTGCATTTTCGGCTTCCTGGACCCTATTTCACACATATGACATCACTGGTACACCAGATGTAATCCTGAAACCTGTGCAATCAGATTCAGTGGGTGGCAGGTGATTTTTGGGCCAAGTTTCATGGTTACAGAGCAATATTTAGTACTGGTTTGGGCTGATTTACATCTATTTTGGACCATTTTAACAGCATTATTCGGGTTATATATTTTCTGTTCAGACATGTAATGCTCCAAATGTGCCTAAAATATCCCCCTTTATTGTTAAAACAACCATGAAATTAAATAGGGGCTTCAGACTGGCAATATTGTGATATACCTGACATTCCCCAAATGAGGGGAGGCCAGGGGGCCCCCCACACCCCGGAAATGAAATTCCTAATATGGCCCTCGAGTGGACCAGACCAATACAAATTCATTCTCTGGTATAAACTGAGTTTCCTGTGAAAATTTCAGCAAGATTGATCAACTCTGAGAGGTGGTTTTTGGACTGATCTGGCATTTTATGACATCCTCGCCACCCACACTCCCTGAACCTGTACTTTGGGCTAGATATGCATTTCTGAAGGAACACACTACTAAAATTAATTCAAGTGGCGACTCCTGTGGGACACAATATGGTTTACAACCTTAAACCTGCCTTACCTGAGAAAATATCAGCCTATCCTGAGACAGCCAGCTGAGGCTGCATTTTCGGCTTCCTGGACCCTATTTCACACATATGACATCACTGGTACACCAGATGTAATCCTGAAACCTGTGCAATCAGATTCAGTGGGTGGCAGGTGATTTTTGGGCCAAGTTTCATGGTTACAGAGCAATATTTAGTACTGGTTTGGGCTGATTTACATCTATTTTGGACCATTTTAACAGCATTATTCGGGTTATATATTTTCTGTTCAGACATGTAATGCTCCAAATGTGCCTAAAATATCCCCCTTTATTGTTAAAACAACCATGAAATTAAATAGGGGCTTCAGACTGGCAATATTGTGATATACCTGACATTCCCCAAATGAGGGGAGGCCAGGGGGCCCCCCACACCCCGGAAATGAAATTCCTAATATGGCCCTCGAGTGGACCAGACCAATACAAATTCATTCTCTGGTATAAACTGAGTTTCCTGTGAAAATTTCAGCAAGATTGATCAACTCTGAGAGGTGGTTTGGACTGATCTGGCATTTTATGACATCCTCGCCACCCACACTCCCTGAACCTGTACTTTGGGCTAGATATGCATTTCTGAAGGAACACACTACTAAAATTAATTCAAGTGGCGACTCCTGTGGGACACAATATGGTTTACAACCTTAAACCTGCCTTACCTGAGAAAATATCAGCCTATCCTGAGACAGCCAGCTGAGGCTGCATTTTCGGCTTCCTGGACCCTATTTCACACATATGACATCACTGGTACACCAGATGTAATCCTGAAACCTGTGCAATCAGATTCAGTGGGTGGCAGGTGATTTTTGGGCCAAGTTTCATGGTTACAGAGCAATATTTAGTACTGGTTTGGGCTGATTTACATCTATTTTGGACCATTTTAACAGCATTATTCGGGTTATATATTTTCTGTTCAGACATGTAATGCTCCAAATGTGCCTAAAATATCCCCCTTTATTGTTAAAACAACCATGAAATTAAATAGGGGCTTCAGACTGGCAATATTGTGATATACCTGACATTCCCCAAATGAGGGGAGGCCAGGGGGCCCCCCCACACCCCGGAAATGAAATTCCTAATATGGCCCTCGAGTGGACCAGACCAATACAAATTCATTCTCTGGTATAAACTGAGTTTCCTGTGAAAATTTCAGCAAGATTGATCAACTCTGAGAGGTGGTTTGGACTGATCTGGCATTTTATGACATCCTCGCCACCCACACTCCCTGAACCTGTACTTTGGGCTAGATATGCATTTCTGAAGGAACACACTACTAAAATTAATTCAAGTGGCGACTCCTGTGGGACACAATATGGTTTACAACCTTAAACCTGCCTTACCTGAGAAAATATCAGCCTATCCTGAGACAGCCAGCTGAGGCTGCATTTTCGGCTTCCTGGACCCTATTTCACACATATGACATCACTGGTACACCAGATGTAATCCTGAAACCTGTGCAATCAGATTCAGTGGGTGGCAGGTGATTTTTGGGCCAAGTTTCATGGTTACAGAGCAATATTTAGTACTGGTTTGGGCTGATTTACATCTATTTTGGACCATTTTAACAGCATTATTCGGGTTATATATTTTCTGTTCAGACATGTAATGCTCCAAATGTGCCTAAAATATCCCCCTTTATTGTTAAAACAACCATGAAATTAAATAGGGGCTTCAGACTGGCAATATTGTGATATACCTGACATTCCCCAAATGAGGGGAGGCCAGGGGGCCCCCCACACCCCGGAAATGAAATTCCTAATATGGCCCTCGAGTGGACCAGACCAATACAAATTCATTCTCTGGTATAAACTGAGTTTCCTGTGAAAATTTCAGCAAGATTGATCAACTCTGAGAGGTGGTTTGGACTGATCTGGCATTTTATGACATCCTCGCCACCCACACTCCCTGAACCTGTACTTTGGGCTAGATATGCATTTCTGAAGGAACACACTACTAAAATTAATTCAAGTGGCGACTCCTGTGGGACACAATATGGTTTACAACCTTAAACCTGCCTTACCTGAGAAAATATCAGCCTATCCTGAGACAGCCAGCTGAGGCTGCATTTTCGGCTTCCTGGACCCTATTTCACACATATGACATCACTGGTACACCAGATGTAATCCTGAAACCTGTGCAATCAGATTCAGTGGGTGGCAGGTGATTTTTGGGCCAAGTTTCATGGTTACAGAGCAATATTTAGTACTGGTTTGGGCTGATTTACATCTATTTTGGACCATTTTAACAGCATTATTCGGGTTATATATTTTCTGTTCAGACATGTAATGCTCCAAATGTGCCTAAAATATCCCCCTTTATTGTTAAAACAACCATGAAATTAAATAGGGGCTTCAGACTGGCAATATTGTGATATACCTGACATTCCCCAAATGAGGGGAGGCCAGGGGGCCCCCCCACACCCCGGAAATGAAATTCCTAATATGGCCCTCGAGTGGACCAGACCAATACAAATTCATTCTCTGGTATAAACTGAGTTTCCTGTGAAAATTTCAGCAAGATTGATCAACTCTGAGAGGTGGTTTGGACTGATCTGGCATTTTATGACATCCTCGCCACCCACACTCCCTGAACCTGTACTTTGGGCTAGATATGCATTTCTGAAGGAACACACTACTAAAATTAATTCAAGTGGCGACTCCTGTGGGACACAATATGGTTTACAACCTTAAACCTGCCTTACCTGAGAAAATATCAGCCTATCCTGAGACAGCCAGCTGAGGCTGCATTTTCGGCTTCCTGGACCCTATTTCACACATATGACATCACTGGTACACCAGATGTAATCCTGAAACCTGTGCAATCAGATTCAGTGGGTGGCAGGTGATTTTTGGGCCAAGTTTCATGGTTACAGAGCAATATTTAGTACTGGTTTGGGCTGATTTACATCTATTTTGGACCATTTTAACAGCATTATTCGGGTTATATATTTTCTGTTCAGACATGTAATGCTCCAAATGTGCCTAAAATATCCCCCTTTATTGTTAAAACAACCATGAAATTAAATAGGGGCTTCAGACTGGCAATATTGTGATATACCTGACATTCCCCAAATGAGGGGAGGCCAGGGGGCCCCCCACACCCCGGAAATGAAATTCCTAATATGGCCCTCGAGTGGACCAGACCAATACAAATTCATTCTCTGGTATAAACTGAGTTTCCTGTGAAAATTTCAGCAAGATTGATCAACTCTGAGAGGTGGTTTGGACTGATCTGGCATTTTATGACATCCTCGCCACCCACATTCCCTGAACCTGTACTTTGGGCTAGATATGCATTTCTGAAGGAACACACTACTAAAATTAATTCAAGTGGCGACTCCTGTGGGACACAATATGGTTTACAACCTTAAACCTGCCTTACCTGAGAAAATATCAGCCTATCCTGAGACAGCCAGCTGAGGCTGCATTTTCGGCTTCCTGGACCCTATTTCACACATATGACATCACTGGTACACCAGATGTAATCCTGAAACCTGTGCAATCAGATTCAGTGGGTGGCAGGTGATTTTTGGGCCAAGTTTCATGGTTACAGAGCAATATTTAGTACTGGTTTGGGCTGATTTACATCTATTTTGGACCATTTTAACAGCATTATTCGGGTTATATATTTTCTGTTCAGACATGTAATGCTCCAAATGTGCCTAAAATATCCCCCTTTATTGTTAAAACAACCATGAAATTAAATAGGGGCTTCAGACTGGCAATATTGTGATATACCTGACATTCCCCAAATGAGGGGAGGCCAGGGGGCCCCCCCACACCCCGGAAATGAAATTCCTAATATGGCCCTCGAGTGGACCAGACCAATACAAATTCATTCTCTGGTATAAACTGAGTTTCCTGTGAAAATTTCAGCAAGATTGATCAACTCTGAGAGGTGGTTTGGACTGATCTGGCATTTTATGACATCCTCGCCACCCACACTCCCTGAACCTGTACTTTGGGCTAGATATGCATTTCTGAAGGAACACACTACTAAAATTAATTCAAGTGGCGACTCCTGTGGGACACAATATGGTTTACAACCTTAAACCTGCCTTACCTGAGAAAATATCAGCCTATCCTGAGACAGCCAGCTGAGGCTGCATTTTCGGCTTCCTGGACCCTATTTCACACATATGACATCACTGGTACACCAGATGTAATCCTGAAACCTGTGCAATCAGATTCAGTGGGTGGCAGGTGATTTTTGGGCCAAGTTTCATGGTTACAGAGCAATATTTAGTACTGGTTTGGGCTGATTTACATCTATTTTGGACCATTTTAACAGCATTATTCGGGTTATATATTTTCTGTTCAGACATGTAATGCTCCAAATGTGCCTAAAATATCCCCCTTTATTGTTAAAACAACCATGAAATTAAATAGGGGCTTCAGACTGGCAATATTGTGATATACCTGACATTCCCCAAATGAGGGGAGGCCAGGGGGCCCCCCACACCCCGGAAATGAAATTCCTAATATGGCCCTCGAGTGGACCAGACCAATACAAATTCATTCTCTGGTATAAACTGAGTTTCCTGTGAAAATTTCAGCAAGATTGATCAACTCTGAGAGGTGGTTTGGACTGATCTGGCATTTTATGACATCCTCGCCACCCACATTCCCTGAACCTGTACTTTGGGCTAGATATGCATTTCTGAAGGAACACACTACTAAAATTAATTCAAGTGGCGACTCCTGTGGGACACAATATGGTTTACAACCTTAAACCTGCCTTACCTGAGAAAATATCAGCCTATCCTGAGACAGCCAGCTGAGGCTGCATTTTCGGCTTCCTGGACCCTATTTCACACATATGACATCACTGGTACACCAGATGTAATCCTGAAACCTGTGCAATCAGATTCAGTGGGTGGCAGGTGATTTTTGGGCCAAGTTTCATGGTTACAGAGCAATATTTAGTACTGGTTTGGGCTGATTTACATCTATTTTGGACCATTTTAACAGCATTATTCGGGTTATATATTTTCTGTTCAGACATGTAATGCTCCAAATGTGCCTAAAATATCCCCCTTTATTGTTAAAACAACCATGAAATTAAATAGGGGCTTCAGACTGGCAATATTGTGATATACCTGACATTCCCCAAATGAGGGGAGGCCAGGGGGCCCCCCCACACCCCGGAAATGAAATTCCTAATATGGCCCTCGAGTGGACCAGACCAATACAAATTCATTCTCTGGTATAAACTGAGTTTCCTGTGAAAATTTCAGCAAGATTGATCAACTCTGAGAGGTGGTTTGGACTGATCTGGCATTTTATGACATCCTCGCCACCCACACTCCCTGAACCTGTACTTTGGGCTAGATATGCATTTCTGAAGGAACACACTACTAAAATTAATTCAAGTGGCGACTCCTGTGGGACACAATATGGTTTACAACCTTAAACCTGCCTTACCTGAGAAAATATCAGCCTATCCTGAGACAGCCAGCTGAGGCTGCATTTTCGGCTTCCTGGACCCTATTTCACACATATGACATCACTGGTACACCAGATGTAATCCTGAAACCTGTGCAATCAGATTCAGTGGGTGGCAGGTGATTTTTGGGCCAAGTTTCATGGTTACAGAGCAATATTTAGTACTGGTTTGGGCTGATTTACATCTATTTTGGACCATTTTAACAGCATTATTCGGGTTATATATTTTCTGTTCAGACATGTAATGCTCCAAATGTGCCTAAAATATCCCCCTTTATTGTTAAAACAACCATGAAATTAAATAGGGGCTTCAGACTGGCAATATTGTGATATACCTGACATTCCCCAAATGAGGGGAGGCCAGGGGGCCCCCCCACACCCCGGAAATGAAATTCCTAATATGGCCCTCGAGTGGACCAGACCAATACAAATTCATTCTCTGGTATAAACTGAGTTTCCTGTGAAAATTTCAGCAAGATTGATCAACTCTGAGAGGTGGTTTGGACTGATCTGGCATTTTATGACATCCTCGCCACCCACACTCCCTGAACCTGTACTTTGGGCTAGATATGCATTTCTGAAGGAACACACTACTAAAATTAATTCAAGTGGCGACTCCTGTGGGACACAATATGGTTTACAACCTTAAACCTGCCTTACCTGAGAAAATATCAGCCTATCCTGAGACAGCCAGCTGAGGCTGCATTTTCGGCTTCCTGGACCCTATTTCACACATATGACATCACTGGTACACCAGATGTAATCCTGAAACCTGTGCAATCAGATTCAGTGGGTGGCAGGTGATTTTTGGGCCAAGTTTCATGGTTACAGAGCAATATTTAGTACTGGTTTGGGCTGATTTACATCTATTTTGGACCATTTTAACAGCATTATTCGGGTTATATATTTTCTGTTCAGACATGTAATGCTCCAAATGTGCCTAAAATATCCCCCTTTATTGTTAAAACAACCATGAAATTAAATAGGGGCTTCAGACTGGCAATATTGTGATATACCTGACATTCCCCAAATGAGGGGAGGCCAGGGGGCCCCCCACACCCCGGAAATGAAATTCCTAATATGGCCCTCGAGTGGACCAGACCAATACAAATTCATTCTCTGGTATAAACTGAGTTTCCTGTGAAAATTTCAGCAAGATTGATCAACTCTGAGAGGTGGTTTGGACTGATCTGGCATTTTATGACATCCTCGCCACCCACACTCCCTGAACCTGTACTTTGGGCTAGATATGCATTTCTGAAGGAACACACTACTAAAATTAATTCAAGTGGCGACTCCTGTGGGACACAATATGGTTTACAACCTTAAACCTGCCTTACCTGAGAAAATATCAGCCTATCCTGAGACAGCCAGCTGAGGCTGCATTTTCGGCTTCCTGGACCCTATTTCACACATATGACATCACTGGTACACCAGATGTAATCCTGAAACCTGTGCAATCAGATTCAGTGGGTGGCAGGTGATTTTTGGGCCAAGTTTCATGGTTACAGAGCAATATTTAGTACTGGTTTGGGCTGATTTACATCTATTTTGGACCATTTTAACAGCATTATTCGGGTTATATATTTTCTGTTCAGACATGTAATGCTCCAAATGTGCCTAAAATATCCCCCTTTATTGTTAAAACAACCATGAAATTAAATAGGGGCTTCAGACTGGCAATATTGTGATATACCTGACATTCCCCAAATGAGGGGAGGCCAGGGGGCCCCCCCACACCCCGGAAATGAAATTCCTAATATGGCCCTCGAGTGGACCAGACCAATACAAATTCATTCTCTGGTATAAACTGAGTTTCCTGTGAAAATTTCAGCAAGATTGATCAACTCTGAGAGGTGGTTTGGACTGATCTGGCATTTTATGACATCCTCGCCACCCACACTCCCTGAACCTGTACTTTGGGCTAGATATGCATTTCTGAAGGAACACACTACTAAAATTAATTCAAGTGGCGACTCCTGTGGGACACAATATGGTTTACAACCTTAAACCTGCCTTACCTGAGAAAATATCAGCCTATCCTGAGACAGCCAGCTGAGGCTGCATTTTCGGCTTCCTGGACCCTATTTCACACATATGACATCACTGGTACACCAGATGTAATCCTGAAACCTGTGCAATCAGATTCAGTGGGTGGCAGGTGATTTTTGGGCCAAGTTTCATGGTTACAGAGCAATATTTAGTACTGGTTTGGGCTGATTTACATCTATTTTGGACCATTTTAACAGCATTATTCGGGTTATATATTTTCTGTTCAGACATGTAATGCTCCAAATGTGCCTAAAATATCCCCCTTTATTGTTAAAACAACCATGAAATTAAATAGGGGCTTCAGACTGGCAATATTGTGATATACCTGACATTCCCCAAATGAGGGGAGGCCAGGGGGCCCCCCACACCCCGGAAATGAAATTCCTAATATGGCCCTCGAGTGGACCAGACCAATACAAATTCATTCTCTGGTATAAACTGAGTTTCCTGTGAAAATTTCAGCAAGATTGATCAACTCTGAGAGGTGGTTTGGACTGATCTGGCATTTTATGACATCCTCGCCACCCACATTCCCTGAACCTGTACTTTGGGCTAGATATGCATTTCTGAAGGAACACACTACTAAAATTAATTCAAGTGGCGACTCCTGTGGGACACAATATGGTTTACAACCTTAAACCTGCCTTACCTGAGAAAATATCAGCCTATCCTGAGACAGCCAGCTGAGGCTGCATTTTCGGCTTCCTGGACCCTATTTCACACATATGACATCACTGGTACACCAGATGTAATCCTGAAACCTGTGCAATCAGATTCAGTGGGTGGCAGGTGATTTTTGGGCCAAGTTTCATGGTTACAGAGCAATATTTAGTACTGGTTTGGGCTGATTTACATCTATTTTGGACCATTTTAACAGCATTATTCGGGTTATATATTTTCTGTTCAGACATGTAATGCTCCAAATGTGCCTAAAATATCCCCCTTTATTGTTAAAACAACCATGAAATTAAATAGGGGCTTCAGACTGGCAATATTGTGATATACCTGACATTCCCCAAATGAGGGGAGGCCAGGGGGCCCCCCCACACCCCGGAAATGAAATTCCTAATATGGCCCTCGAGTGGACCAGACCAATACAAATTCATTCTCTGGTATAAACTGAGTTTCCTGTGAAAATTTCAGCAAGATTGATCAACTCTGAGAGGTGGTTTGGACTGATCTGGCATTTTATGACATCCTCGCCACCCACACTCCCTGAACCTGTACTTTGGGCTAGATATGCATTTCTGAAGGAACACACTACTAAAATTAATTCAAGTGGCGACTCCTGTGGGACACAATATGGTTTACAACCTTAAACCTGCCTTACCTGAGAAAATATCAGCCTATCCTGAGACAGCCAGCTGAGGCTGCATTTTCGGCTTCCTGGACCCTATTTCACACATATGACATCACTGGTACACCAGATGTAATCCTGAAACCTGTGCAATCAGATTCAGTGGGTGGCAGGTGATTTTTGGGCCAAGTTTCATGGTTACAGAGCAATATTTAGTACTGGTTTGGGCTGATTTACATCTATTTTGGACCATTTTAACAGCATTATTCGGGTTATATATTTTCTGTTCAGACATGTAATGCTCCAAATGTGCCTAAAATATCCCCCTTTATTGTTAAAACAACCATGAAATTAAATAGGGGCTTCAGACTGGCAATATTGTGATATACCTGACATTCCCCAAATGAGGGGAGGCCAGGGGGCCCCCCACACCCCGGAAATGAAATTCCTAATATGGCCCTCGAGTGGACCAGACCAATACAAATTCATTCTCTGGTATAAACTGAGTTTCCTGTGAAAATTTCAGCAAGATTGATCAACTCTGAGAGGTGGTTTGGACTGATCTGGCATTTTATGACATCCTCGCCACCCACACTCCCTGAACCTGTACTTTGGGCTAGATATGCATTTCTGAAGGAACACACTACTAAAATTAATTCAAGTGGCGACTCCTGTGGGACACAATATGGTTTACAACCTTAAACCTGCCTTACCTGAGAAAATATCAGCCTATCCTGAGACAGCCAGCTGAGGCTGCATTTTCGGCTTCCTGGACCCTATTTCACACATATGACATCACTGGTACACCAGATGTAATCCTGAAACCTGTGCAATCAGATTCAGTGGGTGGCAGGTGATTTTTGGGCCAAGTTTCATGGTTACAGAGCAATATTTAGTACTGGTTTGGGCTGATTTACATCTATTTTGGACCATTTTAACAGCATTATTCGGGTTATATATTTTCTGTTCAGACATGTAATGCTCCAAATGTGCCTAAAATATCCCCCTTTATTGTTAAAACAACCATGAAATTAAATAGGGGCTTCAGACTGGCAATATTGTGATATACCTGACATTCCCCAAATGAGGGGAGGCCAGGGGGCCCCCCACAACCCGGAAATGAAATTCCTAATATGGCCCTCGAGTGGACCAGACCAATACAAATTCATTCTCTGGTATAAACTGAGTTTCCTGTGAAAATTTCAGCAAGATTGATCAACTCTGAGAGGTGGTTTGGACTGATCTGGCATTTTATGACATCCTCGCCACCCACACTCCCTGAACCTGTACTTTGGGCTAGATATGCATTTCTGAAGGAACACACTACTAAAATTAATTCAAGTGGCGACTCCTGTGGGACACAATATGGTTTACAACCTTAAACCTGCCTTACCTGAGAAAATATCAGCCTATCCTGAGACAGCCAGCTGAGGCTGCATTTTCGGCTTCCTGGACCCTATTTCACACATATGACATCACTGGTACACCAGATGTAATCCTGAAACCTGTGCAATCAGATTCAGTGGGTGGCAGGTGATTTTTGGGCCAAGTTTCATGGTTACAGAGCAATATTTAGTACTGGTTTGGGCTGATTTACATCTATTTTGGACCATTTTAACAGCATTATTCGGGTTATATATTTTCTGTTCAGACATGTAATGCTCCAAATGTGCCTAAAATATCCCCCTTTATTGTTAAAACAACCATGAAATTAAATAGGGGCTTCAGACTGGCAATATTGTGATATACCTGACATTCCCCAAATGAGGGGAGGCCAGGGGGCCCCCCACACCCCGGAAATGAAATTCCTAATATGGCCCTCGAGTGGACCAGACCAATACAAATTCATTCTCTGGTATAAACTGAGTTTCCTGTGAAAATTTCAGCAAGATTGATCAACTCTGAGAGGTGGTTTGGACTGATCTGGCATTTTATGACATCCTCGCCACCCACACTCCCTGAACCTGTACTTTGGGCTAGATATGCATTTCTGAAGGAACACACTACTAAAATTAATTCAAGTGGCGACTCCTGTGGGACACAATATGGTTTACAACCTTAAACCTGCCTTACCTGAGAAAATATCAGCCTATCCTGAGACAGCCAGCTGAGGCTGCATTTTCGGCTTCCTGGACCCTATTTCACACATATGACATCACTGGTACACCAGATGTAATCCTGAAACCTGTGCAATCAGATTCAGTGGGTGGCAGGTGATTTTTGGGCCAAGTTTCATGGTTACAGAGCAATATTTAGTACTGGTTTGGGCTGATTTACATCTATTTTGGACCATTTTAACAGCATTATTCGGGTTATATATTTTCTGTTCAGACATGTAATGCTCCAAATGTGCCTAAAATATCCCCCTTTATTGTTAAAACAACCATGAAATTAAATAGGGGCTTCAGACTGGCAATATTGTGATATACCTGACATTCCCCAAATGAGGGGAGGCCAGGGGGCCCCCCCACACCCCGGAAATGAAATTCCTAATATGGCCCTCGAGTGGACCAGACCAATACAAATTCATTCTCTGGTATAAACTGAGTTTCCTGTGAAAATTTCAGCAAGATTGATCAACTCTGAGAGGTGGTTTGGACTGATCTGGCATTTTATGACATCCTCGCCACCCACACTCCCTGAACCTGTACTTTGGGCTAGATATGCATTTCTGAAGGAACACACTACTAAAATTAATTCAAGTGGCGACTCCTGTGGGACACAATATGGTTTACAACCTTAAACCTGCCTTACCTGAGAAAATATCAGCCTATCCTGAGACAGTCAGCTGAGGCTGCATTTTCGGCTTCCTGGACCCTATTTCACACATATGACATCACTGGTACACCAGATGTAATCCTGAAACCTGTGCAATCAGATTCAGTGGGTGGCAGGTGATTTTTGGGCCAAGTTTCATGGTTACAGAGCAATATTTAGTACTGGTTTGGGCTGATTTACATCTATTTTGGACCATTTTAACAGCATTATTCGGGTTATATATTTTCTGTTCAGACATGTAATGCTCCAAATGTGCCTAAAATATCCCCCTTTATTGTTAAAACAACCATGAAATTAAATAGGGGCTTCAGACTGGCAATATTGTGATATACCTGACATTCCCCAAATGAGGGGAGGCCAGGGGGCCCCCCACACCCCGGAAATGAAATTCCTAATATGGCCCTCGAGTGGACCAGACCAATACAAATTCATTCTCTGGTATAAACTGAGTTTCCTGTGAAAATTTCAGCAAGATTGATCAACTCTGAGAGGTGGTTTGGACTGATCTGGCATTTTATGACATCCTCGCCACCCACACTCCCTGAACCTGTACTTTGGGCTAGATATGCATTTCTGAAGGAACACACTACTAAAATTAATTCAAGTGGCGACTCCTGTGGGACACAATATGGTTTACAACCTTAAACCTGCCTTACCTGAGAAAATATCAGCCTATCCTGAGACAGCCAGCTGAGGCTGCATTTTCGGCTTCCTGGACCCTATTTCACACATATGACATCACTGGTACACCAGATGTAATCCTGAAACCTGTGCAATCAGATTCAGTGGGTGGCAGGTGATTTTTGGGCCAAGTTTCATGGTTACAGAGCAATATTTAGTACTGGTTTGGGCTGATTTACATCTATTTTGGACCATTTTAACAGCATTATTCGGGTTATATATTTTCTGTTCAGACATGTAATGCTCCAAATGTGCCTAAAATATCCCCCTTTATTGTTAAAACAACCATGAAATTAAATAGGGGCTTCAGACTGGCAATATTGTGATATACCTGACATTCCCCAAATGAGGGGAGGCCAGGGGGCCCCCCACACCCCGGAAATGAAATTCCTAATATGGCCCTCGAGTGGACCAGACCAATACAAATTCATTCTCTGGTATAAACTGAGTTTCCTGTGAAAATTTCAGCAAGATTGATCAACTCTGAGAGGTGGTTTGGACTGATCTGGCATTTTATGACATCCTCGCCACCCACACTCCCTGAACCTGTACTTTGGGCTAGATATGCATTTCTGAAGGAACACACTACTAAAATTAATTCAAGTGGCGACTCCTGTGGGACACAATATGGTTTACAACCTTAAACCTGCCTTACCTGAGAAAATATCAGCCTATCCTGAGACAGCCAGCTGAGGCTGCATTTTCGGCTTCCTGGACCCTATTTCACACATATGACATCACTGGTACACCAGATGTAATCCTGAAACCTGTGCAATCAGATTCAGTGGGTGGCAGGTGATTTTTGGGCCAAGTTTCATGGTTACAGAGCAATATTTAGTACTGGTTTGGGCTGATTTACATCTATTTTGGACCATTTTAACAGCATTATTCGGGTTATATATTTTCTGTTCAGACATGTAATGCTCCAAATGTGCCTAAAATATCCCCCTTTATTGTTAAAACAACCATGAAATTAAATAGGGGCTTCAGACTGGCAATATTGTGATATACCTGACATTCCCCAAATGAGGGGAGGCCAGGGGGCCCCCCACAACCCGGAAATGAAATTCCTAATATGGCCCTCGAGTGGACCAGACCAATACAAATTCATTCTCTGGTATAAACTGAGTTTCCTGTGAAAATTTCAGCAAGATTGATCAACTCTGAGAGGTGGTTTGGACTGATCTGGCATTTTATGACATCCTCGCCACCCACACTCCCTGAACCTGTACTTTGGGCTAGATATGCATTTCTGAAGGAACACACTACTAAAATTAATTCAAGTGGCGACTCCTGTGGGACACAATATGGTTTACAACCTTAAACCTGCCTTACCTGAGAAAATATCAGCCTATCCTGAGACAGCCAGCTGAGGCTGCATTTTCGGCTTCCTGGACCCTATTTCACACATATGACATCACTGGTACACCAGATGTAATCCTGAAACCTGTGCAATCAGATTCAGTGGGTGGCAGGTGATTTTTGGGCCAAGTTTCATGGTTACAGAGCAATATTTAGTACTGGTTTGGGCTGATTTACATCTATTTTGGACCATTTTAACAGCATTATTCGGGTTATATATTTTCTGTTCAGACATGTAATGCTCCAAATG
The DNA here is from genome assembly GCA_964017235.1 of Sabellastarte sp. h YS-2021. NCBI lineage: Eukaryota > Metazoa > Annelida > Polychaeta > Sabellida > Sabellidae > Sabellastarte > Sabellastarte sp. h YS-2021. The sequence continues at coordinate 25,889,424 of OZ024934.1, forward strand.
TGCCTAAAATATCCCCCTTTATTGTTAAAACAACCATGAAATTAAATAGGGGCTTCAGACTGGCAATATTGTGATATACCTGACATTCCCCAAATGAGGGGAGGCCAGGGGGCCCCCCACACCCCGGAAATGAAATTCCTAATATGGCCCTCGAGTGGACCAGACCAATACAAATTCATTCTCTGGTATAAACTGAGTTTCCTGTGAAAATTTCAGCAAGATTGATCAACTCTGAGAGGTGGTTTGGACTGATCTGGCATTTTATGACATCCTCGCCACCCACACTCCCTGAACCTGTACTTTGGGCTAGATATGCATTTCTGAAGGAACACACTACTAAAATTAATTCAAGTGGCGACTCCTGTGGGACACAATATGGTTTACAACCTTAAACCTGCCTTACCTGAGAAAATATCAGCCTATCCTGAGACAGCCAGCTGAGGCTGCATTTTCGGCTTCCTGGACCCTATTTCACACATATGACATCACTGGTACACCAGATGTAATCCTGAAACCTGTGCAATCAGATTCAGTGGGTGGCAGGTGATTTTTGGGCCAAGTTTCATGGTTACAGAGCAATATTTAGTACTGGTTTGGGCTGATTTACATCTATTTTGGACCATTTTAACAGCATTATTCGGGTTATATATTTTCTGTTCAGACATGTAATGCTCCAAATGTGCCTAAAATATCCCCCTTTATTGTTAAAACAACCATGAAATTAAATAGGGGCTTCAGACTGGCAATATTGTGATATACCTGACATTCCCCAAATGAGGGGAGGCCAGGGGGCCCCCCACACCCCGGAAATGAAATTCCTAATATGGCCCTCGAGTGGACCAGACCAATACAAATTCATTCTCTGGTATAAACTGAGTTTCCTGTGAAAATTTCAGCAAGATTGATCAACTCTGAGAGGTGGTTTGGACTGATCTGGCATTTTATGACATCCTCGCCACCCACACTCCCTGAACCTGTACTTTGGGCTAGATATGCATTTCTGAAGGAACACACTACTAAAATTAATTCAAGTGGCGACTCCTGTGGGACACAATATGGTTTACAACCTTAAACCTGCCTTACCTGAGAAAATATCAGCCTATCCTGAGACAGCCAGCTGAGGCTGCATTTTCGGCTTCCTGGACCCTATTTCACACATATGACATCACTGGTACACCAGATGTAATCCTGAAACCTGTGCAATCAGATTCAGTGGGTGGCAGGTGATTTTTGGGCCAAGTTTCATGGTTACAGAGCAATATTTAGTACTGGTTTGGGCTGATTTACATCTATTTTGGACCATTTTAACAGCATTATTCGGGTTATATATTTTCTGTTCAGACATGTAATGCTCCAAATGTGCCTAAAATATCCCCCTTTATTGTTAAAACAACCATGAAATTAAATAGGGGCTTCAGACTGGCAATATTGTGATATACCTGACATTCCCCAAATGAGGGGAGGCCAGGGGGCCCCCCACAACCCGGAAATGAAATTCCTAATATGGCCCTCGAGTGGACCAGACCAATACAAATTCATTCTCTGGTATAAACTGAGTTTCCTGTGAAAATTTCAGCAAGATTGATCAACTCTGAGAGGTGGTTTGGACTGATCTGGCATTTTATGACATCCTCGCCACCCACACTCCCTGAACCTGTACTTTGGGCTAGATATGCATTTCTGAAGGAACACACTACTAAAATTAATTCAAGTGGCGACTCCTGTGGGACACAATATGGTTTACAACCTTAAACCTGCCTTACCTGAGAAAATATCAGCCTATCCTGAGACAGCCAGCTGAGGCTGCATTTTCGGCTTCCTGGACCCTATTTCACACATATGACATCACTGGTACACCAGATGTAATCCTGAAACCTGTGCAATCAGATTCAGTGGGTGGCAGGTGATTTTTGGGCCAAGTTTCATGGTTACAGAGCAATATTTAGTACTGGTTTGGGCTGATTTACATCTATTTTGGACCATTTTAACAGCATTATTCGGGTTATATATTTTCTGTTCAGACATGTAATGCTCCAAATGTGCCTAAAATATCCCCCTTTATTGTTAAAACAACCATGAAATTAAATAGGGGCTTCAGACTGGCAATATTGTGATATACCTGACATTCCCCAAATGAGGGGAGGCCAGGGGGCCCCCCACACCCCGGAAATGAAATTCCTAATATGGCCCTCGAGTGGACCAGACCAATACAAATTCATTCTCTGGTATAAACTGAGTTTCCTGTGAAAATTTCAGCAAGATTGATCAACTCTGAGAGGTGGTTTGGACTGATCTGGCATTTTATGACATCCTCGCCACCCACACTCCCTGAACCTGTACTTTGGGCTAGATATGCATTTCTGAAGGAACACACTACTAAAATTAATTCAAGTGGCGACTCCTGTGGGACACAATATGGTTTACAACCTTAAACCTGCCTTACCTGAGAAAATATCAGCCTATCCTGAGACAGCCAGCTGAGGCTGCATTTTCGGCTTCCTGGACCCTATTTCACACATATGACATCACTGGTACACCAGATGTAATCCTGAAACCTGTGCAATCAGATTCAGTGGGTGGCAGGTGATTTTTGGGCCAAGTTTCATGGTTACAGAGCAATATTTAGTACTGGTTTGGGCTGATTTACATCTATTTTGGACCATTTTAACAGCATTATTCGGGTTATATATTTTCTGTTCAGACATGTAATGCTCCAAATGTGCCTAAAATATCCCCCTTTATTGTTAAAACAACCATGAAATTAAATAGGGGCTTCAGACTGGCAATATTGTGATATACCTGACATTCCCCAAATGAGGGGAGGCCAGGGGGCCCCCCACACCCCGGAAATGAAATTCCTAATATGGCCCTCGAGTGGACCAGACCAATACAAATTCATTCTCTGGTATAAACTGAGTTTCCTGTGAAAATTTCAGCAAGATTGATCAACTCTGAGAGGTGGTTTGGACTGATCTGGCATTTTATGACATCCTCGCCACCCACACTCCCTGAACCTGTACTTTGGGCTAGATATGCATTTCTGAAGGAACACACTACTAAAATTAATTCAAGTGGCGACTCCTGTGGGACACAATATGGTTTACAACCTTAAACCTGCCTTACCTGAGAAAATATCAGCCTATCCTGAGACAGCCAGCTGAGGCTGCATTTTCGGCTTCCTGGACCCTATTTCACACATATGACATCACTGGTACACCAGATGTAATCCTGAAACCTGTGCAATCAGATTCAGTGGGTGGCAGGTGATTTTTGGGCCAAGTTTCATGGTTACAGAGCAATATTTAGTACTGGTTTGGGCTGATTTACATCTATTTTGGACCATTTTAACAGCATTATTCGGGTTATATATTTTCTGTTCAGACATGTAATGCTCCAAATGTGCCTAAAATATCCCCCTTTATTGTTAAAACAACCATGAAATTAAATAGGGGCTTCAGACTGGCAATATTGTGATATACCTGACATTCCCCAAATGAGGGGAGGCCAGGGGGCCCCCCACACCCCGGAAATGAAATTCCTAATATGGCCCTCGAGTGGACCAGACCAATACAAATTCATTCTCTGGTATAAACTGAGTTTCCTGTGAAAATTTCAGCAAGATTGATCAACTCTGAGAGGTGGTTTGGACTGATCTGGCATTTTATGACATCCTCGCCACCCACACTCCCTGAACCTGTACTTTGGGCTAGATATGCATTTCTGAAGGAACACACTACTAAAATTAATTCAAGTGGCGACTCCTGTGGGACACAATATGGTTTACAACCTTAAACCTGCCTTACCTGAGAAAATATCAGCCTATCCTGAGACAGCCAGCTGAGGCTGCATTTTCGGCTTCCTGGACCCTATTTCACACATATGACATCACTGGTACACCAGATGTAATCCTGAAACCTGTGCAATCAGATTCAGTGGGTGGCAGGTGATTTTTGGGCCAAGTTTCATGGTTACAGAGCAATATTTAGTACTGGTTTGGGCTGATTTACATCTATTTTGGACCATTTTAACAGCATTATTCGGGTTATATATTTTCTGTTCAGACATGTAATGCTCCAAATGTGCCTAAAATATCCCCCTTTATTGTTAAAACAACCATGAAATTAAATAGGGGCTTCAGACTGGCAATATTGTGATATACCTGACATTCCCCAAATGAGGGGAGGCCAGGGGGCCCCCCACAACCCGGAAATGAAATTCCTAATATGGCCCTCGAGTGGACCAGACCAATACAAATTCATTCTCTGGTATAAACTGAGTTTCCTGTGAAAATTTCAGCAAGATTGATCAACTCTGAGAGGTGGTTTGGACTGATCTGGCATTTTATGACATCCTCGCCACCCACACTCCCTGAACCTGTACTTTGGGCTAGATATGCATTTCTGAAGGAACACACTACTAAAATTAATTCAAGTGGCGACTCCTGTGGGACACAATATGGTTTACAACCTTAAACCTGCCTTACCTGAGAAAATATCAGCCTATCCTGAGACAGCCAGCTGAGGCTGCATTTTCGGCTTCCTGGACCCTATTTCACACATATGACATCACTGGTACACCAGATGTAATCCTGAAACCTGTGCAATCAGATTCAGTGGGTGGCAGGTGATTTTTGGGCCAAGTTTCATGGTTACAGAGCAATATTTAGTACTGGTTTGGGCTGATTTACATCTATTTTGGACCATTTTAACAGCATTATTCGGGTTATATATTTTCTGTTCAGACATGTAATGCTCCAAATGTGCCTAAAATATCCCCCTTTATTGTTAAAACAACCATGAAATTAAATAGGGGCTTCAGACTGGCAATATTGTGATATACCTGACATTCCCCAAATGAGGGGAGGCCAGGGGGCCCCCCACACCCCGGAAATGAAATTCCTAATATGGCCCTCGAGTGGACCAGACCAATACAAATTCATTCTCTGGTATAAACTGAGTTTCCTGTGAAAATTTCAGCAAGATTGATCAACTCTGAGAGGTGGTTTGGACTGATCTGGCATTTTATGACATCCTCGCCACCCACACTCCCTGAACCTGTACTTTGGGCTAGATATGCATTTCTGAAGGAACACACTACTAAAATTAATTCAAGTGGCGACTCCTGTGGGACACAATATGGTTTACAACCTTAAACCTGCCTTACCTGAGAAAATATCAGCCTATCCTGAGACAGCCAGCTGAGGCTGCATTTTCGGCTTCCTGGACCCTATTTCACACATATGACATCACTGGTACACCAGATGTAATCCTGAAACCTGTGCAATCAGATTCAGTGGGTGGCAGGTGATTTTTGGGCCAAGTTTCATGGTTACAGAGCAATATTTAGTACTGGTTTGGGCTGATTTACATCTATTTTGGACCATTTTAACAGCATTATTCGGGTTATATATTTTCTGTTCAGACATGTAATGCTCCAAATGTGCCTAAAATATCCCCCTTTATTGTTAAAACAACCATGAAATTAAATAGGGGCTTCAGACTGGCAATATTGTGATATACCTGACATTCCCCAAATGAGGGGAGGCCAGGGGGCCCCCCACACCCCGGAAATGAAATTCCTAATATGGCCCTCGAGTGGACCAGACCAATACAAATTCATTCTCTGGTATAAACTGAGTTTCCTGTGAAAATTTCAGCAAGATTGATCAACTCTGAGAGGTGGTTTGGACTGATCTGGCATTTTATGACATCCTCGCCACCCACACTCCCTGAACCTGTACTTTGGGCTAGATATGCATTTCTGAAGGAACACACTACTAAAATTAATTCAAGTGGCGACTCCTGTGGGACACAATATGGTTTACAACCTTAAACCTGCCTTACCTGAGAAAATATCAGCCTATCCTGAGACAGCCAGCTGAGGCTGCATTTTCGGCTTCCTGGACCCTATTTCACACATATGACATCACTGGTACACCAGATGTAATCCTGAAACCTGTGCAATCAGATTCAGTGGGTGGCAGGTGATTTTTGGGCCAAGTTTCATGGTTACAGAGCAATATTTAGTACTGGTTTGGGCTGATTTACATCTATTTTGGACCATTTTAACAGCATTATTCGGGTTATATATTTTCTGTTCAGACATGTAATGCTCCAAATGTGCCTAAAATATCCCCCTTTATTGTTAAAACAACCATGAAATTAAATAGGGGCTTCAGACTGGCAATATTGTGATATACCTGACATTCCCCAAATGAGGGGAGGCCAGGGGGCCCCCCACACCCCGGAAATGAAATTCCTAATATGGCCCTCGAGTGGACCAGACCAATACAAATTCATTCTCTGGTATAAACTGAGTTTCCTGTGAAAATTTCAGCAAGATTGATCAACTCTGAGAGGTGGTTTGGACTGATCTGGCATTTTATGACATCCTCGCCACCCACACTCCCTGAACCTGTACTTTGGGCTAGATATGCATTTCTGAAGGAACACACTACTAAAATTAATTCAAGTGGCGACTCCTGTGGGACACAATATGGTTTACAACCTTAAACCTGCCTTACCTGAGAAAATATCAGCCTATCCTGAGACAGCCAGCTGAGGCTGCATTTTCGGCTTCCTGGACCCTATTTCACACATATGACATCACTGGTACACCAGATGTAATCCTGAAACCTGTGCAATCAGATTCAGTGGGTGGCAGGTGATTTTTGGGCCAAGTTTCATGGTTACAGAGCAATATTTAGTACTGGTTTGGGCTGATTTACATCTATTTTGGACCATTTTAACAGCATTATTCGGGTTATATATTTTCTGTTCAGACATGTAATGCTCCAAATGTGCCTAAAATATCCCCCTTTATTGTTAAAACAACCATGAAATTAAATAGGGGCTTCAGACTGGCAATATTGTGATATACCTGACATTCCCCAAATGAGGGGAGGCCAGGGGGCCCCCCACACCCCGGAAATGAAATTCCTAATATGGCCCTCGAGTGGACCAGACCAATACAAATTCATTCTCTGGTATAAACTGAGTTTCCTGTGAAAATTTCAGCAAGATTGATCAACTCTGAGAGGTGGTTTGGACTGATCTGGCATTTTATGACATCCTCGCCACCCACACTCCCTGAACCTGTACTTTGGGCTAGATATGCATTTCTGAAGGAACACACTACTAAAATTAATTCAAGTGGCGACTCATGTGGGACACAATATGGTTTACAACCTTAAACCTGCCTTACCTGAGAAAATATCAGCCTATCCTGAGACAGCCAGCTGAGGCTGCATTTTCGGCTTCCTGGACCCTATTTCACACATATGACATCACTGGTACACCAGATGTAATCCTGAAACCTGTGCAATCAGATTCAGTGGGTGGCAGGTGATTTTTGGGCCAAGTTTCATGGTTACAGAGCAATATTTAGTACTGGTTTGGGCTGATTTACATCTATTTTGGACCATTTTAACAGCATTATTCGGGTTATATATTTTCTGTTCAGACATGTAATGCTCCAAATGTGCCTAAAATATCCCCCTTTATTGTTAAAACAACCATGAAATTAAATAGGGGCTTCAGACTGGCAATATTGTGATATACCTGACATTCCCCAAATGAGGGGAGGCCAGGGGGCCCCCCACAACCCGGAAATGAAATTCCTAATATGGCCCTCGAGTGGACCAGACCAATACAAATTCATTCTCTGGTATAAACTGAGTTTCCTGTGAAAATTTCAGCAAGATTGATCAACTCTGAGAGGTGGTTTGGACTGATCTGGCATTTTATGACATCCTCGCCACCCACACTCCCTGAACCTGTACTTTGGGCTAGATATGCATTTCTGAAGGAACACACTACTAAAATTAATTCAAGTGGCGACTCCTGTGGGACACAATATGGTTTACAACCTTAAACCTGCCTTACCTGAGAAAATATCAGCCTATCCTGAGACAGTCAGCTGAGGCTGCATTTTCGGCTTCCTGGACCCTATTTCACACATATGACATCACTGGTACACCAGATGTAATCCTGAAACCTGTGCAATCAGATTCAGTGGGTGGCAGGTGATTTTTGGGCCAAGTTTCATGGTTACAGAGCAATATTTAGTACTGGTTTGGGCTGATTTACATCTATTTTGGACCATTTTAACAGCATTATTCGGGTTATATATTTTCTGTTCAGACATGTAATGCTCCAAATGTGCCTAAAATATCCCCCTTTATTGTTAAAACAACCATGAAATTAAATAGGGGCTTCAGACTGGCAATATTGTGATATACCTGACATTCCCCAAATGAGGGGAGGCCAGGGGGCCCCCCACACCCCGGAAATGAAATTCCTAATATGGCCCTCGAGTGGACCAGACCAATACAAATTCATTCTCTGGTATAAACTGAGTTTCCTGTGAAAATTTCAGCAAGATTGATCAACTCTGAGAGGTGGTTTGGACTGATCTGGCATTTTATGACATCCTCGCCACCCACACTCCCTGAACCTGTACTTTGGGCTAGATATGCATTTCTGAAGGAACACACTACTAAAATTAATTCAAGTGGCGACTCCTGTGGGACACAATATGGTTTACAACCTTAAACCTGCCTTACCTGAGAAAATATCAGCCTATCCTGAGACAGCCAGCTGAGGCTGCATTTTCGGCTTCCTGGACCCTATTTCACACATATGACATCACTGGTACACCAGATGTAATCCTGAAACCTGTGCAATCAGATTCAGTGGGTGGCAGGTGATTTTTGGGCCAAGTTTCATGGTTACAGAGCAATATTTAGTACTGGTTTGGGCTGATTTACATCTATTTTGGACCATTTTAACAGCATTATTCGGGTTATATATTTTCTGTTCAGACATGTAATGCTCCAAATGTGCCTAAAATATCCCCCTTTATTGTTAAAACAACCATGAAATTAAATAGGGGCTTCAGACTGGCAATATTGTGATATACCTGACATTCCCCAAATGAGGGGAGGCCAGGGGGCCCCCCACAACCCGGAAATGAAATTCCTAATATGGCCCTCGAGTGGACCAGACCAATACAAATTCATTCTCTGGTATAAACTGAGTTTCCTGTGAAAATTTCAGCAAGATTGATCAACTCTGAGAGGTGGTTTGGACTGATCTGGCATTTTATGACATCCTCGCCACCCACACTCCCTGAACCTGTACTTTGGGCTAGATATGCATTTCTGAAGGAACACACTACTAAAATTAATTCAAGTGGCGACTCCTGTGGGACACAATATGGTTTACAACCTTAAACCTGCCTTACCTGAGAAAATATCAGCCTATCCTGAGACAGCCAGCTGAGGCTGCATTTTCGGCTTCCTGGACCCTATTTCACACATATGACATCACTGGTACACCAGATGTAATCCTGAAACCTGTGCAATCAGATTCAGTGGGTGGCAGGTGATTTTTGGGCCAAGTTTCATGGTTACAGAGCAATATTTAGTACTGGTTTGGGCTGATTTACATCTATTTTGGACCATTTTAACAGCATTATTCGGGTTATATATTTTCTGTTCAGACATGTAATGCTCCAAATGTGCCTAAAATATCCCCCTTTATTGTTAAAACAACCATGAAATTAAATAGGGGCTTCAGACTGGCAATATTGTGATATACCTGACATTCCCCAAATGAGGGGAGGCCAGGGGGCCCCCCACACCCCGGAAATGAAATTCCTAATATGGCCCTCGAGTGGACCAGACCAATACAAATTCATTCTCTGGTATAAACTGAGTTTCCTGTGAAAATTTCAGCAAGATTGATCAACTCTGAGAGGTGGTTTGGACTGATCTGGCATTTTATGACATCCTCGCCACCCACACTCCCTGAACCTGTACTTTGGGCTAGATATGCATTTCTGAAGGAACACACTACTAAAATTAATTCAAGTGGCGACTCCTGTGGGACACAATATGGTTTACAACCTTAAACCTGCCTTACCTGAGAAAATATCAGCCTATCCTGAGACAGCCAGCTGAGGCTGCATTTTCGGCTTCCTGGACCCTATTTCACACATATGACATCACTGGTACACCAGATGTAATCCTGAAACCTGTGCAATCAGATTCAGTGGGTGGCAGGTGATTTTTGGGCCAAGTTTCATGGTTACAGAGCAATATTTAGTACTGGTTTGGGCTGATTTACATCTATTTTGGACCATTTTAACAGCATTATTCGGGTTATATATTTTCTGTTCAGACATGTAATGCTCCAAATGTGCCTAAAATATCCCCCTTTATTGTTAAAACAACCATGAAATTAAATAGGGGCTTCAGACTGGCAATATTGTGATATACCTGACATTCCCCAAATGAGGGGAGGCCAGGGGGCCCCCCCACACCCCGGAAATGAAATTCCTAATATGGCCCTCGAGTGGACCAGACCAATACAAATTCATTCTCTGGTATAAACTGAGTTTCCTGTGAAAATTTCAGCAAGATTGATCAACTCTGAGAGGTGGTTTGGACTGATCTGGCATTTTATGACATCCTCGCCACCCACACTCCCTGAACCTGTACTTTGGGCTAGATATGCATTTCTGAAGGAACACACTACTAAAATTAATTCAAGTGGCGACTCCTGTGGGACACAATATGGTTTACAACCTTAAACCTGCCTTACCTGAGAAAATATCAGCCTATCCTGAGACAGTCAGCTGAGGCTGCATTTTCGGCTTCCTGGACCCTATTTCACACATATGACATCACTGGTACACCAGATGTAATCCTGAAACCTGTGCAATCAGATTCAGTGGGTGGCAGGTGATTTTTGGGCCAAGTTTCATGGTTACAGAGCAATATTTAGTACTGGTTTGGGCTGATTTACATCTATTTTGGACCATTTTAACAGCATTATTCGGGTTATATATTTTCTGTTCAGACATGTAATGCTCCAAATGTGCCTAAAATATCCCCCTTTATTGTTAAAACAACCATGAAATTAAATAGGGGCTTCAGACTGGCAATATTGTGATATACCTGACATTCCCCAAATGAGGGGAGGCCAGGGGGCCCCCCACACCCCGGAAATGAAATTCCTAATATGGCCCTCGAGTGGACCAGACCAATACAAATTCATTCTCTGGTATAAACTGAGTTTCCTGTGAAAATTTCAGCAAGATTGATCAACTCTGAGAGGTGGTTTGGACTGATCTGGCATTTTATGACATCCTCGCCACCCACACTCCCTGAACCTGTACTTTGGGCTAGATATGCATTTCTGAAGGAACACACTACTAAAATTAATTCAAGTGGCGACTCCTGTGGGACACAATATGGTTTACAACCTTAAACCTGCCTTACCTGAGAAAATATCAGCCTATCCTGAGACAGCCAGCTGAGGCTGCATTTTCGGCTTCCTGGACCCTATTTCACACATATGACATCACTGGTACACCAGATGTAATCCTGAAACCTGTGCAATCAGATTCAGTGGGTGGCAGGTGATTTTTGGGCCAAGTTTCATGGTTACAGAGCAATATTTAGTACTGGTTTGGGCTGATTTACATCTATTTTGGACCATTTTAACAGCATTATTCGGGTTATATATTTTCTGTTCAGACATGTAATGCTCCAAATGTGCCTAAAATATCCCCCTTTATTGTTAAAACAACCATGAAATTAAATAGGGGCTTCAGACTGGCAATATTGTGATATACCTGACATTCCCCAAATGAGGGGAGGCCAGGGGGCCCCCCCACACCCCGGAAATGAAATTCCTAATATGGCCCTCGAGTGGACCAGACCAATACAAATTCATTCTCTGGTATAAACTGAGTTTCCTGTGAAAATTTCAGCAAGATTGATCAACTCTGAGAGGTGGTTTGGACTGATCTGGCATTTTATGACATCCTCGCCACCCACACTCCCTGAACCTGTACTTTGGGCTAGATATGCATTTCTGAAGGAACACACTACTAAAATTAATTCAAGTGGCGACTCCTGTGGGACACAATATGGTTTACAACCTTAAACCTGCCTTACCTGAGAAAATATCAGCCTATCCTGAGACAGCCAGCTGAGGCTGCATTTTCGGCTTCCTGGACCCTATTTCACACATATGACATCACTGGTACACCAGATGTAATCCTGAAACCTGTGCAATCAGATTCAGTGGGTGGCAGGTGATTTTTGGGCCAAGTTTCATGGTTACAGAGCAATATTTAGTACTGGTTTGGGCTGATTTACATCTATTTTGGACCATTTTAACAGCATTATTCGGGTTATATATTTTCTGTTCAGACATGTAATGCTCCAAATGTGCCTAAAATATCCCCCTTTATTGTTAAAACAACCATGAAATTAAATAGGGGCTTCAGACTGGCAATATTGTGATATACCTGACATTCCCCAAATGAGGGGAGGCCAGGGGGCCCCCCACACCCCGGAAATGAAATTCCTAATATGGCCCTCGAGTGGACCAGACCAATACAAATTCATTCTCTGGTATAAACTGAGTTTCCTGTGAAAATTTCAGCAAGATTGATCAACTCTGAGAGGTGGTTTGGACTGATCTGGCATTTTATGACATCCTCGCCACCCACACTCCCTGAACCTGTACTTTGGGCTAGATATGCATTTCTGAAGGAACACACTACTAAAATTAATTCAAGTGGCGACTCCTGTGGGACACAATATGGTTTACAACCTTAAACCTGCCTTACCTGAGAAAATATCAGCCTATCCTGAGACAGCCAGCTGAGGCTGCATTTTCGGCTTCCTGGACCCTATTTCACACATATGACATCACTGGTACACCAGATGTAATCCTGAAACCTGTGCAATCAGATTCAGTGGGTGGCAGATGATTTTTGGGCCAAGTTTCATGGTTACAGAGCAATATTTAGTACTGGTTTGGGCTGATTTACATCTATTTTGGACCATTTTAACAGCATTATTCGGGTTATCTATTTTCTGTTCAGACATGTAATGCTCCAAATGTGCCTAAAATATCCCCCTTTATTGTTAAAACAACCATGAAATTAAATAGGGGCTTCAGACTGGCAATATTGTGATATACCTGACATTCCCCAAATGAGGGGAGGCCAGGGGGCCCCCCACACCCCGGAAATGAAATTCCTAATATGGCCCTCGAGTGGACCAGACCAATACAAATTCATTCTCTGGTATAAACTGAGTTTCCTGTGAAAATTGCAGCAAGATTGATCAACTCTGAGAGGTGGTTTGGACTGATCTGGCATTTTATGACATCCTCGCCACCCACACTCCCTGAACCTGTACTTTGGGCTAGATATGCATTTCTGAAGGAACACACTACTAAAATTAATTCAAGTGGCGACTCCTGTGGGACACAATATGGTTTACAACCTTAAACCTGCCTTACCTGAGAAAATATCAGCCTATCCTGAGACAGCCAGCTGAGGCTGCATTTTCGGCTTCCTGGACCCTATTTCACACATATGACATCACTGGTACACCAGATGTAATCCTGAAACCTGTGCAATCAGATTCAGTGGGTGGCAGGTGATTTTTGGGCCAAGTTTCATGGTTACAGAGCAATATTTAGTACTGGTTTGGGCTGATTTACATCTATTTTGGACCATTTTAACAGCATTATTCGGGTTATATATTTTCTGTTCAGACATGTAATGCTCCAAATGTGCCTAAAATATCCCCCTTTATTGTTAAAACAACCATGAAATTAAATAGGGGCTTCAGACTGGCAATATTGTGATATACCTGACATTCCCCAAATGAGGGGAGGCCAGGGGGCCCCCCCACACCCCGGAAATGAAATTCCTAATATGGCCCTCGAGTGGACCAGACCAATACAAATTCATTCTCTGGTATAAACTGAGTTTCCTGTGAAAATTTCAGCAAGATTGATCAACTCTGAGAGGTGGTTTGGACTGATCTGGCATTTTATGACATCCTCGCCACCCACACTCCCTGAACCTGTACTTTGGGCTAGATATGCATTTCTGAAGGAACACACTACTAAAATTAATTCAAGTGGCGACTCCTGTGGGACACAATATGGTTTACAACCTTAAACCTGCCTTACCTGAGAAAATATCAGCCTATCCTGAGACAGCCAGCTGAGGCTGCATTTTCGGCTTCCTGGACCCTATTTCACACATATGACATCACTGGTACACCAGATGTAATCCTGAAACCTGTGCAATCAGATTCAGTGGGTGGCAGGTGATTTTTGGGCCAAGTTTCATGGTTACAGAGCAATATTTAGTACTGGTTTGGGCTGATTTACATCTATTTTGGACCATTTTAACAGCATTATTCGGGTTATATATTTTCTGTTCAGACATGTAATGCTCCAAATGTGCCTAAAATATCCCCCTTTATTGTTAAAACAACCATGAAATTAAATAGGGGCTTCAGACTGGCAATATTGTGATATACCTGACATTCCCCAAATGAGGGGAGGCCAGGGGGCCCCCCACACCCCGGAAATGAAATTCCTAATATGGCCCTCGAGTGGACCAGACCAATACAAATTCATTCTCTGGTATAAACTGAGTTTCCTGTGAAAATTTCAGCAAGATTGATCAACTCTGAGAGGTGGTTTGGACTGATCTGGCATTTTATGACATCCTCGCCACCCACACTCCCTGAACCTGTACTTTGGGCTAGATATGCATTTCTGAAGGAACACACTACTAAAATTAATTCAAGTGGCGACTCCTGTGGGACACAATATGGTTTACAACCTTAAACCTGCCTTACCTGAGAAAATATCAGCCTATCCTGAGACAGCCAGCTGAGGCTGCATTTTCGGCTTCCTGGACCCTATTTCACACATATGACATCACTGGTACACCAGATGTAATCCTGAAACCTGTGCAATCAGATTCAGTGGGTGGCAGATGATTTTTGGGCCAAGTTTCATGGTTACAGAGCAATATTTAGTACTGGTTTGGGCTGATTTACATCTATTTTGGACCATTTTAACAGCATTATTCGGGTTATCTATTTTCTGTTCAGACATGTAATGCTCCAAATGTGCCTAAAATATCCCCCTTTATTGTTAAAACAACCATGAAATTAAATAGGGGCTTCAGACTGGCAATATTGTGATATACCTGACATTCCCCAAATGAGGGGAGGCCAGGGGGCCCCCCACACCCCGGAAATGAAATTCCTAATATGGCCCTCGAGTGGACCAGACCAATACAAATTCATTCTCTGGTATAAACTGAGTTTCCTGTGAAAATTGCAGCAAGATTGATCAACTCTGAGAGGTGGTTTGGACTGATCTGGCATTTTATGACATCCTCGCCACCCACACTCCCTGAACCTGTACTTTGGGCTAGATATGCATTTCTGAAGGAACACACTACTAAAATTAATTCAAGTGGCGACTCCTGTGGGACACAATATGGTTTACAACCTTAAACCTGCCTTACCTGAGAAAATATCAGCCTATCCTGAGACAGCCAGCTGAGGCTGCATTTTCGGCTTCCTGGACCCTATTTCACACATATGACATCACTGGTACACCAGATGTAATCCTGAAACCTGTGCAATCAGATTCAGTGGGTGGCAGGTGATTTTTGGGCCAAGTTTCATGGTTACAGAGCAATATTTAGTACTGGTTTGGGCTGATTTACATCTATTTTGGACCATTTTAACAGCATTATTCGGGTTATATATTTTCTGTTCAGACATGTAATGCTCCAAATGTGCCTAAAATATCCCCCTTTATTGTTAAAACAACCATGAAATTAAATAGGGGCTTCAGACTGGCAATATTGTGATATACCTGACATTCCCCAAATGAGGGGAGGCCAGGGGGCCCCCCCACACCCCGGAAATGAAATTCCTAATATGGCCCTCGAGTGGACCAGACCAATACAAATTCATTCTCTGGTATAAACTGAGTTTCCTGTGAAAATTTCAGCAAGATTGATCAACTCTGAGAGGTGGTTTGGACTGATCTGGCATTTTATGACATCCTCGCCACCCACACTCCCTGAACCTGTACTTTGGGCTAGATATGCATTTCTGAAGGAACACACTACTAAAATTAATTCAAGTGGCGACTCCTGTGGGACACAATATGGTTTACAACCTTAAACCTGCCTTACCTGAGAAAATATCAGCCTATCCTGAGACAGCCAGCTGAGGCTGCATTTTCGGCTTCCTGGACCCTATTTCACACATATGACATCACTGGTACACCAGATGTAATCCTGAAACCTGTGCAATCAGATTCAGTGGGTGGCAGGTGATTTTTGGGCCAAGTTTCATGGTTACAGAGCAATATTTAGTACTGGTTTGGGCTGATTTACATCTATTTTGGACCATTTTAACAGCATTATTCGGGTTATATATTTTCTGTTCAGACATGTAATGCTCCAAATGTGCCTAAAATATCCCCCTTTATTGTTAAAACAACCATGAAATTAAATAGGGGCTTCAGACTGGCAATATTGTGATATACCTGACATTCCCCAAATGAGGGGAGGCCAGGGGGCCCCCCACACCCCGGAAATGAAATTCCTAATATGGCCCTCGAGTGGACCAGACCAATACAAATTCATTCTCTGGTATAAACTGAGTTTCCTGTGAAAATTTCAGCAAGATTGATCAACTCTGAGAGGTGGTTTGGACTGATCTGGCATTTTATGACATCCTCGCCACCCACACTCCCTGAACCTGTACTTTGGGCTAGATATGCATTTCTGAAGGAACACACTACTAAAATTAATTCAAGTGGCGACTCCTGTGGGACACAATATGGTTTACAACCTTAAACCTGCCTTACCTGAGAAAATATCAGCCTATCCTGAGACAGCCAGCTGAGGCTGCATTTTCGGCTTCCTGGACCCTATTTCACACATATGACATCACTGGTACACCAGATGTAATCCTGAAACCTGTGCAATCAGATTCAGTGGGTGGCAGGTGATTTTTGGGCCAAGTTTCATGGTTACAGAGCAATATTTAGTACTGGTTTGGGCTGATTTACATCTATTTTGGACCATTTTAACAGCATTATTCGGGTTATATATTTTCTGTTCAGACATGTAATGCTCCAAATGTGCCTAAAATATCCCCCTTTATTGTTAAAACAACCATGAAATTAAATAGGGGCTTCAGACTGGCAATATTGTGATATACCTGACATTCCCCAAATGAGGGGAGGCCAGGGGGCCCCCCCACACCCCGGAAATGAAATTCCTAATATGGCCCTCGAGTGGACCAGACCAATACAAATTCATTCTCTGGTATAAACTGAGTTTCCTGTGAAAATTTCAGCAAGATTGATCAACTCTGAGAGGTGGTTTGGACTGATCTGGCATTTTATGACATCCTCGCCACCCACACTCCCTGAACCTGTACTTTGGGCTAGATATGCATTTCTGAAGGAACACACTACTAAAATTAATTCAAGTGGCGACTCCTGTGGGACACAATATGGTTTACAACCTTAAACCTGCCTTACCTGAGAAAATATCAGCCTATCCTGAGACAGCCAGCTGAGGCTGCATTTTCGGCTTCCTGGACCCTATTTCACACATATGACATCACTGGTACACCAGATGTAATCCTGAAACCTGTGCAATCAGATTCAGTGGGTGGCAGGTGATTTTTGGGCCAAGTTTCATGGTTACAGAGCAATATTTAGTACTGGTTTGGGCTGATTTACATCTATTTTGGACCATTTTAACAGCATTATTCGGGTTATATATTTTCTGTTCAGACATGTAATGCTCCAAATGTGCCTAAAATATCCCCCTTTATTGTTAAAACAACCATGAAATTAAATAGGGGCTTCAGACTGGCAATATTGTGATATACCTGACATTCCCCAAATGAGGGGAGGCCAGGGGGCCCCCCACACCCCGGAAATGAAATTCCTAATATGGCCCTCGAGTGGACCAGACCAATACAAATTCATTCTCTGGTATAAACTGAGTTTCCTGTGAAAATTTCAGCAAGATTGATCAACTCTGAGAGGTGGTTTGGACTGATCTGGCATTTTATGACATCCTCGCCACCCACACTCCCTGAACCTGTACTTTGGGCTAGATATGCATTTCTGAAGGAACACACTACTAAAATTAATTCAAGTGGCGACTCCTGTGGGACACAATATGGTTTACAACCTTAAACCTGCCTTACCTGAGAAAATATCAGCCTATCCTGAGACAGCCAGCTGAGGCTGCATTTTCGGCTTCCTGGACCCTATTTCACACATATGACATCACTGGTACACCAGATGTAATCCTGAAACCTGTGCAATCAGATTCAGTGGGTGGCAGATGATTTTTGGGCCAAGTTTCATGGTTACAGAGCAATATTTAGTACTGGTTTGGGCTGATTTACATCTATTTTGGACCATTTTAACAGCATTATTCGGGTTATCTATTTTCTGTTCAGACATGTAATGCTCCAAATGTGCCTAAAATATCCCCCTTTATTGTTAAAACAACCATGAAATTAAATAGGGGCTTCAGACTGGCAATATTGTGATATACCTGACATTCCCCAAATGAGGGGAGGCCAGGGGGCCCCCCACACCCCGGAAATGAAATTCCTAATATGGCCCTCGAGTGGACCAGACCAATACAAATTCATTCTCTGGTATAAACTGAGTTTCCTGTGAAAATTGCAGCAAGATTGATCAACTCTGAGAGGTGGTTTGGACTGATCTGGCATTTTATGACATCCTCGCCACCCACACTCCCTGAACCTGTACTTTGGGCTAGATATGCATTTCTGAAGGAACACACTACTAAAATTAATTCAAGTGGCGACTCCTGTGGGACACAATATGGTTTACAACCTTAAACCTGCCTTACCTGAGAAAATATCAGCCTATCCTGAGACAGCCAGCTGAGGCTGCATTTTCGGCTTCCTGGACCCTATTTCACACATATGACATCACTGGTACACCAGATGTAATCCTGAAACCTGTGCAATCAGATTCAGTGGGTGGCAGGTGATTTTTGGGCCAAGTTTCATGGTTACAGAGCAATATTTAGTACTGGTTTGGGCTGATTTACATCTATTTTGGACCATTTTAACAGCATTATTCGGGTTATATATTTTCTGTTCAGACATGTAATGCTCCAAATGTGCCTAAAATATCCCCCTTTATTGTTAAAACAACCATGAAATTAAATAGGGGCTTCAGACTGGCAATATTGTGATATACCTGACATTCCCCAAATGAGGGGAGGCCAGGGGGCCCCCCACACCCCGGAAATGAAATTCCTAATATGGCCCTCGAGTGGACCAGACCAATACAAATTCATTCTCTGGTATAAACTGAGTTTCCTGTGAAAATTTCAGCAAGATTGATCAACTCTGAGAGGTGGTTTGGACTGATCTGGCATTTTATGACATCCTCGCCACCCACACTCCCTGAACCTGTACTTTGGGCTAGATATGCATTTCTGAAGGAACACACTACTAAAATTAATTCAAGTGGCGACTCCTGTGGGACACAATATGGTTTACAACCTTAAACCTGCCTTACCTGAGAAAATATCAGCCTATCCTGAGACAGCCAGCTGAGGCTGCATTTTCGGCTTCCTGGACCCTATTTCACACATATGACATCACTGGTACACCAGATGTAATCCTGAAACCTGTGCAATCAGATTCAGTGGGTGGCAGGTGATTTTTGGGCCAAGTTTCATGGTTACAGAGCAATATTTAGTACTGGTTTGGGCTGATTTACATCTATTTTGGACCATTTTAACAGCATTATTCGGGTTATATATTTTCTGTTCAGACATGTAATGCTCCAAATGTGCCTAAAATATCCCCCTTTATTGTTAAAACAACCATGAAATTAAATAGGGGCTTCAGACTGGCAATATTGTGATATACCTGACATTCCCCAAATGAGGGGAGGCCAGGGGGCCCCCCCACACCCCGGAAATGAAATTCCTAATATGGCCCTCGAGTGGACCAGACCAATACAAATTCATTCTCTGGTATAAACTGAGTTTCCTGTGAAAATTTCAGCAAGATTGATCAACTCTGAGAGGTGGTTTGGACTGATCTGGCATTTTATGACATCCTCGCCACCCACACTCCCTGAACCTGTACTTTGGGCTAGATATGCATTTCTGAAGGAACACACTACTAAAATTAATTCAAGTGGCGACTCCTGTGGGACACAATATGGTTTACAACCTTAAACCTGCCTTACCTGAGAAAATATCAGCCTATCCTGAGACAGCCAGCTGAGGCTGCATTTTCGGCTTCCTGGACCCTATTTCACACATATGACATCACTGGTACACCAGATGTAATCCTGAAACCTGTGCAATCAGATTCAGTGGGTGGCAGGTGATTTTTGGGCCAAGTTTCATGGTTACAGAGCAATATTTAGTACTGGTTTGGGCTGATTTACATCTATTTTGGACCATTTTAACAGCATTATTCGGGTTATATATTTTCTGTTCAGACATGTAATGCTCCAAATGTGCCTAAAATATCCCCCTTTATTGTTAAAACAACCATGAAATTAAATAGGGGCTTCAGACTGGCAATATTGTGATATACCTGACATTCCCCAAATGAGGGGAGGCCAGGGGGCCCCCCACACCCCGGAAATGAAATTCCTAATATGGCCCTCGAGTGGACCAGACCAATACAAATTCATTCTCTGGTATAAACTGAGTTTCCTGTGAAAATTTCAGCAAGATTGATCAACTCTGAGAGGTGGTTTGGACTGATCTGGCATTTTATGACATCCTCGCCACCCACACTCCCTGAACCTGTACTTTGGGCTAGATATGCATTTCTGAAGGAACACACTACTAAAATTAATTCAAGTGGCGACTCCTGTGGGACACAATATGGTTTACAACCTTAAACCTGCCTTACCTGAGAAAATATCAGCCTATCCTGAGACAGCCAGCTGAGGCTGCATTTTCGGCTTCCTGGACCCTATTTCACACATATGACATCACTGGTACACCAGATGTAATCCTGAAACCTGTGCAATCAGATTCAGTGGGTGGCAGGTGATTTTTGGGCCAAGTTTCATGGTTACAGAGCAATATTTAGTACTGGTTTGGGCTGATTTACATCTATTTTGGACCATTTTAACAGCATTATTCGGGTTATATATTTTCTGTTCAGACATGTAATGCTCCAAATGTGCCTAAAATATCCCCCTTTATTGTTAAAACAACCATGAAATTAAATAGGGGCTTCAGACTGGCAATATTGTGATATACCTGACATTCCCCAAATGAGGGGAGGCCAGGGGGCCCCCCCACACCCCGGAAATGAAATTCCTAATATGGCCCTCGAGTGGACCAGACCAATACAAATTCATTCTCTGGTATAAACTGAGTTTCCTGTGAAAATTTCAGCAAGATTGATCAACTCTGAGAGGTGGTTTGGACTGATCTGGCATTTTATGACATCCTCGCCACCCACACTCCCTGAACCTGTACTTTGGGCTAGATATGCATTTCTGAAGGAACACACTACTAAAATTAATTCAAGTGGCGACTCCTGTGGGACACAATATGGTTTACAACCTTAAACCTGCCTTACCTGAGAAAATATCAGCCTATCCTGAGACAGCCAGCTGAGGCTGCATTTTCGGCTTCCTGGACCCTATTTCACACATATGACATCACTGGTACACCAGATGTAATCCTGAAACCTGTGCAATCAGATTCAGTGGGTGGCAGGTGATTTTTGGGCCAAGTTTCATGGTTACAGAGCAATATTTAGTACTGGTTTGGGCTGATTTACATCTATTTTGGACCATTTTAACAGCATTATTCGGGTTATATATTTTCTGTTCAGACATGTAATGCTCCAAATGTGCCTAAAATATCCCCCTTTATTGTTAAAACAACCATGAAATTAAATAGGGGCTTCAGACTGGCAATATTGTGATATACCTGACATTCCCCAAATGAGGGGAGGCCAGGGGGCCCCCCACACCCCGGAAATGAAATTCCTAATATGGCCCTCGAGTGGACCAGACCAATACAAATTCATTCTCTGGTATAAACTGAGTTTCCTGTGAAAATTGCAGCAAGATTGATCAACTCTGAGAGGTGGTTTGGACTGATCTGGCATTTTATGACATCCTCGCCACCCACACTCCCTGAACCTGTACTTTGGGCTAGATATGCATTTCTGAAGGAACACACTACTAAAATTAATTCAAGTGGCGACTCCTGTGGGACACAATATGGTTTACAACCTTAAACCTGCCTTACCTGAGAAAATATCAGCCTATCCTGAGACAGCCAGCTGAGGCTGCATTTTCGGCTTCCTGGACCCTATTTCACACATATGACATCACTGGTACACCAGATGTAATCCTGAAACCTGTGCAATCAGATTCAGTGGGTGGCAGGTGATTTTTGGGCCAAGTTTCATGGTTACAGAGCAATATTTAGTACTGGTTTGGGCTGATTTACATCTATTTTGGACCATTTTAACAGCATTATTCGGGTTATATATTTTCTGTTCAGACATGTAATGCTCCAAATGTGCCTAAAATATCCCCCTTTATTGTTAAAACAACCATGAAATTAAATAGGGGCTTCAGACTGGCAATATTGTGATATACCTGACATTCCCCAAATGAGGGGAGGCCAGGGGGCCCCCCACACCCCGGAAATGAAATTCCTAATATGGCCCTCGAGTGGACCAGACCAATACAAATTCATTCTCTGGTATAAACTGAGTTTCCTGTGAAAATTTCAGCAAGATTGATCAACTCTGAGAGGTGGTTTGGACTGATCTGGCATTTTATGACATCCTCGCCACCCACACTCCCTGAACCTGTACTTTGGGCTAGATATGCATTTCTGAAGGAACACACTACTAAAATTAATTCAAGTGGCGACTCCTGTGGGACACAATATGGTTTACAACCTTAAACCTGCCTTACCTGAGAAAATATCAGCCTATCCTGAGACAGCCAGCTGAGGCTGCATTTTCGGCTTCCTGGACCCTATTTCACACATATGACATCACTGGTACACCAGATGTAATCCTGAAACCTGTGCAATCAGATTCAGTGGGTGGCAGATGATTTTTGGGCCAAGTTTCATGGTTACAGAGCAATATTTAGTACTGGTTTGGGCTGATTTACATCTATTTTGGACCATTTTAACAGCATTATTCGGGTTATCTATTTTCTGTTCAGACATGTAATGCTCCAAATGTGCCTAAAATATCCCCCTTTATTGTTAAAACAACCATGAAATTAAATAGGGGCTTCAGACTGGCAATATTGTGATATACCTGACATTCCCCAAATGAGGGGAGGCCAGGGGGCCCCCCACACCCCGGAAATGAAATTCCTAATATGGCCCTCGAGTGGACCAGACCAATACAAATTCATTCTCTGGTATAAACTGAGTTTCCTGTGAAAATTTCAGCAAGATTGATCAACTCTGAGAGGTGGTTTGGACTGATCTGGCATTTTATGACATCCTCGCCACCCACACTCCCTGAACCTGTACTTTGGGCTAGATATGCATTTCTGAAGGAACACACTACTAAAATTAATTCAAGTGGCGACTCCTGTGGGACACAATATGGTTTACAACCTTAAACCTGCCTTACCTGAGAAAATATCAGCCTATCCTGAGACAGCCAGCTGAGGCTGCATTTTCGGCTTCCTGGACCCTATTTCACACATATGACATCACTGGTACACCAGATGTAATCCTGAAACCTGTACAATCAGATTCAGTGGGTGGCAGGTGATTTTTGGGCCAAGTTTCATGGTTACAGAGCAATATTTAGTACTGGTTTGGGCTGATTTACATCTATTTTGGACCATTTTAACAGCATTATTCGGGTTATATATTTTCTGTTCAGACATGTAATGCTCCAAATGTGCCTAAAATATCCCCCTTTATTGTTAAAACAACCATGAAATTAAATAGGGGCTTCAGACTGGCAATATTGTGATATACCTGACATTCCCCAAATGAGGGGAGGCCAGGGGGCCCCCCACACCCCGGAAATGAAATTCCTAATATGGCCCTCGAGTGGACCAGACCAATACAAATTCATTCTCTGGTATAAACTGAGTTTCCTGTGAAAATTTCAGCAAGATTGATCAACTCTGAGAGGTGGTTTGGACTGATCTGGCATTTTATGACATCCTCGCCACCCACACTCCCTGAACCTGTACTTTGGGCTAGATATGCATTTCTGAAGGAACACACTACTAAAATTAATTCAAGTGGCGACTCCTGTGGGACACAATATGGTTTACAACCTTAAACCTGCCTTACCTGAGAAAATATCAGCCTATCCTGAGACAGCCAGCTGAGGCTGCATTTTCGGCTTCCTGGACCCTATTTCACACATATGACATCACTGGTACACCAGATGTAATCCTGAAACCTGTGCAATCAGATTCAGTGGGTGGCAGGTGATTTTTGGGCCAAGTTTCATGGTTACAGAGCAATATTTAGTACTGGTTTGGGCTGATTTACATCTATTTTGGACCATTTTAACAGCATTATTCGGGTTATATATTTTCTGTTCAGACATGTAATGCTCCAAATGTGCCTAAAATATCCCCCTTTATTGTTAAAACAACCATGAAATTAAATAGGGGCTTCAGACTGGCAATATTGTGATATACCTGACATTCCCCAAATGAGGGGAGGCCAGGGGGCCCCCCCACACCCCGGAAATGAAATTCCTAATATGGCCCTCGAGTGGACCAGACCAATACAAATTCATTCTCTGGTATAAACTGAGTTTCCTGTGAAAATTTCAGCAAGATTGATCAACTCTGAGAGGTGGTTTGGACTGATCTGGCATTTTATGACATCCTCGCCACCCACACTCCCTGAACCTGTACTTTGGGCTAGATATGCATTTCTGAAGGAACACACTACTAAAATTAATTCAAGTGGCGACTCCTGTGGGACACAATATGGTTTACAACCTTAAACCTGCCTTACCTGAGAAAATATCAGCCTATCCTGAGACAGCCAGCTGAGGCTGCATTTTCGGCTTCCTGGACCCTATTTCACACATATGACATCACTGGTACACCAGATGTAATCCTGAAACCTGTGCAATCAGATTCAGTGGGTGGCAGGTGATTTTTGGGCCAAGTTTCATGGTTACAGAGCAATATTTAGTACTGGTTTGGGCTGATTTACATCTATTTTGGACCATTTTAACAGCATTATTCGGGTTATATATTTTCTGTTCAGACATGTAATGCTCCAAATGTGCCTAAAATATCCCCCTTTATTGTTAAAACAACCATGAAATTAAATAGGGGCTTCAGACTGGCAATATTGTGATATACCTGACATTCCCCAAATGAGGGGAGGCCAGGGGGCCCCCCACACCCCGGAAATGAAATTCCTAATATGGCCCTCGAGTGGACCAGACCAATACAAATTCATTCTCTGGTATAAACTGAGTTTCCTGTGAAAATTTCAGCAAGATTGATCAACTCTGAGAGGTGGTTTGGACTGATCTGGCATTTTATGACATCCTCGCCACCCACACTCCCTGAACCTGTACTTTGGGCTAGATATGCATTTCTGAAGGAACACACTACTAAAATTAATTCAAGTGGCGACTCCTGTGGGACACAATATGGTTTACAACCTTAAACCTGCCTTACCTGAGAAAATATCAGCCTATCCTGAGACAGCCAGCTGAGGCTGCATTTTCGGCTTCCTGGACCCTATTTCACACATATGACATCACTGGTACACCAGATGTAATCCTGAAACCTGTGCAATCAGATTCAGTGGGTGGCAGGTGATTTTTGGGCCAAGTTTCATGGTTACAGAGCAATATTTAGTACTGGTTTGGGCTGATTTACATCTATTTTGGACCATTTTAACAGCATTATTCGGGTTATATATTTTCTGTTCAGACATGTAATGCTCCAAATGTGCCTAAAATATCCCCCTTTATTGTTAAAACAACCATGAAATTAAATAGGGGCTTCAGACTGGCAATATTGTGATATACCTGACATTCCCCAAATGAGGGGAGGCCAGGGGGCCCCCCCACACCCCGGAAATGAAATTCCTAATATGGCCCTCGAGTGGACCAGACCAATACAAATTCATTCTCTGGTATAAACTGAGTTTCCTGTGAAAATTTCAGCAAGATTGATCAACTCTGAGAGGTGGTTTGGACTGATCTGGCATTTTATGACATCCTCGCCACCCACACTCCCTGAACCTGTACTTTGGGCTAGATATGCATTTCTGAAGGAACACACTACTAAAATTAATTCAAGTGGCGACTCCTGTGGGACACAATATGGTTTACAACCTTAAACCTGCCTTACCTGAGAAAATATCAGCCTATCCTGAGACAGCCAGCTGAGGCTGCATTTTCGGCTTCCTGGACCCTATTTCACACATATGACATCACTGGTACACCAGATGTAATCCTGAAACCTGTGCAATCAGATTCAGTGGGTGGCAGGTGATTTTTGGGCCAAGTTTCATGGTTACAGAGCAATATTTAGTACTGGTTTGGGCTGATTTACATCTATTTTGGACCATTTTAACAGCATTATTCGGGTTATATATTTTCTGTTCAGACATGTAATGCTCCAAATGTGCCTAAAATATCCCCCTTTATTGTTAAAACAACCATGAAATTAAATAGGGGCTTCAGACTGGCAATATTGTGATATACCTGACATTCCCCAAATGAGGGGAGGCCAGGGGGCCCCCCACACCCCGGAAATGAAATTCCTAATATGGCCCTCGAGTGGACCAGACCAATACAAATTCATTCTCTGGTATAAACTGAGTTTCCTGTGAAAATTTCAGCAAGATTGATCAACTCTGAGAGGTGGTTTGGACTGATCTGGCATTTTATGACATCCTCGCCACCCACACTCCCTGAACCTGTACTTTGGGCTAGATATGCATTTCTGAAGGAACACACTACTAAAATTAATTCAAGTGGCGACTCCTGTGGGACACAATATGGTTTACAACCTTAAACCTGCCTTACCTGAGAAAATATCAGCCTATCCTGAGACAGCCAGCTGAGGCTGCATTTTCGGCTTCCTGGACCCTATTTCACACATATGACATCACTGGTACACCAGATGTAATCCTGAAACCTGTGCAATCAGATTCAGTGGGTGGCAGATGATTTTTGGGCCAAGTTTCATGGTTACAGAGCAATATTTAGTACTGGTTTGGGCTGATTTACATCTATTTTGGACCATTTTAACAGCATTATTCGGGTTATCTATTTTCTGTTCAGACATGTAATGCTCCAAATGTGCCTAAAATATCCCCCTTTATTGTTAAAACAACCATGAAATTAAATAGGGGCTTCAGACTGGCAATATTGTGATATACCTGACATTCCCCAAATGAGGGGAGGCCAGGGGGCCCCCCACACCCCGGAAATGAAATTCCTAATATGGCCCTCGAGTGGACCAGACCAATACAAATTCATTCTCTGGTATAAACTGAGTTTCCTGTGAAAATTGCAGCAAGATTGATCAACTCTGAGAGGTGGTTTGGACTGATCTGGCATTTTATGACATCCTCGCCACCCACACTCCCTGAACCTGTACTTTGGGCTAGATATGCATTTCTGAAGGAACACACTACTAAAATTAATTCAAGTGGCGACTCCTGTGGGACACAATATGGTTTACAACCTTAAACCTGCCTTACCTGAGAAAATATCAGCCTATCCTGAGACAGCCAGCTGAGGCTGCATTTTCGGCTTCCTGGACCCTATTTCACACATATGACATCACTGGTACACCAGATGTAATCCTGAAACCTGTGCAATCAGATTCAGTGGGTGGCAGGTGATTTTTGGGCCAAGTTTCATGGTTACAGAGCAATATTTAGTACTGGTTTGGGCTGATTTACATCTATTTTGGACCATTTTAACAGCATTATTCGGGTTATATATTTTCTGTTCAGACATGTAATGCTCCAAATGTGCCTAAAATATCCCCCTTTATTGTTAAAACAACCATGAAATTAAATAGGGGCTTCAGACTGGCAATATTGTGATATACCTGACATTCCCCAAATGAGGGGAGGCCAGGGGGCCCCCCACACCCCGGAAATGAAATTCCTAATATGGCCCTCGAGTGGACCAGACCAATACAAATTCATTCTCTGGTATAAACTGAGTTTCCTGTGAAAATTTCAGCAAGATTGATCAACTCTGAGAGGTGGTTTGGACTGATCTGGCATTTTATGACATCCTCGCCACCCACACTCCCTGAACCTGTACTTTGGGCTAGATATGCATTTCTGAAGGAACACACTACTAAAATTAATTCAAGTGGCGACTCCTGTGGGACACAATATGGTTTACAACCTTAAACCTGCCTTACCTGAGAAAATATCAGCCTATCCTGAGACAGCCAGCTGAGGCTGCATTTTCGGCTTCCTGGACCCTATTTCACACATATGACATCACTGGTACACCAGATGTAATCCTGAAACCTGTGCAATCAGATTCAGTGGGTGGCAGATGATTTTTGGGCCAAGTTTCATGGTTACAGAGCAATATTTAGTACTGGTTTGGGCTGATTTACATCTATTTTGGACCATTTTAACAGCATTATTCGGGTTATCTATTTTCTGTTCAGACATGTAATGCTCCAAATGTGCCTAAAATATCCCCCTTTATTGTTAAAACAACCATGAAATTAAATAGGGGCTTCAGACTGGCAATATTGTGATATACCTGACATTCCCCAAATGAGGGGAGGCCAGGGGGCCCCCCACACCCCGGAAATGAAATTCCTAATATGGCCCTCGAGTGGACCAGACCAATACAAATTCATTCTCTGGTATAAACTGAGTTTCCTGTGAAAATTTCAGCAAGATTGATCAACTCTGAGAGGTGGTTTGGACTGATCTGGCATTTTATGACATCCTCGCCACCCACACTCCCTGAACCTGTACTTTGGGCTAGATATGCATTTCTGAAGGAACACACTACTAAAATTAATTCAAGTGGCGACTCCTGTGGGACACAATATGGTTTACAACCTTAAACCTGCCTTACCTGAGAAAATATCAGCCTATCCTGAGACAGCCAGCTGAGGCTGCATTTTCGGCTTCCTGGACCCTATTTCACACATATGACATCACTGGTACACCAGATGTAATCCTGAAACCTGTACAATCAGATTCAGTGGGTGGCAGGTGATTTTTGGGCCAAGTTTCATGGTTACAGAGCAATATTTAGTACTGGTTTGGGCTGATTTACATCTATTTTGGACCATTTTAACAGCATTATTCGGGTTATATATTTTCTGTTCAGACATGTAATGCTCCAAATGTGCCTAAAATATCCCCCTTTATTGTTAAAACAACCATGAAATTAAATAGGGGCTTCAGACTGGCAATATTGTGATATACCTGACATTCCCCAAATGAGGGGAGGCCAGGGGGCCCCCCACACCCCGGAAATGAAATTCCTAATATGGCCCTCGAGTGGACCAGACCAATACAAATTCATTCTCTGGTATAAACTGAGTTTCCTGTGAAAATTTCAGCAAGATTGATCAACTCTGAGAGGTGGTTTGGACTGATCTGGCATTTTATGACATCCTCGCCACCCACACTCCCTGAACCTGTACTTTGGGCTAGATATGCATTTCTGAAGGAACACACTACTAAAATTAATTCAAGTGGCGACTCCTGTGGGACACAATATGGTTTACAACCTTAAACCTGCCTTACCTGAGAAAATATCAGCCTATCCTGAGACAGCCAGCTGAGGCTGCATTTTCGGCTTCCTGGACCCTATTTCACACATATGACATCACTGGTACACCAGATGTAATCCTGAAACCTGTGCAATCAGATTCAGTGGGTGGCAGGTGATTTTTGGGCCAAGTTTCATGGTTACAGAGCAATATTTAGTACTGGTTTGGGCTGATTTACATCTATTTTGGACCATTTTAACAGCATTATTCGGGTTATATATTTTCTGTTCAGACATGTAATGCTCCAAATGTGCCTAAAATATCCCCCTTTATTGTTAAAACAACCATGAAATTAAATAGGGGCTTCAGACTGGCAATATTGTGATATACCTGACATTCCCCAAATGAGGGGAGGCCAGGGGGCCCCCCCACACCCCGGAAATGAAATTCCTAATATGGCCCTCGAGTGGACCAGACCAATACAAATTCATTCTCTGGTATAAACTGAGTTTCCTGTGAAAATTTCAGCAAGATTGATCAACTCTGAGAGGTGGTTTGGACTGATCTGGCATTTTATGACATCCTCGCCACCCACACTCCCTGAACCTGTACTTTGGGCTAGATATGCATTTCTGAAGGAACACACTACTAAAATTAATTCAAGTGGCGACTCCTGTGGGACACAATATGGTTTACAACCTTAAACCTGCCTTACCTGAGAAAATATCAGCCTATCCTGAGACAGCCAGCTGAGGCTGCATTTTCGGCTTCCTGGACCCTATTTCACACATATGACATCACTGGTACACCAGATGTAATCCTGAAACCTGTGCAATCAGATTCAGTGGGTGGCAGGTGATTTTTGGGCCAAGTTTCATGGTTACAGAGCAATATTTAGTACTGGTTTGGGCTGATTTACATCTATTTTGGACCATTTTAACAGCATTATTCGGGTTATATATTTTCTGTTCAGACATGTAATGCTCCAAATGTGCCTAAAATATCCCCCTTTATTGTTAAAACAACCATGAAATTAAATAGGGGCTTCAGACTGGCAATATTGTGATATACCTGACATTCCCCAAATGAGGGGAGGCCAGGGGGCCCCCCACACCCCGGAAATGAAATTCCTAATATGGCCCTCGAGTGGACCAGACCAATACAAATTCATTCTCTGGTATAAACTGAGTTTCCTGTGAAAATTTCAGCAAGATTGATCAACTCTGAGAGGTGGTTTGGACTGATCTGGCATTTTATGACATCCTCGCCACCCACACTCCCTGAACCTGTACTTTGGGCTAGATATGCATTTCTGAAGGAACACACTACTAAAATTAATTCAAGTGGCGACTCCTGTGGGACACAATATGGTTTACAACCTTAAACCTGCCTTACCTGAGAAAATATCAGCCTATCCTGAGACAGCCAGCTGAGGCTGCATTTTCGGCTTCCTGGACCCTATTTCACACATATGACATCACTGGTACACCAGATGTAATCCTGAAACCTGTGCAATCAGATTCAGTGGGTGGCAGGTGATTTTTGGGCCAAGTTTCATGGTTACAGAGCAATATTTAGTACTGGTTTGGGCTGATTTACATCTATTTTGGACCATTTTAACAGCATTATTCGGGTTATATATTTTCTGTTCAGACATGTAATGCTCCAAATGTGCCTAAAATATCCCCCTTTATTGTTAAAACAACCATGAAATTAAATAGGGGCTTCAGACTGGCAATATTGTGATATACCTGACATTCCCCAAATGAGGGGAGGCCAGGGGGCCCCCCCACACCCCGGAAATGAAATTCCTAATATGGCCCTCGAGTGGACCAGACCAATACAAATTCATTCTCTGGTATAAACTGAGTTTCCTGTGAAAATTTCAGCAAGATTGATCAACTCTGAGAGGTGGTTTGGACTGATCTGGCATTTTATGACATCCTCGCCACCCACACTCCCTGAACCTGTACTTTGGGCTAGATATGCATTTCTGAAGGAACACACTACTAAAATTAATTCAAGTGGCGACTCCTGTGGGACACAATATGGTTTACAACCTTAAACCTGCCTTACCTGAGAAAATATCAGCCTATCCTGAGACAGCCAGCTGAGGCTGCATTTTCGGCTTCCTGGACCCTATTTCACACATATGACATCACTGGTACACCAGATGTAATCCTGAAACCTGTGCAATCAGATTCAGTGGGTGGCAGGTGATTTTTGGGCCAAGTTTC
This sequence comes from Sabellastarte sp. h YS-2021, assembly GCA_964017235.1. Classification (NCBI taxonomy): domain Eukaryota; kingdom Metazoa; phylum Annelida; class Polychaeta; order Sabellida; family Sabellidae; genus Sabellastarte; species Sabellastarte sp. h YS-2021. Next base: position 25,921,279 of record OZ024934.1, read on the forward strand.
ATGGTTACAGAGCAATATTTAGTACTGGTTTGGGCTGATTTACATCTATTTTGGACCATTTTAACAGCATTATTCGGGTTATCTATTTTCTGTTCAGACATGTAATGCTCCAAATGTGCCTAAAATATCCCCCTTTATTGTTAAAACAACCATGAAATTAAATAGGGGCTTCAGACTGGCAATATTGTGATATACCTGACATTCCCCAAATGAGGGGAGGCCAGGGGGCCCCCCACACCCCGGAAATGAAATTCCTAATATGGCCCTCGAGTGGACCAGACCAATACAAATTCATTCTCTGGTATAAACTGAGTTTCCTGTGAAAATTTCAGCAAGATTGATCAACTCTGAGAGGTGGTTTGGACTGATCTGGCATTTTATGACATCCTCGCCACCCACACTCCCTGAACCTGTACTTTGGGCTAGATATGCATTTCTGAAGGAACACACTACTAAAATTAATTCAAGTGGCGACTCCTGTGGGACACAATATGGTTTACAACCTTAAACCTGCCTTACCTGAGAAAATATCAGCCTATCCTGAGACAGCCAGCTGAGGCTGCATTTTCGGCTTCCTGGACCCTATTTCACACATATGACATCACTGGTACACCAGATGTAATCCTGAAACCTGTACAATCAGATTCAGTGGGTGGCAGGTGATTTTTGGGCCAAGTTTCATGGTTACAGAGCAATATTTAGTACTGGTTTGGGCTGATTTACATCTATTTTGGACCATTTTAACAGCATTATTCGGGTTATATATTTTCTGTTCAGACATGTAATGCTCCAAATGTGCCTAAAATATCCCCCTTTATTGTTAAAACAACCATGAAATTAAATAGGGGCTTCAGACTGGCAATATTGTGATATACCTGACATTCCCCAAATGAGGGGAGGCCAGGGGGCCCCCCACACCCCGGAAATGAAATTCCTAATATGGCCCTCGAGTGGACCAGACCAATACAAATTCATTCTCTGGTATAAACTGAGTTTCCTGTGAAAATTTCAGCAAGATTGATCAACTCTGAGAGGTGGTTTGGACTGATCTGGCATTTTATGACATCCTCGCCACCCACACTCCCTGAACCTGTACTTTGGGCTAGATATGCATTTCTGAAGGAACACACTACTAAAATTAATTCAAGTGGCGACTCCTGTGGGACACAATATGGTTTACAACCTTAAACCTGCCTTACCTGAGAAAATATCAGCCTATCCTGAGACAGCCAGCTGAGGCTGCATTTTCGGCTTCCTGGACCCTATTTCACACATATGACATCACTGGTACACCAGATGTAATCCTGAAACCTGTGCAATCAGATTCAGTGGGTGGCAGGTGATTTTTGGGCCAAGTTTCATGGTTACAGAGCAATATTTAGTACTGGTTTGGGCTGATTTACATCTATTTTGGACCATTTTAACAGCATTATTCGGGTTATATATTTTCTGTTCAGACATGTAATGCTCCAAATGTGCCTAAAATATCCCCCTTTATTGTTAAAACAACCATGAAATTAAATAGGGGCTTCAGACTGGCAATATTGTGATATACCTGACATTCCCCAAATGAGGGGAGGCCAGGGGGCCCCCCCACACCCCGGAAATGAAATTCCTAATATGGCCCTCGAGTGGACCAGACCAATACAAATTCATTCTCTGGTATAAACTGAGTTTCCTGTGAAAATTTCAGCAAGATTGATCAACTCTGAGAGGTGGTTTGGACTGATCTGGCATTTTATGACATCCTCGCCACCCACACTCCCTGAACCTGTACTTTGGGCTAGATATGCATTTCTGAAGGAACACACTACTAAAATTAATTCAAGTGGCGACTCCTGTGGGACACAATATGGTTTACAACCTTAAACCTGCCTTACCTGAGAAAATATCAGCCTATCCTGAGACAGCCAGCTGAGGCTGCATTTTCGGCTTCCTGGACCCTATTTCACACATATGACATCACTGGTACACCAGATGTAATCCTGAAACCTGTGCAATCAGATTCAGTGGGTGGCAGGTGATTTTTGGGCCAAGTTTCATGGTTACAGAGCAATATTTAGTACTGGTTTGGGCTGATTTACATCTATTTTGGACCATTTTAACAGCATTATTCGGGTTATATATTTTCTGTTCAGACATGTAATGCTCCAAATGTGCCTAAAATATCCCCCTTTATTGTTAAAACAACCATGAAATTAAATAGGGGCTTCAGACTGGCAATATTGTGATATACCTGACATTCCCCAAATGAGGGGAGGCCAGGGGGCCCCCCACACCCCGGAAATGAAATTCCTAATATGGCCCTCGAGTGGACCAGACCAATACAAATTCATTCTCTGGTATAAACTGAGTTTCCTGTGAAAATTTCAGCAAGATTGATCAACTCTGAGAGGTGGTTTGGACTGATCTGGCATTTTATGACATCCTCGCCACCCACACTCCCTGAACCTGTACTTTGGGCTAGATATGCATTTCTGAAGGAACACACTACTAAAATTAATTCAAGTGGCGACTCCTGTGGGACACAATATGGTTTACAACCTTAAACCTGCCTTACCTGAGAAAATATCAGCCTATCCTGAGACAGCCAGCTGAGGCTGCATTTTCGGCTTCCTGGACCCTATTTCACACATATGACATCACTGGTACACCAGATGTAATCCTGAAACCTGTGCAATCAGATTCAGTGGGTGGCAGGTGATTTTTGGGCCAAGTTTCATGGTTACAGAGCAATATTTAGTACTGGTTTGGGCTGATTTACATCTATTTTGGACCATTTTAACAGCATTATTCGGGTTATATATTTTCTGTTCAGACATGTAATGCTCCAAATGTGCCTAAAATATCCCCCTTTATTGTTAAAACAACCATGAAATTAAATAGGGGCTTCAGACTGGCAATATTGTGATATACCTGACATTCCCCAAATGAGGGGAGGCCAGGGGGCCCCCCCACACCCCGGAAATGAAATTCCTAATATGGCCCTCGAGTGGACCAGACCAATACAAATTCATTCTCTGGTATAAACTGAGTTTCCTGTGAAAATTTCAGCAAGATTGATCAACTCTGAGAGGTGGTTTGGACTGATCTGGCATTTTATGACATCCTCGCCACCCACACTCCCTGAACCTGTACTTTGGGCTAGATATGCATTTCTGAAGGAACACACTACTAAAATTAATTCAAGTGGCGACTCCTGTGGGACACAATATGGTTTACAACCTTAAACCTGCCTTACCTGAGAAAATATCAGCCTATCCTGAGACAGCCAGCTGAGGCTGCATTTTCGGCTTCCTGGACCCTATTTCACACATATGACATCACTGGTACACCAGATGTAATCCTGAAACCTGTGCAATCAGATTCAGTGGGTGGCAGGTGATTTTTGGGCCAAGTTTCATGGTTACAGAGCAATATTTAGTACTGGTTTGGGCTGATTTACATCTATTTTGGACCATTTTAACAGCATTATTCGGGTTATATATTTTCTGTTCAGACATGTAATGCTCCAAATGTGCCTAAAATATCCCCCTTTATTGTTAAAACAACCATGAAATTAAATAGGGGCTTCAGACTGGCAATATTGTGATATACCTGACATTCCCCAAATGAGGGGAGGCCAGGGGGCCCCCCACACCCCGGAAATGAAATTCCTAATATGGCCCTCGAGTGGACCAGACCAATACAAATTCATTCTCTGGTATAAACTGAGTTTCCTGTGAAAATTTCAGCAAGATTGATCAACTCTGAGAGGTGGTTTGGACTGATCTGGCATTTTATGACATCCTCGCCACCCACACTCCCTGAACCTGTACTTTGGGCTAGATATGCATTTCTGAAGGAACACACTACTAAAATTAATTCAAGTGGCGACTCCTGTGGGACACAATATGGTTTACAACCTTAAACCTGCCTTACCTGAGAAAATATCAGCCTATCCTGAGACAGCCAGCTGAGGCTGCATTTTCGGCTTCCTGGACCCTATTTCACACATATGACATCACTGGTACACCAGATGTAATCCTGAAACCTGTGCAATCAGATTCAGTGGGTGGCAGATGATTTTTGGGCCAAGTTTCATGGTTACAGAGCAATATTTAGTACTGGTTTGGGCTGATTTACATCTATTTTGGACCATTTTAACAGCATTATTCGGGTTATCTATTTTCTGTTCAGACATGTAATGCTCCAAATGTGCCTAAAATATCCCCCTTTATTGTTAAAACAACCATGAAATTAAATAGGGGCTTCAGACTGGCAATATTGTGATATACCTGACATTCCCCAAATGAGGGGAGGCCAGGGGGCCCCCCACACCCCGGAAATGAAATTCCTAATATGGCCCTCGAGTGGACCAGACCAATACAAATTCATTCTCTGGTATAAACTGAGTTTCCTGTGAAAATTTCAGCAAGATTGATCAACTCTGAGAGGTGGTTTGGACTGATCTGGCATTTTATGACATCCTCGCCACCCACACTCCCTGAACCTGTACTTTGGGCTAGATATGCATTTCTGAAGGAACACACTACTAAAATTAATTCAAGTGGCGACTCCTGTGGGACACAATATGGTTTACAACCTTAAACCTGCCTTACCTGAGAAAATATCAGCCTATCCTGAGACAGCCAGCTGAGGCTGCATTTTCGGCTTCCTGGACCCTATTTCACACATATGACATCACTGGTACACCAGATGTAATCCTGAAACCTGTGCAATCAGATTCAGTGGGTGGCAGATGATTTTTGGGCCAAGTTTCATGGTTACAGAGCAATATTTAGTACTGGTTTGGGCTGATTTACATCTATTTTGGACCATTTTAACAGCATTATTCGGGTTATCTATTTTCTGTTCAGACATGTAATGCTCCAAATGTGCCTAAAATATCCCCCTTTATTGTTAAAACAACCATGAAATTAAATAGGGGCTTCAGACTGGCAATATTGTGATATACCTGACATTCCCCAAATGAGGGGAGGCCAGGGGGCCCCCCACACCCCGGAAATGAAATTCCTAATATGGCCCTCGAGTGGACCAGACCAATACAAATTCATTCTCTGGTATAAACTGAGTTTCCTGTGAAAATTTCAGCAAGATTGATCAACTCTGAGAGGTGGTTTGGACTGATCTGGCATTTTATGACATCCTCGCCACCCACACTCCCTGAACCTGTACTTTGGGCTAGATATGCATTTCTGAAGGAACACACTACTAAAATTAATTCAAGTGGCGACTCCTGTGGGACACAATATGGTTTACAACCTTAAACCTGCCTTACCTGAGAAAATATCAGCCTATCCTGAGACAGCCAGCTGAGGCTGCATTTTCGGCTTCCTGGACCCTATTTCACACATATGACATCACTGGTACACCAGATGTAATCCTGAAACCTGTACAATCAGATTCAGTGGGTGGCAGGTGATTTTTGGGCCAAGTTTCATGGTTACAGAGCAATATTTAGTACTGGTTTGGGCTGATTTACATCTATTTTGGACCATTTTAACAGCATTATTCGGGTTATATATTTTCTGTTCAGACATGTAATGCTCCAAATGTGCCTAAAATATCCCCCTTTATTGTTAAAACAACCATGAAATTAAATAGGGGCTTCAGACTGGCAATATTGTGATATACCTGACATTCCCCAAATGAGGGGAGGCCAGGGGGCCCCCCACACCCCGGAAATGAAATTCCTAATATGGCCCTCGAGTGGACCAGACCAATACAAATTCATTCTCTGGTATAAACTGAGTTTCCTGTGAAAATTTCAGCAAGATTGATCAACTCTGAGAGGTGGTTTGGACTGATCTGGCATTTTATGACATCCTCGCCACCCACACTCCCTGAACCTGTACTTTGGGCTAGATATGCATTTCTGAAGGAACACACTACTAAAATTAATTCAAGTGGCGACTCCTGTGGGACACAATATGGTTTACAACCTTAAACCTGCCTTACCTGAGAAAATATCAGCCTATCCTGAGACAGCCAGCTGAGGCTGCATTTTCGGCTTCCTGGACCCTATTTCACACATATGACATCACTGGTACACCAGATGTAATCCTGAAACCTGTGCAATCAGATTCAGTGGGTGGCAGATGATTTTTGGGCCAAGTTTCATGGTTACAGAGCAATATTTAGTACTGGTTTGGGCTGATTTACATCTATTTTGGACCATTTTAACAGCATTATTCGGGTTATCTATTTTCTGTTCAGACATGTAATGCTCCAAATGTGCCTAAAATATCCCCCTTTATTGTTAAAACAACCATGAAATTAAATAGGGGCTTCAGACTGGCAATATTGTGATATACCTGACATTCCCCAAATGAGGGGAGGCCAGGGGGCCCCCCACACCCCGGAAATGAAATTCCTAATATGGCCCTCGAGTGGACCAGACCAATACAAATTCATTCTCTGGTATAAACTGAGTTTCCTGTGAAAATTGCAGCAAGATTGATCAACTCTGAGAGGTGGTTTGGACTGATCTGGCATTTTATGACATCCTCGCCACCCACACTCCCTGAACCTGTACTTTGGGCTAGATATGCATTTCTGAAGGAACACACTACTAAAATTAATTCAAGTGGCGACTCCTGTGGGACACAATATGGTTTACAACCTTAAACCTGCCTTACCTGAGAAAATATCAGCCTATCCTGAGACAGCCAGCTGAGGCTGCATTTTCGGCTTCCTGGACCCTATTTCACACATATGACATCACTGGTACACCAGATGTAATCCTGAAACCTGTGCAATCAGATTCAGTGGGTGGCAGGTGATTTTTGGGCCAAGTTTCATGGTTACAGAGCAATATTTAGTACTGGTTTGGGCTGATTTACATCTATTTTGGACCATTTTAACAGCATTATTCGGGTTATATATTTTCTGTTCAGACATGTAATGCTCCAAATGTGCCTAAAATATCCCCCTTTATTGTTAAAACAACCATGAAATTAAATAGGGGCTTCAGACTGGCAATATTGTGATATACCTGACATTCCCCAAATGAGGGGAGGCCAGGGGGCCCCCCCACACCCCGGAAATGAAATTCCTAATATGGCCCTCGAGTGGACCAGACCAATACAAATTCATTCTCTGGTATAAACTGAGTTTCCTGTGAAAATTTCAGCAAGATTGATCAACTCTGAGAGGTGGTTTGGACTGATCTGGCATTTTATGACATCCTCGCCACCCACACTCCCTGAACCTGTACTTTGGGCTAGATATGCATTTCTGAAGGAACACACTACTAAAATTAATTCAAGTGGCGACTCCTGTGGGACACAATATGGTTTACAACCTTAAACCTGCCTTACCTGAGAAAATATCAGCCTATCCTGAGACAGCCAGCTGAGGCTGCATTTTCGGCTTCCTGGACCCTATTTCACACATATGACATCACTGGTACACCAGATGTAATCCTGAAACCTGTGCAATCAGATTCAGTGGGTGGCAGGTGATTTTTGGGCCAAGTTTCATGGTTACAGAGCAATATTTAGTACTGGTTTGGGCTGATTTACATCTATTTTGGACCATTTTAACAGCATTATTCGGGTTATATATTTTCTGTTCAGACATGTAATGCTCCAAATGTGCCTAAAATATCCCCCTTTATTGTTAAAACAACCATGAAATTAAATAGGGGCTTCAGACTGGCAATATTGTGATATACCTGACATTCCCCAAATGAGGGGAGGCCAGGGGGCCCCCCACACCCCGGAAATGAAATTCCTAATATGGCCCTCGAGTGGACCAGACCAATACAAATTCATTCTCTGGTATAAACTGAGTTTCCTGTGAAAATTTCAGCAAGATTGATCAACTCTGAGAGGTGGTTTGGACTGATCTGGCATTTTATGACATCCTCGCCACCCACACTCCCTGAACCTGTACTTTGGGCTAGATATGCATTTCTGAAGGAACACACTACTAAAATTAATTCAAGTGGCGACTCCTGTGGGACACAATATGGTTTACAACCTTAAACCTGCCTTACCTGAGAAAATATCAGCCTATCCTGAGACAGCCAGCTGAGGCTGCATTTTCGGCTTCCTGGACCCTATTTCACACATATGACATCACTGGTACACCAGATGTAATCCTGAAACCTGTGCAATCAGATTCAGTGGGTGGCAGATGATTTTTGGGCCAAGTTTCATGGTTACAGAGCAATATTTAGTACTGGTTTGGGCTGATTTACATCTATTTTGGACCATTTTAACAGCATTATTCGGGTTATCTATTTTCTGTTCAGACATGTAATGCTCCAAATGTGCCTAAAATATCCCCCTTTATTGTTAAAACAACCATGAAATTAAATAGGGGCTTCAGACTGGCAATATTGTGATATACCTGACATTCCCCAAATGAGGGGAGGCCAGGGGGCCCCCCACACCCCGGAAATGAAATTCCTAATATGGCCCTCGAGTGGACCAGACCAATACAAATTCATTCTCTGGTATAAACTGAGTTTCCTGTGAAAATTGCAGCAAGATTGATCAACTCTGAGAGGTGGTTTGGACTGATCTGGCATTTTATGACATCCTCGCCACCCACACTCCCTGAACCTGTACTTTGGGCTAGATATGCATTTCTGAAGGAACACACTACTAAAATTAATTCAAGTGGCGACTCCTGTGGGACACAATATGGTTTACAACCTTAAACCTGCCTTACCTGAGAAAATATCAGCCTATCCTGAGACAGCCAGCTGAGGCTGCATTTTCGGCTTCCTGGACCCTATTTCACACATATGACATCACTGGTACACCAGATGTAATCCTGAAACCTGTGCAATCAGATTCAGTGGGTGGCAGATGATTTTTGGGCCAAGTTTCATGGTTACAGAGCAATATTTAGTACTGGTTTGGGCTGATTTACATCTATTTTGGACCATTTTAACAGCATTATTCGGGTTATCTATTTTCTGTTCAGACATGTAATGCTCCAAATGTGCCTAAAATATCCCCCTTTATTGTTAAAACAACCATGAAATTAAATAGGGGCTTCAGACTGGCAATATTGTGATATACCTGACATTCCCCAAATGAGGGGAGGCCAGGGGGCCCCCCACACCCCGGAAATGAAATTCCTAATATGGCCCTCGAGTGGACCAGACCAATACAAATTCATTCTCTGGTATAAACTGAGTTTCCTGTGAAAATTGCAGCAAGATTGATCAACTCTGAGAGGTGGTTTGGACTGATCTGGCATTTTATGACATCCTCGCCACCCACACTCCCTGAACCTGTACTTTGGGCTAGATATGCATTTCTGAAGGAACACACTACTAAAATTAATTCAAGTGGCGACTCCTGTGGGACACAATATGGTTTACAACCTTAAACCTGCCTTACCTGAGAAAATATCAGCCTATCCTGAGACAGCCAGCTGAGGCTGCATTTTCGGCTTCCTGGACCCTATTTCACACATATGACATCACTGGTACACCAGATGTAATCCTGAAACCTGTGCAATCAGATTCAGTGGGTGGCAGGTGATTTTTGGGCCAAGTTTCATGGTTACAGAGCAATATTTAGTACTGGTTTGGGCTGATTTACATCTATTTTGGACCATTTTAACAGCATTATTCGGGTTATATATTTTCTGTTCAGACATGTAATGCTCCAAATGTGCCTAAAATATCCCCCTTTATTGTTAAAACAACCATGAAATTAAATAGGGGCTTCAGACTGGCAATATTGTGATATACCTGACATTCCCCAAATGAGGGGAGGCCAGGGGGCCCCCCACACCCCGGAAATGAAATTCCTAATATGGCCCTCGAGTGGACCAGACCAATACAAATTCATTCTCTGGTATAAACTGAGTTTCCTGTGAAAATTTCAGCAAGATTGATCAACTCTGAGAGGTGGTTTGGACTGATCTGGCATTTTATGACATCCTCGCCACCCACACTCCCTGAACCTGTACTTTGGGCTAGATATGCATTTCTGAAGGAACACACTACTAAAATTAATTCAAGTGGCGACTCCTGTGGGACACAATATGGTTTACAACCTTAAACCTGCCTTACCTGAGAAAATATCAGCCTATCCTGAGACAGCCAGCTGAGGCTGCATTTTCGGCTTCCTGGACCCTATTTCACACATATGACATCACTGGTACACCAGATGTAATCCTGAAACCTGTGCAATCAGATTCAGTGGGTGGCAGATGATTTTTGGGCCAAGTTTCATGGTTACAGAGCAATATTTAGTACTGGTTTGGGCTGATTTACATCTATTTTGGACCATTTTAACAGCATTATTCGGGTTATCTATTTTCTGTTCAGACATGTAATGCTCCAAATGTGCCTAAAATATCCCCCTTTATTGTTAAAACAACCATGAAATTAAATAGGGGCTTCAGACTGGCAATATTGTGATATACCTGACATTCCCCAAATGAGGGGAGGCCAGGGGGCCCCCCACACCCCGGAAATGAAATTCCTAATATGGCCCTCGAGTGGACCAGACCAATACAAATTCATTCTCTGGTATAAACTGAGTTTCCTGTGAAAATTGCAGCAAGATTGATCAACTCTGAGAGGTGGTTTGGACTGATCTGGCATTTTATGACATCCTCGCCACCCACACTCCCTGAACCTGTACTTTGGGCTAGATATGCATTTCTGAAGGAACACACTACTAAAATTAATTCAAGTGGCGACTCCTGTGGGACACAATATGGTTTACAACCTTAAACCTGCCTTACCTGAGAAAATATCAGCCTATCCTGAGACAGCCAGCTGAGGCTGCATTTTCGGCTTCCTGGACCCTATTTCACACATATGACATCACTGGTACACCAGATGTAATCCTGAAACCTGTGCAATCAGATTCAGTGGGTGGCAGGTGATTTTTGGGCCAAGTTTCATGGTTACAGAGCAATATTTAGTACTGGTTTGGGCTGATTTACATCTATTTTGGACCATTTTAACAGCATTATTCGGGTTATATATTTTCTGTTCAGACATGTAATGCTCCAAATGTGCCTAAAATATCCCCCTTTATTGTTAAAACAACCATGAAATTAAATAGGGGCTTCAGACTGGCAATATTGTGATATACCTGACATTCCCCAAATGAGGGGAGGCCAGGGGGCCCCCCACACCCCGGAAATGAAATTCCTAATATGGCCCTCGAGTGGACCAGACCAATACAAATTCATTCTCTGGTATAAACTGAGTTTCCTGTGAAAATTTCAGCAAGATTGATCAACTCTGAGAGGTGGTTTGGACTGATCTGGCATTTTATGACATCCTCGCCACCCACACTCCCTGAACCTGTACTTTGGGCTAGATATGCATTTCTGAAGGAACACACTACTAAAATTAATTCAAGTGGCGACTCCTGTGGGACACAATATGGTTTACAACCTTAAACCTGCCTTACCTGAGAAAATATCAGCCTATCCTGAGACAGCCAGCTGAGGCTGCATTTTCGGCTTCCTGGACCCTATTTCACACATATGACATCACTGGTACACCAGATGTAATCCTGAAACCTGTGCAATCAGATTCAGTGGGTGGCAGATGATTTTTGGGCCAAGTTTCATGGTTACAGAGCAATATTTAGTACTGGTTTGGGCTGATTTACATCTATTTTGGACCATTTTAACAGCATTATTCGGGTTATCTATTTTCTGTTCAGACATGTAATGCTCCAAATGTGCCTAAAATATCCCCCTTTATTGTTAAAACAACCATGAAATTAAATAGGGGCTTCAGACTGGCAATATTGTGATATACCTGACATTCCCCAAATGAGGGGAGGCCAGGGGGCCCCCCACACCCCGGAAATGAAATTCCTAATATGGCCCTCGAGTGGACCAGACCAATACAAATTCATTCTCTGGTATAAACTGAGTTTCCTGTGAAAATTGCAGCAAGATTGATCAACTCTGAGAGGTGGTTTGGACTGATCTGGCATTTTATGACATCCTCGCCACCCACACTCCCTGAACCTGTACTTTGGGCTAGATATGCATTTCTGAAGGAACACACTACTAAAATTAATTCAAGTGGCGACTCCTGTGGGACACAATATGGTTTACAACCTTAAACCTGCCTTACCTGAGAAAATATCAGCCTATCCTGAGACAGCCAGCTGAGGCTGCATTTTCGGCTTCCTGGACCCTATTTCACACATATGACATCACTGGTACACCAGATGTAATCCTGAAACCTGTGCAATCAGATTCAGTGGGTGGCAGGTGATTTTTGGGCCAAGTTTCATGGTTACAGAGCAATATTTAGTACTGGTTTGGGCTGATTTACATCTATTTTGGACCATTTTAACAGCATTATTCGGGTTATATATTTTCTGTTCAGACATGTAATGCTCCAAATGTGCCTAAAATATCCCCCTTTATTGTTAAAACAACCATGAAATTAAATAGGGGCTTCAGACTGGCAATATTGTGATATACCTGACATTCCCCAAATGAGGGGAGGCCAGGGGGCCCCCCACACCCCGGAAATGAAATTCCTAATATGGCCCTCGAGTGGACCAGACCAATACAAATTCATTCTCTGGTATAAACTGAGTTTCCTGTGAAAATTGCAGCAAGATTGATCAACTCTGAGAGGTGGTTTGGACTGATCTGGCATTTTATGACATCCTCGCCACCCACACTCCCTGAACCTGTACTTTGGGCTAGATATGCATTTCTGAAGGAACACACTACTAAAATTAATTCAAGTGGCGACTCCTGTGGGACACAATATGGTTTACAACCTTAAACCTGCCTTACCTGAGAAAATATCAGCCTATCCTGAGACAGCCAGCTGAGGCTGCATTTTCGGCTTCCTGGACCCTATTTCACACATATGACATCACTGGTACACCAGATGTAATCCTGAAACCTGTGCAATCAGATTCAGTGGGTGGCAGATGATTTTTGGGCCAAGTTTCATGGTTACAGAGCAATATTTAGTACTGGTTTGGGCTGATTTACATCTATTTTGGACCATTTTAACAGCATTATTCGGGTTATCTATTTTCTGTTCAGACATGTAATGCTCCAAATGTGCCTAAAATATCCCCCTTTATTGTTAAAACAACCATGAAATTAAATAGGGGCTTCAGACTGGCAATATTGTGATATACCTGACATTCCCCAAATGAGGGGAGGCCAGGGGGCCCCCCACACCCCGGAAATGAAATTCCTAATATGGCCCTCGAGTGGACCAGACCAATACAAATTCATTCTCTGGTATAAACTGAGTTTCCTGTGAAAATTGCAGCAAGATTGATCAACTCTGAGAGGTGGTTTGGACTGATCTGGCATTTTATGACATCCTCGCCACCCACACTCCCTGAACCTGTACTTTGGGCTAGATATGCATTTCTGAAGGAACACACTACTAAAATTAATTCAAGTGGCGACTCCTGTGGGACACAATATGGTTTACAACCTTAAACCTGCCTTACCTGAGAAAATATCAGCCTATCCTGAGACAGCCAGCTGAGGCTGCATTTTCGGCTTCCTGGACCCTATTTCACACATATGACATCACTGGTACACCAGATGTAATCCTGAAACCTGTGCAATCAGATTCAGTGGGTGGCAGATGATTTTTGGGCCAAGTTTCATGGTTACAGAGCAATATTTAGTACTGGTTTGGGCTGATTTACATCTATTTTGGACCATTTTAACAGCATTATTCGGGTTATCTATTTTCTGTTCAGACATGTAATGCTCCAAATGTGCCTAAAATATCCCCCTTTATTGTTAAAACAACCATGAAATTAAATAGGGGCTTCAGACTGGCAATATTGTGATATACCTGACATTCCCCAAATGAGGGGAGGCCAGGGGGCCCCCCACACCCCGGAAATGAAATTCCTAATATGGCCCTCGAGTGGACCAGACCAATACAAATTCATTCTCTGGTATAAACTGAGTTTCCTGTGAAAATTGCAGCAAGATTGATCAACTCTGAGAGGTGGTTTGGACTGATCTGGCATTTTATGACATCCTCGCCACCCACACTCCCTGAACCTGTACTTTGGGCTAGATATGCATTTCTGAAGGAACACACTACTAAAATTAATTCAAGTGGCGACTCCTGTGGGACACAATATGGTTTACAACCTTAAACCTGCCTTACCTGAGAAAATATCAGCCTATCCTGAGACAGCCAGCTGAGGCTGCATTTTCGGCTTCCTGGACCCTATTTCACACATATGACATCACTGGTACACCAGATGTAATCCTGAAACCTGTGCAATCAGATTCAGTGGGTGGCAGGTGATTTTTGGGCCAAGTTTCATGGTTACAGAGCAATATTTAGTACTGGTTTGGGCTGATTTACATCTATTTTGGACCATTTTAACAGCATTATTCGGGTTATATATTTTCTGTTCAGACATGTAATGCTCCAAATGTGCCTAAAATATCCCCCTTTATTGTTAAAACAACCATGAAATTAAATAGGGGCTTCAGACTGGCAATATTGTGATATACCTGACATTCCCCAAATGAGGGGAGGCCAGGGGGCCCCCCACACCCCGGAAATGAAATTCCTAATATGGCCCTCGAGTGGACCAGACCAATACAAATTCATTCTCTGGTATAAACTGAGTTTCCTGTGAAAATTTCAGCAAGATTGATCAACTCTGAGAGGTGGTTTGGACTGATCTGGCATTTTATGACATCCTCGCCACCCACACTCCCTGAACCTGTACTTTGGGCTAGATATGCATTTCTGAAGGAACACACTACTAAAATTAATTCAAGTGGCGACTCCTGTGGGACACAATATGGTTTACAACCTTAAACCTGCCTTACCTGAGAAAATATCAGCCTATCCTGAGACAGCCAGCTGAGGCTGCATTTTCGGCTTCCTGGACCCTATTTCACACATATGACATCACTGGTACACCAGATGTAATCCTGAAACCTGTGCAATCAGATTCAGTGGGTGGCAGATGATTTTCGGGCCAAGTTTCATGGTTACAGAGCAATATTTAGTACTGGTTTGGGCTGATTTACATCTATTTTGGACCATTTTAACAGCATTATTCGGGTTATCTATTTTCTGTTCAGACATGTAATGCTCCAAATGTGCCTAAAATATCCCCCTTTATTGTTAAAACAACCATGAAATTAAATAGGGGCTTCAGACTGGCAATATTGTGATATACCTGACATTCCCCAAATGAGGGGAGGCCAGGGGGCCCCCCACACCCCGGAAATGAAATTCCTAATATGGCCCTCGAGTGGACCAGACCAATACAAATTCATTCTCTGGTATAAACTGAGTTTCCTGTGAAAATTGCAGCAAGATTGATCAACTCTGAGAGGTGGTTTGGACTGATCTGGCATTTTATGACATCCTCGCCACCCACACTCCCTGAACCTGTACTTTGGGCTAGATATGCATTTCTGAAGGAACACACTACTAAAATTAATTCAAGTGGCGACTCCTGTGGGACACAATATGGTTTACAACCTTAAACCTGCCTTACCTGAGAAAATATCAGCCTATCCTGAGACAGCCAGCTGAGGCTGCATTTTCGGCTTCCTGGACCCTATTTCACACATATGACATCACTGGTACACCAGATGTAATCCTGAAACCTGTGCAATCAGATTCAGTGGGTGGCAGGTGATTTTTGGGCCAAGTTTCATGGTTACAGAGCAATATTTAGTACTGGTTTGGGCTGATTTACATCTATTTTGGACCATTTTAACAGCATTATTCGGGTTATATATTTTCTGTTCAGACATGTAATGCTCCAAATGTGCCTAAAATATCCCCCTTTATTGTTAAAACAACCATGAAATTAAATAGGGGCTTCAGACTGGCAATATTGTGATATACCTGACATTCCCCAAATGAGGGGAGGCCAGGGGGCCCCCCACACCCCGGAAATGAAATTCCTAATATGGCCCTCGAGTGGACCAGACCAATACAAATTCATTCTCTGGTATAAACTGAGTTTCCTGTGAAAATTGCAGCAAGATTGATCAACTCTGAGAGGTGGTTTGGACTGATCTGGCATTTTATGACATCCTCGCCACCCACACTCCCTGAACCTGTACTTTGGGCTAGATATGCATTTCTGAAGGAACACACTACTAAAATTAATTCAAGTGGCGACTCCTGTGGGACACAATATGGTTTACAACCTTAAACCTGCCTTACCTGAGAAAATATCAGCCTATCCTGAGACAGCCAGCTGAGGCTGCATTTTCGGCTTCCTGGACCCTATTTCACACATATGACATCACTGGTACACCAGATGTAATCCTGAAACCTGTGCAATCAGATTCAGTGGGTGGCAGATGATTTTTGGGCCAAGTTTCATGGTTACAGAGCAATATTTAGTACTGGTTTGGGCTGATTTACATCTATTTTGGACCATTTTAACAGCATTATTCGGGTTATCTATTTTCTGTTCAGACATGTAATGCTCCAAATGTGCCTAAAATATCCCCCTTTATTGTTAAAACAACCATGAAATTAAATAGGGGCTTCAGACTGGCAATATTGTGATATACCTGACATTCCCCAAATGAGGGGAGGCCAGGGGGCCCCCCACACCCCGGAAATGAAATTCCTAATATGGCCCTCGAGTGGACCAGACCAATACAAATTCATTCTCTGGTATAAACTGAGTTTCCTGTGAAAATTGCAGCAAGATTGATCAACTCTGAGAGGTGGTTTGGACTGATCTGGCATTTTATGACATCCTCGCCACCCACACTCCCTGAACCTGTACTTTGGGCTAGATATGCATTTCTGAAGGAACACACTACTAAAATTAATTCAAGTGGCGACTCCTGTGGGACACAATATGGTTTACAACCTTAAACCTGCCTTACCTGAGAAAATATCAGCCTATCCTGAGACAGCCAGCTGAGGCTGCATTTTCGGCTTCCTGGACCCTATTTCACACATATGACATCACTGGTACACCAGATGTAATCCTGAAACCTGTGCAATCAGATTCAGTGGGTGGCAGGTGATTTTTGGGCCAAGTTTCATGGTTACAGAGCAATATTTAGTACTGGTTTGGGCTGATTTACATCTATTTTGGACCATTTTAACAGCATTATTCGGGTTATATATTTTCTGTTCAGACATGTAATGCTCCAAATGTGCCTAAAATATCCCCCTTTATTGTTAAAACAACCATGAAATTAAATAGGGGCTTCAGACTGGCAATATTGTGATATACCTGACATTCCCCAAATGAGGGGAGGCCAGGGGGCCCCCCACACCCCGGAAATGAAATTCCTAATATGGCCCTCGAGTGGACCAGACCAATACAAATTCATTCTCTGGTATAAACTGAGTTTCCTGTGAAAATTTCAGCAAGATTGATCAACTCTGAGAGGTGGTTTGGACTGATCTGGCATTTTATGACATCCTCGCCACCCACACTCCCTGAACCTGTACTTTGGGCTAGATATGCATTTCTGAAGGAACACACTACTAAAATTAATTCAAGTGGCGACTCCTGTGGGACACAATATGGTTTACAACCTTAAACCTGCCTTACCTGAGAAAATATCAGCCTATCCTGAGACAGCCAGCTGAGGCTGCATTTTCGGCTTCCTGGACCCTATTTCACACATATGACATCACTGGTACACCAGATGTAATCCTGAAACCTGTGCAATCAGATTCAGTGGGTGGCAGGTGATTTTTGGGCCAAGTTTCATGGTTACAGAGCAATATTTAGTACTGGTTTGGGCTGATTTACATCTATTTTGGACCATTTTAACAGCATTATTCGGGTTATATATTTTCTGTTCAGACATGTAATGCTCCAAATGTGCCTAAAATATCCCCCTTTATTGTTAAAACAACCATGAAATTAAATAGGGGCTTCAGACTGGCAATATTGTGATATACCTGACATTCCCCAAATGAGGGGAGGCCAGGGGGCCCCCCACACCCCGGAAATGAAATTCCTAATATGGCCCTCGAGTGGACCAGACCAATACAAATTCATTCTCTGGTATAAACTGAGTTTCCTGTGAAAATTTCAGCAAGATTGATCAACTCTGAGAGGTGGTTTGGACTGATCTGGCATTTTATGACATCCTCGCCACCCACACTCCCTGAACCTGTACTTTGGGCTAGATATGCATTTCTGAAGGAACACACTACTAAAATTAATTCAAGTGGCGACTCCTGTGGGACACAATATGGTTTACAACCTTAAACCTGCCTTACCTGAGAAAATATCAGCCTATCCTGAGACAGCCAGCTGAGGCTGCATTTTCGGCTTCCTGGACCCTATTTCACACATATGACATCACTGGTACACCAGATGTAATCCTGAAACCTGTGCAATCAGATTCAGTGGGTGGCAGATGATTTTTGGGCCAAGTTTCATGGTTACAGAGCAATATTTAGTACTGGTTTGGGCTGATTTACATCTATTTTGGACCATTTTAACAGCATTATTCGGGTTATATATTTTCTGTTCAGACATGTAATGCTCCAAATGTGCCTAAAATATCCCCCTTTATTGTTAAAACAACCATGAAATTAAATAGGGGCTTCAGACTGGCAATATTGTGATATACCTGACATTCCCCAAATGAGGGGAGGCCAGGGGGCCCCCCACACCCCGGAAATGAAATTCCTAATATGGCCCTCGAGTGGACCAGACCAATACAAATTCATTCTCTGGTATAAACTGAGTTTCCTGTGAAAATTTCAGCAAGATTGATCAACTCTGAGAGGTGGTTTGGACTGATCTGGCATTTTATGACATCCTCGCCACCCACACTCCCTGAACCTGTACTTTGGGCTAGATATGCATTTCTGAAGGAACACACTACTAAAATTAATTCAAGTGGCGACTCCTGTGGGACACAATATGGTTTACAACCTTAAACCTGCCTTACCTGAGAAAATATCAGCCTATCCTGAGACAGCCAGCTGAGGCTGCATTTTCGGCTTCCTGGACCCTATTTCACACATATGACATCACTGGTACACCAGATGTAATCCTGAAACCTGTGCAATCAGATTCAGTGGGTGGCAGATGATTTTTGGGCCAAGTTTCATGGTTACAGAGCAATATTTAGTACTGGTTTGGGCTGATTTACATCTATTTTGGACCATTTTAACAGCATTATTCGGGTTATCTATTTTCTGTTCAGACATGTAATGCTCCAAATGTGCCTAAAATATCCCCCTTTATTGTTAAAACAACCATGAAATTAAATAGGGGCTTCAGACTGGCAATATTGTGATATACCTGACATTCCCCAAATGAGGGGAGGCCAGGGGGCCCCCCACACCCCGGAAATGAAATTCCTAATATGGCCCTCGAGTGGACCAGACCAATACAAATTCATTCTCTGGTATAAACTGAGTTTCCTGTGAAAATTGCAGCAAGATTGATCAACTCTGAGAGGTGGTTTGGACTGATCTGGCATTTTATGACATCCTCGCCACCCACACTCCCTGAACCTGTACTTTGGGCTAGATATGCATTTCTGAAGGAACACACTACTAAAATTAATTCAAGTGGCGACTCCTGTGGGACACAATATGGTTTACAACCTTAAACCTGCCTTACCTGAGAAAATATCAGCCTATCCTGAGACAGCCAGCTGAGGCTGCATTTTCGGCTTCCTGGACCCTATTTCACACATATGACATCACTGGTACACCAGATGTAATCCTGAAACCTGTGCAATCAGATTCAGTGGGTGGCAGGTGATTTTTGGGCCAAGTTTCATGGTTACAGAGCAATATTTAGTACTGGTTTGGGCTGATTTACATCTATTTTGGACCATTTTAACAGCATTATTCGGGTTATATATTTTCTGTTCAGACATGTAATGCTCCAAATGTGCCTAAAATATCCCCCTTTATTGTTAAAACAACCATGAAATTAAATAGGGGCTTCAGACTGGCAATATTGTGATATACCTGACATTCCCCAAATGAGGGGAGGCCAGGGGGCCCCCCACACCCCGGAAATGAAATTCCTAATATGGCCCTCGAGTGGACCAGACCAATACAAATTCATTCTCTGGTATAAACTGAGTTTCCTGTGAAAATTTCAGCAAGATTGATCAACTCTGAGAGGTGGTTTGGACTGATCTGGCATTTTATGACATCCTCGCCACCCACACTCCCTGAACCTGTACTTTGGGCTAGATATGCATTTCTGAAGGAACACACTACTAAAATTAATTCAAGTGGCGACTCCTGTGGGACACAATATGGTTTACAACCTTAAACCTGCCTTACCTGAGAAAATATCAGCCTATCCTGAGACAGCCAGCTGAGGCTGCATTTTCGGCTTCCTGGACCCTATTTCACACATATGACATCACTGGTACACCAGATGTAATCCTGAAACCTGTGCAATCAGATTCAGTGGGTGGCAGGTGATTTTTGGGCCAAGTTTCATGGTTACAGAGCAATATTTAGTACTGGTTTGGGCTGATTTACATCTATTTTGGACCATTTTAACAGCATTATTCGGGTTATATATTTTCTGTTCAGACATGTAATGCTCCAAATGTGCCTAAAATATCCCCCTTTATTGTTAAAACAACCATGAAATTAAATAGGGGCTTCAGACTGGCAATATTGTGATATACCTGACATTCCCCAAATGAGGGGAGGCCAGGGGGCCCCCCACACCCCGGAAATGAAATTCCTAATATGGCCCTCGAGTGGACCAGACCAATACAAATTCATTCTCTGGTATAAACTGAGTTTCCTGTGAAAATTTCAGCAAGATTGATCAACTCTGAGAGGTGGTTTGGACTGATCTGGCATTTTATGACATCCTCGCCACCCACACTCCCTGAACCTGTACTTTGGGCTAGATATGCATTTCTGAAGGAACACACTACTAAAATTAATTCAAGTGGCGACTCCTGTGGGACACAATATGGTTTACAACCTTAAACCTGCCTTACCTGAGAAAATATCAGCCTATCCTGAGACAGCCAGCTGAGGCTGCATTTTCGGCTTCCTGGACCCTATTTCACACATATGACATCACTGGTACACCAGATGTAATCCTGAAACCTGTGCAATCAGATTCAGTGGGTGGCAGATGATTTTTGGGCCAAGTTTCATGGTTACAGAGCAATATTTAGTACTGGTTTGGGCTGATTTACATCTATTTTGGACCATTTTAACAGCATTATTCGGGTTATCTATTTTCTGTTCAGACATGTAATGCTCCAAATGTGCCTAAAATATCCCCCTTTATTGTTAAAACAACCATGAAATTAAATAGGGGCTTCAGACTGGCAATATTGTGATATACCTGACATTCCCCAAATGAGGGGAGGCCAGGGGGCCCCCCACACCCCGGAAATGAAATTCCTAATATGGCCCTCGAGTGGACCAGACCAATACAAATTCATTCTCTGGTATAAACTGAGTTTCCTGTGAAAATTGCAGCAAGATTGATCAACTCTGAGAGGTGGTTTGGACTGATCTGGCATTTTATGACATCCTCGCCACCCACACTCCCTGAACCTGTACTTTGGGCTAGATATGCATTTCTGAAGGAACACACTACTAAAATTAATTCAAGTGGCGACTCCTGTGGGACACAATATGGTTTACAACCTTAAACCTGCCTTACCTGAGAAAATATCAGCCTATCCTGAGACAGCCAGCTGAGGCTGCATTTTCGGCTTCCTGGACCCTATTTCACACATATGACATCACTGGTACACCAGATGTAATCCTGAAACCTGTGCAATCAGATTCAGTGGGTGGCA
The DNA here is from genome assembly GCA_964017235.1 of Sabellastarte sp. h YS-2021. Lineage (NCBI taxonomy): Eukaryota > Metazoa > Annelida > Polychaeta > Sabellida > Sabellidae > Sabellastarte > Sabellastarte sp. h YS-2021. The sequence continues at coordinate 25,943,020 of OZ024934.1, forward strand.
GGTGATTTTTGGGCCAAGTTTCATGGTTACAGAGCAATATTTAGTACTGGTTTGGGCTGATTTACATCTATTTTGGACCATTTTAACAGCATTATTCGGGTTATATATTTTCTGTTCAGACATGTAATGCTCCAAATGTGCCTAAAATATCCCCCTTTATTGTTAAAACAACCATGAAATTAAATAGGGGCTTCAGACTGGCAATATTGTGATATACCTGACATTCCCCAAATGAGGGGAGGCCAGGGGGCCCCCCACACCCCGGAAATGAAATTCCTAATATGGCCCTCGAGTGGACCAGACCAATACAAATTCATTCTCTGGTATAAACTGAGTTTCCTGTGAAAATTTCAGCAAGATTGATCAACTCTGAGAGGTGGTTTGGACTGATCTGGCATTTTATGACATCCTCGCCACCCACACTCCCTGAACCTGTACTTTGGGCTAGATATGCATTTCTGAAGGAACACACTACTAAAATTAATTCAAGTGGCGACTCCTGTGGGACACAATATGGTTTACAACCTTAAACCTGCCTTACCTGAGAAAATATCAGCCTATCCTGAGACAGCCAGCTGAGGCTGCATTTTCGGCTTCCTGGACCCTATTTCACACATATGACATCACTGGTACACCAGATGTAATCCTGAAACCTGTGCAATCAGATTCAGTGGGTGGCAGATGATTTTTGGGCCAAGTTTCATGGTTACAGAGCAATATTTAGTACTGGTTTGGGCTGATTTACATCTATTTTGGACCATTTTAACAGCATTATTCGGGTTATCTATTTTCTGTTCAGACATGTAATGCTCCAAATGTGCCTAAAATATCCCCCTTTATTGTTAAAACAACCATGAAATTAAATAGGGGCTTCAGACTGGCAATATTGTGATATACCTGACATTCCCCAAATGAGGGGAGGCCAGGGGGCCCCCCACACCCCGGAAATGAAATTCCTAATATGGCCCTCGAGTGGACCAGACCAATACAAATTCATTCTCTGGTATAAACTGAGTTTCCTGTGAAAATTGCAGCAAGATTGATCAACTCTGAGAGGTGGTTTGGACTGATCTGGCATTTTATGACATCCTCGCCACCCACACTCCCTGAACCTGTACTTTGGGCTAGATATGCATTTCTGAAGGAACACACTACTAAAATTAATTCAAGTGGCGACTCCTGTGGGACACAATATGGTTTACAACCTTAAACCTGCCTTACCTGAGAAAATATCAGCCTATCCTGAGACAGCCAGCTGAGGCTGCATTTTCGGCTTCCTGGACCCTATTTCACACATATGACATCACTGGTACACCAGATGTAATCCTGAAACCTGTGCAATCAGATTCAGTGGGTGGCAGGTGATTTTTGGGCCAAGTTTCATGGTTACAGAGCAATATTTAGTACTGGTTTGGGCTGATTTACATCTATTTTGGACCATTTTAACAGCATTATTCGGGTTATATATTTTCTGTTCAGACATGTAATGCTCCAAATGTGCCTAAAATATCCCCCTTTATTGTTAAAACAACCATGAAATTAAATAGGGGCTTCAGACTGGCAATATTGTGATATACCTGACATTCCCCAAATGAGGGGAGGCCAGGGGGCCCCCCCACACCCCGGAAATGAAATTCCTAATATGGCCCTCGAGTGGACCAGACCAATACAAATTCATTCTCTGGTATAAACTGAGTTTCCTGTGAAAATTTCAGCAAGATTGATCAACTCTGAGAGGTGGTTTGGACTGATCTGGCATTTTATGACATCCTCGCCACCCACACTCCCTGAACCTGTACTTTGGGCTAGATATGCATTTCTGAAGGAACACACTACTAAAATTAATTCAAGTGGCGACTCCTGTGGGACACAATATGGTTTACAACCTTAAACCTGCCTTACCTGAGAAAATATCAGCCTATCCTGAGACAGCCAGCTGAGGCTGCATTTTCGGCTTCCTGGACCCTATTTCACACATATGACATCACTGGTACACCAGATGTAATCCTGAAACCTGTGCAATCAGATTCAGTGGGTGGCAGGTGATTTTTGGGCCAAGTTTCATGGTTACAGAGCAATATTTAGTACTGGTTTGGGCTGATTTACATCTATTTTGGACCATTTTAACAGCATTATTCGGGTTATATATTTTCTGTTCAGACATGTAATGCTCCAAATGTGCCTAAAATATCCCCCTTTATTGTTAAAACAACCATGAAATTAAATAGGGGCTTCAGACTGGCAATATTGTGATATACCTGACATTCCCCAAATGAGGGGAGGCCAGGGGGCCCCCCCACACCCCGGAAATGAAATTCCTAATATGGCCCTCGAGTGGACCAGACCAATACAAATTCATTCTCTGGTATAAACTGAGTTTCCTGTGAAAATTTCAGCAAGATTGATCAACTCTGAGAGGTGGTTTGGACTGATCTGGCATTTTATGACATCCTCGCCACCCACACTCCCTGAACCTGTACTTTGGGCTAGATATGCATTTCTGAAGGAACACACTACTAAAATTAATTCAAGTGGCGACTCCTGTGGGACACAATATGGTTTACAACCTTAAACCTGCCTTACCTGAGAAAATATCAGCCTATCCTGAGACAGCCAGCTGAGGCTGCATTTTCGGCTTCCTGGACCCTATTTCACACATATGACATCACTGGTACACCAGATGTAATCCTGAAACCTGTGCAATCAGATTCAGTGGGTGGCAGATGATTTTTGGGCCAAGTTTCATGGTTACAGAGCAATATTTAGTACTGGTTTGGGCTGATTTACATCTATTTTGGACCATTTTAACAGCATTATTCGGGTTATCTATTTTCTGTTCAGACATGTAATGCTCCAAATGTGCCTAAAATATCCCCCTTTATTGTTAAAACAACCATGAAATTAAATAGGGGCTTCAGACTGGCAATATTGTGATATACCTGACATTCCCCAAATGAGGGGAGGCCAGGGGGCCCCCCACACCCCGGAAATGAAATTCCTAATATGGCCCTCGAGTGGACCAGACCAATACAAATTCATTCTCTGGTATAAACTGAGTTTCCTGTGAAAATTGCAGCAAGATTGATCAACTCTGAGAGGTGGTTTGGACTGATCTGGCATTTTATGACATCCTCGCCACCCACACTCCCTGAACCTGTACTTTGGGCTAGATATGCATTTCTGAAGGAACACACTACTAAAATTAATTCAAGTGGCGACTCCTGTGGGACACAATATGGTTTACAACCTTAAACCTGCCTTACCTGAGAAAATATCAGCCTATCCTGAGACAGCCAGCTGAGGCTGCATTTTCGGCTTCCTGGACCCTATTTCACACATATGACATCACTGGTACACCAGATGTAATCCTGAAACCTGTGCAATCAGATTCAGTGGGTGGCAGGTGATTTTTGGGCCAAGTTTCATGGTTACAGAGCAATATTTAGTACTGGTTTGGGCTGATTTACATCTATTTTGGACCATTTTAACAGCATTATTCGGGTTATATATTTTCTGTTCAGACATGTAATGCTCCAAATGTGCCTAAAATATCCCCCTTTATTGTTAAAACAACCATGAAATTAAATAGGGGCTTCAGACTGGCAATATTGTGATATACCTGACATTCCCCAAATGAGGGGAGGCCAGGGGGCCCCCCCACACCCCGGAAATGAAATTCCTAATATGGCCCTCGAGTGGACCAGACCAATACAAATTCATTCTCTGGTATAAACTGAGTTTCCTGTGAAAATTTCAGCAAGATTGATCAACTCTGAGAGGTGGTTTGGACTGATCTGGCATTTTATGACATCCTCGCCACCCACACTCCCTGAACCTGTACTTTGGGCTAGATATGCATTTCTGAAGGAACACACTACTAAAATTAATTCAAGTGGCGACTCCTGTGGGACACAATATGGTTTACAACCTTAAACCTGCCTTACCTGAGAAAATATCAGCCTATCCTGAGACAGCCAGCTGAGGCTGCATTTTCGGCTTCCTGGACCCTATTTCACACATATGACATCACTGGTACACCAGATGTAATCCTGAAACCTGTGCAATCAGATTCAGTGGGTGGCAGGTGATTTTTGGGCCAAGTTTCATGGTTACAGAGCAATATTTAGTACTGGTTTGGGCTGATTTACATCTATTTTGGACCATTTTAACAGCATTATTCGGGTTATATATTTTCTGTTCAGACATGTAATGCTCCAAATGTGCCTAAAATATCCCCCTTTATTGTTAAAACAACCATGAAATTAAATAGGGGCTTCAGACTGGCAATATTGTGATATACCTGACATTCCCCAAATGAGGGGAGGCCAGGGGGCCCCCCACACCCCGGAAATGAAATTCCTAATATGGCCCTCGAGTGGACCAGACCAATACAAATTCATTCTCTGGTATAAACTGAGTTTCCTGTGAAAATTTCAGCAAGATTGATCAACTCTGAGAGGTGGTTTGGACTGATCTGGCATTTTATGACATCCTCGCCACCCACACTCCCTGAACCTGTACTTTGGGCTAGATATGCATTTCTGAAGGAACACACTACTAAAATTAATTCAAGTGGCGACTCCTGTGGGACACAATATGGTTTACAACCTTAAACCTGCCTTACCTGAGAAAATATCAGCCTATCCTGAGACAGCCAGCTGAGGCTGCATTTTCGGCTTCCTGGACCCTATTTCACACATATGACATCACTGGTACACCAGATGTAATCCTGAAACCTGTGCAATCAGATTCAGTGGGTGGCAGATGATTTTTGGGCCAAGTTTCATGGTTACAGAGCAATATTTAGTACTGGTTTGGGCTGATTTACATCTATTTTGGACCATTTTAACAGCATTATTCGGGTTATCTATTTTCTGTTCAGACATGTAATGCTCCAAATGTGCCTAAAATATCCCCCTTTATTGTTAAAACAACCATGAAATTAAATAGGGGCTTCAGACTGGCAATATTGTGATATACCTGACATTCCCCAAATGAGGGGAGGCCAGGGGGCCCCCCACACCCCGGAAATGAAATTCCTAATATGGCCCTCGAGTGGACCAGACCAATACAAATTCATTCTCTGGTATAAACTGAGTTTCCTGTGAAAATTGCAGCAAGATTGATCAACTCTGAGAGGTGGTTTGGACTGATCTGGCATTTTATGACATCCTCGCCACCCACACTCCCTGAACCTGTACTTTGGGCTAGATATGCATTTCTGAAGGAACACACTACTAAAATTAATTCAAGTGGCGACTCCTGTGGGACACAATATGGTTTACAACCTTAAACCTGCCTTACCTGAGAAAATATCAGCCTATCCTGAGACAGCCAGCTGAGGCTGCATTTTCGGCTTCCTGGACCCTATTTCACACATATGACATCACTGGTACACCAGATGTAATCCTGAAACCTGTGCAATCAGATTCAGTGGGTGGCAGGTGATTTTTGGGCCAAGTTTCATGGTTACAGAGCAATATTTAGTACTGGTTTGGGCTGATTTACATCTATTTTGGACCATTTTAACAGCATTATTCGGGTTATATATTTTCTGTTCAGACATGTAATGCTCCAAATGTGCCTAAAATATCCCCCTTTATTGTTAAAACAACCATGAAATTAAATAGGGGCTTCAGACTGGCAATATTGTGATATACCTGACATTCCCCAAATGAGGGGAGGCCAGGGGGCCCCCCACACCCCGGAAATGAAATTCCTAATATGGCCCTCGAGTGGACCAGACCAATACAAATTCATTCTCTGGTATAAACTGAGTTTCCTGTGAAAATTTCAGCAAGATTGATCAACTCTGAGAGGTGGTTTGGACTGATCTGGCATTTTATGACATCCTCGCCACCCACACTCCCTGAACCTGTACTTTGGGCTAGATATGCATTTCTGAAGGAACACACTACTAAAATTAATTCAAGTGGCGACTCCTGTGGGACACAATATGGTTTACAACCTTAAACCTGCCTTACCTGAGAAAATATCAGCCTATCCTGAGACAGCCAGCTGAGGCTGCATTTTCGGCTTCCTGGACCCTATTTCACACATATGACATCACTGGTACACCAGATGTAATCCTGAAACCTGTGCAATCAGATTCAGTGGGTGGCAGATGATTTTTGGGCCAAGTTTCATGGTTACAGAGCAATATTTAGTACTGGTTTGGGCTGATTTACATCTATTTTGGACCATTTTAACAGCATTATTCGGGTTATCTATTTTCTGTTCAGACATGTAATGCTCCAAATGTGCCTAAAATATCCCCCTTTATTGTTAAAACAACCATGAAATTAAATAGGGGCTTCAGACTGGCAATATTGTGATATACCTGACATTCCCCAAATGAGGGGAGGCCAGGGGGCCCCCCACACCCCGGAAATGAAATTCCTAATATGGCCCTCGAGTGGACCAGACCAATACAAATTCATTCTCTGGTATAAACTGAGTTTCCTGTGAAAATTGCAGCAAGATTGATCAACTCTGAGAGGTGGTTTGGACTGATCTGGCATTTTATGACATCCTCGCCACCCACACTCCCTGAACCTGTACTTTGGGCTAGATATGCATTTCTGAAGGAACACACTACTAAAATTAATTCAAGTGGCGACTCCTGTGGGACACAATATGGTTTACAACCTTAAACCTGCCTTACCTGAGAAAATATCAGCCTATCCTGAGACAGCCAGCTGAGGCTGCATTTTCGGCTTCCTGGACCCTATTTCACACATATGACATCACTGGTACACCAGATGTAATCCTGAAACCTGTGCAATCAGATTCAGTGGGTGGCAGGTGATTTTTGGGCCAAGTTTCATGGTTACAGAGCAATATTTAGTACTGGTTTGGGCTGATTTACATCTATTTTGGACCATTTTAACAGCATTATTCGGGTTATATATTTTCTGTTCAGACATGTAATGCTCCAAATGTGCCTAAAATATCCCCCTTTATTGTTAAAACAACCATGAAATTAAATAGGGGCTTCAGACTGGCAATATTGTGATATACCTGACATTCCCCAAATGAGGGGAGGCCAGGGGGCCCCCCCACACCCCGGAAATGAAATTCCTAATATGGCCCTCGAGTGGACCAGACCAATACAAATTCATTCTCTGGTATAAACTGAGTTTCCTGTGAAAATTTCAGCAAGATTGATCAACTCTGAGAGGTGGTTTGGACTGATCTGGCATTTTATGACATCCTCGCCACCCACACTCCCTGAACCTGTACTTTGGGCTAGATATGCATTTCTGAAGGAACACACTACTAAAATTAATTCAAGTGGCGACTCCTGTGGGACACAATATGGTTTACAACCTTAAACCTGCCTTACCTGAGAAAATATCAGCCTATCCTGAGACAGCCAGCTGAGGCTGCATTTTCGGCTTCCTGGACCCTATTTCACACATATGACATCACTGGTACACCAGATGTAATCCTGAAACCTGTGCAATCAGATTCAGTGGGTGGCAGGTGATTTTTGGGCCAAGTTTCATGGTTACAGAGCAATATTTAGTACTGGTTTGGGCTGATTTACATCTATTTTGGACCATTTTAACAGCATTATTCGGGTTATATATTTTCTGTTCAGACATGTAATGCTCCAAATGTGCCTAAAATATCCCCCTTTATTGTTAAAACAACCATGAAATTAAATAGGGGCTTCAGACTGGCAATATTGTGATATACCTGACATTCCCCAAATGAGGGGAGGCCAGGGGGCCCCCCCACACCCCGGAAATGAAATTCCTAATATGGCCCTCGAGTGGACCAGACCAATACAAATTCATTCTCTGGTATAAACTGAGTTTCCTGTGAAAATTTCAGCAAGATTGATCAACTCTGAGAGGTGGTTTGGACTGATCTGGCATTTTATGACATCCTCGCCACCCACACTCCCTGAACCTGTACTTTGGGCTAGATATGCATTTCTGAAGGAACACACTACTAAAATTAATTCAAGTGGCGACTCCTGTGGGACACAATATGGTTTACAACCTTAAACCTGCCTTACCTGAGAAAATATCAGCCTATCCTGAGACAGCCAGCTGAGGCTGCATTTTCGGCTTCCTGGACCCTATTTCACACATATGACATCACTGGTACACCAGATGTAATCCTGAAACCTGTGCAATCAGATTCAGTGGGTGGCAGGTGATTTTTGGGCCAAGTTTCATGGTTACAGAGCAATATTTAGTACTGGTTTGGGCTGATTTACATCTATTTTGGACCATTTTAACAGCATTATTCGGGTTATATATTTTCTGTTCAGACATGTAATGCTCCAAATGTGCCTAAAATATCCCCCTTTATTGTTAAAACAACCATGAAATTAAATAGGGGCTTCAGACTGGCAATATTGTGATATACCTGACATTCCCCAAATGAGGGGAGGCCAGGGGGCCCCCCCACACCCCGGAAATGAAATTCCTAATATGGCCCTCGAGTGGACCAGACCAATACAAATTCATTCTCTGGTATAAACTGAGTTTCCTGTGAAAATTTCAGCAAGATTGATCAACTCTGAGAGGTGGTTTGGACTGATCTGGCATTTTATGACATCCTCGCCACCCACACTCCCTGAACCTGTACTTTGGGCTAGATATGCATTTCTGAAGGAACACACTACTAAAATTAATTCAAGTGGCGACTCCTGTGGGACACAATATGGTTTACAACCTTAAACCTGCCTTACCTGAGAAAATATCAGCCTATCCTGAGACAGCCAGCTGAGGCTGCATTTTCGGCTTCCTGGACCCTATTTCACACATATGACATCACTGGTACACCAGATGTAATCCTGAAACCTGTGCAATCAGATTCAGTGGGTGGCAGGTGATTTTTGGGCCAAGTTTCATGGTTACAGAGCAATATTTAGTACTGGTTTGGGCTGATTTACATCTATTTTGGACCATTTTAACAGCATTATTCGGGTTATATATTTTCTGTTCAGACATGTAATGCTCCAAATGTGCCTAAAATATCCCCCTTTATTGTTAAAACAACCATGAAATTAAATAGGGGCTTCAGACTGGCAATATTGTGATATACCTGACATTCCCCAAATGAGGGGAGGCCAGGGGGCCCCCCCACACCCCGGAAATGAAATTCCTAATATGGCCCTCGAGTGGACCAGACCAATACAAATTCATTCTCTGGTATAAACTGAGTTTCCTGTGAAAATTTCAGCAAGATTGATCAACTCTGAGAGGTGGTTTGGACTGATCTGGCATTTTATGACATCCTCGCCACCCACACTCCCTGAACCTGTACTTTGGGCTAGATATGCATTTCTGAAGGAACACACTACTAAAATTAATTCAAGTGGCGACTCCTGTGGGACACAATATGGTTTACAACCTTAAACCTGCCTTACCTGAGAAAATATCAGCCTATCCTGAGACAGCCAGCTGAGGCTGCATTTTCGGCTTCCTGGACCCTATTTCACACATATGACATCACTGGTACACCAGATGTAATCCTGAAACCTGTGCAATCAGATTCAGTGGGTGGCAGGTGATTTTTGGGCCAAGTTTCATGGTTACAGAGCAATATTTAGTACTGGTTTGGGCTGATTTACATCTATTTTGGACCATTTTAACAGCATTATTCGGGTTATCTATTTTCTGTTCAGACATGTAATGCTCCAAATGTGCCTAAAATATCCCCCTTTATTGTTAAAACAACCATGAAATTAAATAGGGGCTTCAGACTGGCAATATTGTGATATACCTGACATTCCCCAAATGAGGGGAGGCCAGGGGGCCCCCCACACCCCGGAAATGAAATTCCTAATATGGCCCTCGAGTGGACCAGACCAATACAAATTCATTCTCTGGTATAAACTGAGTTTCCTGTGAAAATTGCAGCAAGATTGATCAACTCTGAGAGGTGGTTTGGACTGATCTGGCATTTTATGACATCCTCGCCACCCACACTCCCTGAACCTGTACTTTGGGCTAGATATGCATTTCTGAAGGAACACACTACTAAAATTAATTCAAGTGGCGACTCCTGTGGGACACAATATGGTTTACAACCTTAAACCTGCCTTACCTGAGAAAATATCAGCCTATCCTGAGACAGCCAGCTGAGGCTGCATTTTCGGCTTCCTGGACCCTATTTCACACATATGACATCACTGGTACACCAGATGTAATCCTGAAACCTGTGCAATCAGATTCAGTGGGTGGCAGATGATTTTTGGGCCAAGTTTCATGGTTACAGAGCAATATTTAGTACTGGTTTGGGCTGATTTACATCTATTTTGGACCATTTTAACAGCATTATTCGGGTTATCTATTTTCTGTTCAGACATGTAATGCTCCAAATGTGCCTAAAATATCCCCCTTTATTGTTAAAACAACCATGAAATTAAATAGGGGCTTCAGACTGGCAATATTGTGATATACCTGACATTCCCCAAATGAGGGGAGGCCAGGGGGCCCCCCACACCCCGGAAATGAAATTCCTAATATGGCCCTCGAGTGGACCAGACCAATACAAATTCATTCTCTGGTATAAACTGAGTTTCCTGTGAAAATTGCAGCAAGATTGATCAACTCTGAGAGGTGGTTTGGACTGATCTGGCATTTTATGACATCCTCGCCACCCACACTCCCTGAACCTGTACTTTGGGCTAGATATGCATTTCTGAAGGAACACACTACTAAAATTAATTCAAGTGGCGACTCCTGTGGGACACAATATGGTTTACAACCTTAAACCTGCCTTACCTGAGAAAATATCAGCCTATCCTGAGACAGCCAGCTGAGGCTGCATTTTCGGCTTCCTGGACCCTATTTCACACATATGACATCACTGGTACACCAGATGTAATCCTGAAACCTGTGCAATCAGATTCAGTGGGTGGCAGGTGATTTTTGGGCCAAGTTTCATGGTTACAGAGCAATATTTAGTACTGGTTTGGGCTGATTTACATCTATTTTGGACCATTTTAACAGCATTATTCGGGTTATATATTTTCTGTTCAGACATGTAATGCTCCAAATGTGCCTAAAATATCCCCCTTTATTGTTAAAACAACCATGAAATTAAATAGGGGCTTCAGACTGGCAATATTGTGATATACCTGACATTCCCCAAATGAGGGGAGGCCAGGGGGCCCCCCCACACCCCGGAAATGAAATTCCTAATATGGCCCTCGAGTGGACCAGACCAATACAAATTCATTCTCTGGTATAAACTGAGTTTCCTGTGAAAATTTCAGCAAGATTGATCAACTCTGAGAGGTGGTTTGGACTGATCTGGCATTTTATGACATCCTCGCCACCCACACTCCCTGAACCTGTACTTTGGGCTAGATATGCATTTCTGAAGGAACACACTACTAAAATTAATTCAAGTGGCGACTCCTGTGGGACACAATATGGTTTACAACCTTAAACCTGCCTTACCTGAGAAAATATCAGCCTATCCTGAGACAGCCAGCTGAGGCTGCATTTTCGGCTTCCTGGACCCTATTTCACACATATGACATCACTGGTACACCAGATGTAATCCTGAAACCTGTGCAATCAGATTCAGTGGGTGGCAGGTGATTTTTGGGCCAAGTTTCATGGTTACAGAGCAATATTTAGTACTGGTTTGGGCTGATTTACATCTATTTTGGACCATTTTAACAGCATTATTCGGGTTATATATTTTCTGTTCAGACATGTAATGCTCCAAATGTGCCTAAAATATCCCCCTTTATTGTTAAAACAACCATGAAATTAAATAGGGGCTTCAGACTGGCAATATTGTGATATACCTGACATTCCCCAAATGAGGGGAGGCCAGGGGGCCCCCCCACACCCCGGAAATGAAATTCCTAATATGGCCCTCGAGTGGACCAGACCAATACAAATTCATTCTCTGGTATAAACTGAGTTTCCTGTGAAAATTTCAGCAAGATTGATCAACTCTGAGAGGTGGTTTGGACTGATCTGGCATTTTATGACATCCTCGCCACCCACACTCCCTGAACCTGTACTTTGGGCTAGATATGCATTTCTGAAGGAACACACTACTAAAATTAATTCAAGTGGCGACTCCTGTGGGACACAATATGGTTTACAACCTTAAACCTGCCTTACCTGAGAAAATATCAGCCTATCCTGAGACAGCCAGCTGAGGCTGCATTTTCGGCTTCCTGGACCCTATTTCACACATATGACATCACTGGTACACCAGATGTAATCCTGAAACCTGTGCAATCAGATTCAGTGGGTGGCAGATGATTTTTGGGCCAAGTTTCATGGTTACAGAGCAATATTTAGTACTGGTTTGGGCTGATTTACATCTATTTTGGACCATTTTAACAGCATTATTCGGGTTATCTATTTTCTGTTCAGACATGTAATGCTCCAAATGTGCCTAAAATATCCCCCTTTATTGTTAAAACAACCATGAAATTAAATAGGGGCTTCAGACTGGCAATATTGTGATATACCTGACATTCCCCAAATGAGGGGAGGCCAGGGGGCCCCCCACACCCCGGAAATGAAATTCCTAATATGGCCCTCGAGTGGACCAGACCAATACAAATTCATTCTCTGGTATAAACTGAGTTTCCTGTGAAAATTGCAGCAAGATTGATCAACTCTGAGAGGTGGTTTGGACTGATCTGGCATTTTATGACATCCTCGCCACCCACACTCCCTGAACCTGTACTTTGGGCTAGATATGCATTTCTGAAGGAACACACTACTAAAATTAATTCAAGTGGCGACTCCTGTGGGACACAATATGGTTTACAACCTTAAACCTGCCTTACCTGAGAAAATATCAGCCTATCCTGAGACAGCCAGCTGAGGCTGCATTTTCGGCTTCCTGGACCCTATTTCACACATATGACATCACTGGTACACCAGATGTAATCCTGAAACCTGTGCAATCAGATTCAGTGGGTGGCAGGTGATTTTTGGGCCAAGTTTCATGGTTACAGAGCAATATTTAGTACTGGTTTGGGCTGATTTACATCTATTTTGGACCATTTTAACAGCATTATTCGGGTTATATATTTTCTGTTCAGACATGTAATGCTCCAAATGTGCCTAAAATATCCCCCTTTATTGTTAAAACAACCATGAAATTAAATAGGGGCTTCAGACTGGCAATATTGTGATATACCTGACATTCCCCAAATGAGGGGAGGCCAGGGGGCCCCCCCACACCCCGGAAATGAAATTCCTAATATGGCCCTCGAGTGGACCAGACCAATACAAATTCATTCTCTGGTATAAACTGAGTTTCCTGTGAAAATTTCAGCAAGATTGATCAACTCTGAGAGGTGGTTTGGACTGATCTGGCATTTTATGACATCCTCGCCACCCACACTCCCTGAACCTGTACTTTGGGCTAGATATGCATTTCTGAAGGAACACACTACTAAAATTAATTCAAGTGGCGACTCCTGTGGGACACAATATGGTTTACAACCTTAAACCTGCCTTACCTGAGAAAATATCAGCCTATCCTGAGACAGCCAGCTGAGGCTGCATTTTCGGCTTCCTGGACCCTATTTCACACATATGACATCACTGGTACACCAGATGTAATCCTGAAACCTGTGCAATCAGATTCAGTGGGTGGCAGATGATTTTTGGGCCAAGTTTCATGGTTACAGAGCAATATTTAGTACTGGTTTGGGCTGATTTACATCTATTTTGGACCATTTTAACAGCATTATTCGGGTTATCTATTTTCTGTTTCAGACATGTAATGCTCCAAATGTGCCTAAAATATCCCCCTTTATTGTTAAAACAACCATGAAATTAAATAGGGGCTTCAGACTGGCAATATTGTGATATACCTGACATTCCCCAAATGAGGGGAGGCCAGGGGGCCCCCCACACCCCGGAAATGAAATTCCTAATATGGCCCTCGAGTGGACCAGACCAATACAAATTCATTCTCTGGTATAAACTGAGTTTCCTGTGAAAATTGCAGCAAGATTGATCAACTCTGAGAGGTGGTTTGGACTGATCTGGCATTTTATGACATCCTCGCCACCCACACTCCCTGAACCTGTACTTTGGGCTAGATATGCATTTCTGAAGGAACACACTACTAAAATTAATTCAAGTGGCGACTCCTGTGGGACACAATATGGTTTACAACCTTAAACCTGCCTTACCTGAGAAAATATCAGCCTATCCTGAGACAGCCAGCTGAGGCTGCATTTTCGGCTTCCTGGACCCTATTTCACACATATGACATCACTGGTACACCAGATGTAATCCTGAAACCTGTGCAATCAGATTCAGTGGGTGGCAGGTGATTTTTGGGCCAAGTTTCATGGTTACAGAGCAATATTTAGTACTGGTTTGGGCTGATTTACATCTATTTTGGACCATTTTAACAGCATTATTCGGGTTATATATTTTCTGTTCAGACATGTAATGCTCCAAATGTGCCTAAAATATCCCCCTTTATTGTTAAAACAACCATGAAATTAAATAGGGGCTTCAGACTGGCAATATTGTGATATACCTGACATTCCCCAAATGAGGGGAGGCCAGGGGGCCCCCCACACCCCGGAAATGAAATTCCTAATATGGCCCTCGAGTGGACCAGACCAATACAAATTCATTCTCTGGTATAAACTGAGTTTCCTGTGAAAATTTCAGCAAGATTGATCAACTCTGAGAGGTGGTTTGGACTGATCTGGCATTTTATGACATCCTCGCCACCCACACTCCCTGAACCTGTACTTTGGGCTAGATATGCATTTCTGAAGGAACACACTACTAAAATTAATTCAAGTGGCGACTCCTGTGGGACACAATATGGTTTACAACCTTAAACCTGCCTTACCTGAGAAAATATCAGCCTATCCTGAGACAGCCAGCTGAGGCTGCATTTTCGGCTTCCTGGACCCTATTTCACACATATGACATCACTGGTACACCAGATGTAATCCTGAAACCTGTGCAATCAGATTCAGTGGGTGGCAGATGATTTTTGGGCCAAGTTTCATGGTTACAGAGCAATATTTAGTACTGGTTTGGGCTGATTTACATCTATTTTGGACCATTTTAACAGCATTATTCGGGTTATCTATTTTCTGTTCAGACATGTAATGCTCCAAATGTGCCTAAAATATCCCCCTTTATTGTTAAAACAACCATGAAATTAAATAGGGGCTTCAGACTGGCAATATTGTGATATACCTGACATTCCCCAAATGAGGGGAGGCCAGGGGGCCCCCCACACCCCGGAAATGAAATTCCTAATATGGCCCTCGAGTGGACCAGACCAATACAAATTCATTCTCTGGTATAAACTGAGTTTCCTGTGAAAATTGCAGCAAGATTGATCAACTCTGAGAGGTGGTTTGGACTGATCTGGCATTTTATGACATCCTCGCCACCCACACTCCCTGAACCTGTACTTTGGGCTAGATATGCATTTCTGAAGGAACACACTACTAAAATTAATTCAAGTGGCGACTCCTGTGGGACACAATATGGTTTACAACCTTAAACCTGCCTTACCTGAGAAAATATCAGCCTATCCTGAGACAGCCAGCTGAGGCTGCATTTTCGGCTTCCTGGACCCTATTTCACACATATGACATCACTGGTACACCAGATGTAATCCTGAAACCTGTGCAATCAGATTCAGTGGGTGGCAGGTGATTTTTGGGCCAAGTTTCATGGTTACAGAGCAATATTTAGTACTGGTTTGGGCTGATTTACATCTATTTTGGACCATTTTAACAGCATTATTCGGGTTATATATTTTCTGTTCAGACATGTAATGCTCCAAATGTGCCTAAAATATCCCCCTTTATTGTTAAAACAACCATGAAATTAAATAGGGGCTTCAGACTGGCAATATTGTGATATACCTGACATTCCCCAAATGAGGGGAGGCCAGGGGGCCCCCCACACCCCGGAAATGAAATTCCTAATATGGCCCTCGAGTGGACCAGACCAATACAAATTCATTCTCTGGTATAAACTGAGTTTCCTGTGAAAATTTCAGCAAGATTGATCAACTCTGAGAGGTGGTTTGGACTGATCTGGCATTTTATGACATCCTCGCCACCCACACTCCCTGAACCTGTACTTTGGGCTAGATATGCATTTCTGAAGGAACACACTACTAAAATTAATTCAAGTGGCGACTCCTGTGGGACACAATATGGTTTACAACCTTAAACCTGCCTTACCTGAGAAAATATCAGCCTATCCTGAGACAGCCAGCTGAGGCTGCATTTTCGGCTTCCTGGACCCTATTTCACACATATGACATCACTGGTACACCAGATGTAATCCTGAAACCTGTGCAATCAGATTCAGTGGGTGGCAGATGATTTTTGGGCCAAGTTTCATGGTTACAGAGCAATATTTAGTACTGGTTTGGGCTGATTTACATCTATTTTGGACCATTTTAACAGCATTATTCGGGTTATCTATTTTCTGTTCAGACATGTAATGCTCCAAATGTGCCTAAAATATCCCCCTTTATTGTTAAAACAACCATGAAATTAAATAGGGGCTTCAGACTGGCAATATTGTGATATACCTGACATTCCCCAAATGAGGGGAGGCCAGGGGGCCCCCCACACCCCGGAAATGAAATTCCTAATATGGCCCTCGAGTGGACCAGACCAATACAAATTCATTCTCTGGTATAAACTGAGTTTCCTGTGAAAATTGCAGCAAGATTGATCAACTCTGAGAGGTGGTTTGGACTGATCTGGCATTTTATGACATCCTCGCCACCCACACTCCCTGAACCTGTACTTTGGGCTAGATATGCATTTCTGAAGGAACACACTACTAAAATTAATTCAAGTGGCGACTCCTGTGGGACACAATATGGTTTACAACCTTAAACCTGCCTTACCTGAGAAAATATCAGCCTATCCTGAGACAGCCAGCTGAGGCTGCATTTTCGGCTTCCTGGACCCTATTTCACACATATGACATCACTGGTACACCAGATGTAATCCTGAAACCTGTGCAATCAGATTCAGTGGGTGGCAGGTGATTTTTGGGCCAAGTTTCATGGTTACAGAGCAATATTTAGTACTGGTTTGGGCTGATTTACATCTATTTTGGACCATTTTAACAGCATTATTCGGGTTATATATTTTCTGTTCAGACATGTAATGCTCCAAATGTGCCTAAAATATCCCCCTTTATTGTTAAAACAACCATGAAATTAAATAGGGGCTTCAGACTGGCAATATTGTGATATACCTGACATTCCCCAAATGAGGGGAGGCCAGGGGGCCCCCCACACCCCGGAAATGAAATTCCTAATATGGCCCTCGAGTGGACCAGACCAATACAAATTCATTCTCTGGTATAAACTGAGTTTCCTGTGAAAATTTCAGCAAGATTGATCAACTCTGAGAGGTGGTTTGGACTGATCTGGCATTTTATGACATCCTCGCCACCCACACTCCCTGAACCTGTACTTTGGGCTAGATATGCATTTCTGAAGGAACACACTACTAAAATTAATTCAAGTGGCGACTCCTGTGGGACACAATATGGTTTACAACCTTAAACCTGCCTTACCTGAGAAAATATCAGCCTATCCTGAGACAGCCAGCTGAGGCTGCATTTTCGGCTTCCTGGACCCTATTTCACACATATGACATCACTGGTACACCAGATGTAATCCTGAAACCTGTGCAATCAGATTCAGTGGGTGGCAGATGATTTTTGGGCCAAGTTTCATGGTTACAGAGCAATATTTAGTACTGGTTTGGGCTGATTTACATCTATTTTGGACCATTTTAACAGCATTATTCGGGTTATCTATTTTCTGTTCAGACATGTAATGCTCCAAATGTGCCTAAAATATCCCCCTTTATTGTTAAAACAACCATGAAATTAAATAGGGGCTTCAGACTGGCAATATTGTGATATACCTGACATTCCCCAAATGAGGGGAGGCCAGGGGGCCCCCCACACCCCGGAAATGAAATTCCTAATATGGCCCTCGAGTGGACCAGACCAATACAAATTCATTCTCTGGTATAAACTGAGTTTCCTGTGAAAATTGCAGCAAGATTGATCAACTCTGAGAGGTGGTTTGGACTGATCTGGCATTTTATGACATCCTCGCCACCCACACTCCCTGAACCTGTACTTTGGGCTAGATATGCATTTCTGAAGGAACACACTACTAAAATTAATTCAAGTGGCGACTCCTGTGGGACACAATATGGTTTACAACCTTAAACCTGCCTTACCTGAGAAAATATCAGCCTATCCTGAGACAGCCAGCTGAGGCTGCATTTTCGGCTTCCTGGACCCTATTTCACACATATGACATCACTGGTACACCAGATGTAATCCTGAAACCTGTGCAATCAGATTCAGTGGGTGGCAGGTGATTTTTGGGCCAAGTTTCATGGTTACAGAGCAATATTTAGTACTGGTTTGGGCTGATTTACATCTATTTTGGACCATTTTAACAGCATTATTCGGGTTATATATTTTCTGTTCAGACATGTAATGCTCCAAATGTGCCTAAAATATCCCCCTTTATTGTTAAAACAACCATGAAATTAAATAGGGGCTTCAGACTGGCAATATTGTGATATACCTGACATTCCCCAAATGAGGGGAGGCCAGGGGGCCCCCCCACACCCCGGAAATGAAATTCCTAATATGGCCCTCGAGTGGACCAGACCAATACAAATTCATTCTCTGGTATAAACTGAGTTTCCTGTGAAAATTTCAGCAAGATTGATCAACTCTGAGAGGTGGTTTGGACTGATCTGGCATTTTATGACATCCTCGCCACCCACACTCCCTGAACCTGTACTTTGGGCTAGATATGCATTTCTGAAGGAACACACTACTAAAATTAATTCAAGTGGCG
The DNA here is from genome assembly GCA_964017235.1 of Sabellastarte sp. h YS-2021. NCBI lineage: Eukaryota > Metazoa > Annelida > Polychaeta > Sabellida > Sabellidae > Sabellastarte > Sabellastarte sp. h YS-2021. The sequence continues at coordinate 25,961,887 of OZ024934.1, forward strand.
ACTCCTGTGGGACACAATATGGTTTACAACCTTAAACCTGCCTTACCTGAGAAAATATCAGCCTATCCTGAGACAGCCAGCTGAGGCTGCATTTTCGGCTTCCTGGACCCTATTTCACACATATGACATCACTGGTACACCAGATGTAATCCTGAAACCTGTGCAATCAGATTCAGTGGGTGGCAGGTGATTTTTGGGCCAAGTTTCATGGTTACAGAGCAATATTTAGTACTGGTTTGGGCTGATTTACATCTATTTTGGACCATTTTAACAGCATTATTCGGGTTATATATTTTCTGTTCAGACATGTAATGCTCCAAATGTGCCTAAAATATCCCCCTTTATTGTTAAAACAACCATGAAATTAAATAGGGGCTTCAGACTGGCAATATTGTGATATACCTGACATTCCCCAAATGAGGGGAGGCCAGGGGGCCCCCCACACCCCGGAAATGAAATTCCTAATATGGCCCTCGAGTGGACCAGACCAATACAAATTCATTCTCTGGTATAAACTGAGTTTCCTGTGAAAATTTCAGCAAGATTGATCAACTCTGAGAGGTGGTTTGGACTGATCTGGCATTTTATGACATCCTCGCCACCCACACTCCCTGAACCTGTACTTTGGGCTAGATATGCATTTCTGAAGGAACACACTACTAAAATTAATTCAAGTGGCGACTCCTGTGGGACACAATATGGTTTACAACCTTAAACCTGCCTTACCTGAGAAAATATCAGCCTATCCTGAGACAGCCAGCTGAGGCTGCATTTTCGGCTTCCTGGACCCTATTTCACACATATGACATCACTGGTACACCAGATGTAATCCTGAAACCTGTGCAATCAGATTCAGTGGGTGGCAGATGATTTTTGGGCCAAGTTTCATGGTTACAGAGCAATATTTAGTACTGGTTTGGGCTGATTTACATCTATTTTGGACCATTTTAACAGCATTATTCGGGTTATCTATTTTCTGTTCAGACATGTAATGCTCCAAATGTGCCTAAAATATCCCCCTTTATTGTTAAAACAACCATGAAATTAAATAGGGGCTTCAGACTGGCAATATTGTGATATACCTGACATTCCCCAAATGAGGGGAGGCCAGGGGGCCCCCCACACCCCGGAAATGAAATTCCTAATATGGCCCTCGAGTGGACCAGACCAATACAAATTCATTCTCTGGTATAAACTGAGTTTCCTGTGAAAATTTCAGCAAGATTGATCAACTCTGAGAGGTGGTTTGGACTGATCTGGCATTTTATGACATCCTCGCCACCCACACTCCCTGAACCTGTACTTTGGGCTAGATATGCATTTCTGAAGGAACACACTACTAAAATTAATTCAAGTGGCGACTCCTGTGGGACACAATATGGTTTACAACCTTAAACCTGCCTTACCTGAGAAAATATCAGCCTATCCTGAGACAGCCAGCTGAGGCTGCATTTTCGGCTTCCTGGACCCTATTTCACACATATGACATCACTGGTACACCAGATGTAATCCTGAAACCTGTGCAATCAGATTCAGTGGGTGGCAGGTGATTTTTGGGCCAAGTTTCATGGTTACAGAGCAATATTTAGTACTGGTTTGGGCTGATTTACATCTATTTTGGACCATTTTAACAGCATTATTCGGGTTATATATTTTCTGTTCAGACATGTAATGCTCCAAATGTGCCTAAAATATCCCCCTTTATTGTTAAAACAACCATGAAATTAAATAGGGGCTTCAGACTGGCAATATTGTGATATACCTGACATTCCCCAAATGAGGGGAGGCCAGGGGGCCCCCCCACACCCCGGAAATGAAATTCCTAATATGGCCCTCGAGTGGACCAGACCAATACAAATTCATTCTCTGGTATAAACTGAGTTTCCTGTGAAAATTTCAGCAAGATTGATCAACTCTGAGAGGTGGTTTGGACTGATCTGGCATTTTATGACATCCTCGCCACCCACACTCCCTGAACCTGTACTTTGGGCTAGATATGCATTTCTGAAGGAACACACTACTAAAATTAATTCAAGTGGCGACTCCTGTGGGACACAATATGGTTTACAACCTTAAACCTGCCTTACCTGAGAAAATATCAGCCTATCCTGAGACAGCCAGCTGAGGCTGCATTTTCGGCTTCCTGGACCCTATTTCACACATATGACATCACTGGTACACCAGATGTAATCCTGAAACCTGTGCAATCAGATTCAGTGGGTGGCAGGTGATTTTTGGGCCAAGTTTCATGGTTACAGAGCAATATTTAGTACTGGTTTGGGCTGATTTACATCTATTTTGGACCATTTTAACAGCATTATTCGGGTTATATATTTTCTGTTCAGACATGTAATGCTCCAAATGTGCCTAAAATATCCCCCTTTATTGTTAAAACAACCATGAAATTAAATAGGGGCTTCAGACTGGCAATATTGTGATATACCTGACATTCCCCAAATGAGGGGAGGCCAGGGGGCCCCCCCACACCCCGGAAATGAAATTCCTAATATGGCCCTCGAGTGGACCAGACCAATACAAATTCATTCTCTGGTATAAACTGAGTTTCCTGTGAAAATTTCAGCAAGATTGATCAACTCTGAGAGGTGGTTTGGACTGATCTGGCATTTTATGACATCCTCGCCACCCACACTCCCTGAACCTGTACTTTGGGCTAGATATGCATTTCTGAAGGAACACACTACTAAAATTAATTCAAGTGGCGACTCCTGTGGGACACAATATGGTTTACAACCTTAAACCTGCCTTACCTGAGAAAATATCAGCCTATCCTGAGACAGCCAGCTGAGGCTGCATTTTCGGCTTCCTGGACCCTATTTCACACATATGACATCACTGGTACACCAGATGTAATCCTGAAACCTGTGCAATCAGATTCAGTGGGTGGCAGGTGATTTTTGGGCCAAGTTTCATGGTTACAGAGCAATATTTAGTACTGGTTTGGGCTGATTTACATCTATTTTGGACCATTTTAACAGCATTATTCGGGTTATATATTTTCTGTTCAGACATGTAATGCTCCAAATGTGCCTAAAATATCCCCCTTTATTGTTAAAACAACCATGAAATTAAATAGGGGCTTCAGACTGGCAATATTGTGATATACCTGACATTCCCCAAATGAGGGGAGGCCAGGGGGCCCCCCCACACCCCGGAAATGAAATTCCTAATATGGCCCTCGAGTGGACCAGACCAATACAAATTCATTCTCTGGTATAAACTGAGTTTCCTGTGAAAATTTCAGCAAGATTGATCAACTCTGAGAGGTGGTTTGGACTGATCTGGCATTTTATGACATCCTCGCCACCCACACTCCCTGAACCTGTACTTTGGGCTAGATATGCATTTCTGAAGGAACACACTACTAAAATTAATTCAAGTGGCGACTCCTGTGGGACACAATATGGTTTACAACCTTAAACCTGCCTTACCTGAGAAAATATCAGCCTATCCTGAGACAGCCAGCTGAGGCTGCATTTTCGGCTTCCTGGACCCTATTTCACACATATGACATCACTGGTACACCAGATGTAATCCTGAAACCTGTGCAATCAGATTCAGTGGGTGGCAGGTGATTTTTGGGCCAAGTTTCATGGTTACAGAGCAATATTTAGTACTGGTTTGGGCTGATTTACATCTATTTTGGACCATTTTAACAGCATTATTCGGGTTATATATTTTCTGTTCAGACATGTAATGCTCCAAATGTGCCTAAAATATCCCCCTTTATTGTTAAAACAACCATGAAATTAAATAGGGGCTTCAGACTGGCAATATTGTGATATACCTGACATTCCCCAAATGAGGGGAGGCCAGGGGGCCCCCCACACCCCGGAAATGAAATTCCTAATATGGCCCTCGAGTGGACCAGACCAATACAAATTCATTCTCTGGTATAAACTGAGTTTCCTGTGAAAATTTCAGCAAGATTGATCAACTCTGAGAGGTGGTTTGGACTGATCTGGCATTTTATGACATCCTCGCCACCCACACTCCCTGAACCTGTACTTTGGGCTAGATATGCATTTCTGAAGGAACACACTACTAAAATTAATTCAAGTGGCGACTCCTGTGGGACACAATATGGTTTACAACCTTAAACCTGCCTTACCTGAGAAAATATCAGCCTATCCTGAGACAGCCAGCTGAGGCTGCATTTTCGGCTTCCTGGACCCTATTTCACACATATGACATCACTGGTACACCAGATGTAATCCTGAAACCTGTGCAATCAGATTCAGTGGGTGGCAGGTGATTTTTGGGCCAAGTTTCATGGTTACAGAGCAATATTTAGTACTGGTTTGGGCTGATTTACATCTATTTTGGACCATTTTAACAGCATTATTCGGGTTATATATTTTCTGTTCAGACATGTAATGCTCCAAATGTGCCTAAAATATCCCCCTTTATTGTTAAAACAACCATGAAATTAAATAGGGGCTTCAGACTGGCAATATTGTGATATACCTGACATTCCCCAAATGAGGGGAGGCCAGGGGGCCCCCCACACCCCGGAAATGAAATTCCTAATATGGCCCTCGAGTGGACCAGACCAATACAAATTCATTCTCTGGTATAAACTGAGTTTCCTGTGAAAATTTCAGCAAGATTGATCAACTCTGAGAGGTGGTTTGGACTGATCTGGCATTTTATGACATCCTCGCCACCCACACTCCCTGAACCTGTACTTTGGGCTAGATATGCATTTCTGAAGGAACACACTACTAAAATTAATTCAAGTGGCGACTCCTGTGGGACACAATATGGTTTACAACCTTAAACCTGCCTTACCTGAGAAAATATCAGCCTATCCTGAGACAGCCAGCTGAGGCTGCATTTTCGGCTTCCTGGACCCTATTTCACACATATGACATCACTGGTACACCAGATGTAATCCTGAAACCTGTGCAATCAGATTCAGTGGGTGGCAGGTGATTTTTGGGCCAAGTTTCATGGTTACAGAGCAATATTTAGTACTGGTTTGGGCTGATTTACATCTATTTTGGACCATTTTAACAGCATTATTCGGGTTATATATTTTCTGTTCAGACATGTAATGCTCCAAATGTGCCTAAAATATCCCCCTTTATTGTTAAAACAACCATGAAATTAAATAGGGGCTTCAGACTGGCAATATTGTGATATACCTGACATTCCCCAAATGAGGGGAGGCCAGGGGGCCCCCCACACCCCGGAAATGAAATTCCTAATATGGCCCTCGAGTGGACCAGACCAATACAAATTCATTCTCTGGTATAAACTGAGTTTCCTGTGAAAATTTCAGCAAGATTGATCAACTCTGAGAGGTGGTTTGGACTGATCTGGCATTTTATGACATCCTCGCCACCCACACTCCCTGAACCTGTACTTTGGGCTAGATATGCATTTCTGAAGGAACACACTACTAAAATTAATTCAAGTGGCGACTCCTGTGGGACACAATATGGTTTACAACCTTAAACCTGCCTTACCTGAGAAAATATCAGCCTATCCTGAGACAGCCAGCTGAGGCTGCATTTTCGGCTTCCTGGACCCTATTTCACACATATGACATCACTGGTACACCAGATGTAATCCTGAAACCTGTGCAATCAGATTCAGTGGGTGGCAGATGATTTTTGGGCCAAGTTTCATGGTTACAGAGCAATATTTAGTACTGGTTTGGGCTGATTTACATCTATTTTGGACCATTTTAACAGCATTATTCGGGTTATCTATTTTCTGTTCAGACATGTAATGCTCCAAATGTGCCTAAAATATCCCCCTTTATTGTTAAAACAACCATGAAATTAAATAGGGGCTTCAGACTGGCAATATTGTGATATACCTGACATTCCCCAAATGAGGGGAGGCCAGGGGGCCCCCCACACCCCGGAAATGAAATTCCTAATATGGCCCTCGAGTGGACCAGACCAATACAAATTCATTCTCTGGTATAAACTGAGTTTCCTGTGAAAATTGCAGCAAGATTGATCAACTCTGAGAGGTGGTTTGGACTGATCTGGCATTTTATGACATCCTCGCCACCCACACTCCCTGAACCTGTACTTTGGGCTAGATATGCATTTCTGAAGGAACACACTACTAAAATTAATTCAAGTGGCGACTCCTGTGGGACACAATATGGTTTACAACCTTAAACCTGCCTTACCTGAGAAAATATCAGCCTATCCTGAGACAGCCAGCTGAGGCTGCATTTTCGGCTTCCTGGACCCTATTTCACACATATGACATCACTGGTACACCAGATGTAATCCTGAAACCTGTGCAATCAGATTCAGTGGGTGGCAGGTGATTTTTGGGCCAAGTTTCATGGTTACAGAGCAATATTTAGTACTGGTTTGGGCTGATTTACATCTATTTTGGACCATTTTAACAGCATTATTCGGGTTATATATTTTCTGTTCAGACATGTAATGCTCCAAATGTGCCTAAAATATCCCCCTTTATTGTTAAAACAACCATGAAATTAAATAGGGGCTTCAGACTGGCAATATTGTGATATACCTGACATTCCCCAAATGAGGGGAGGCCAGGGGGCCCCCCACACCCCGGAAATGAAATTCCTAATATGGCCCTCGAGTGGACCAGACCAATACAAATTCATTCTCTGGTATAAACTGAGTTTCCTGTGAAAATTTCAGCAAGATTGATCAACTCTGAGAGGTGGTTTGGACTGATCTGGCATTTTATGACATCCTCGCCACCCACACTCCCTGAACCTGTACTTTGGGCTAGATATGCATTTCTGAAGGAACACACTACTAAAATTAATTCAAGTGGCGACTCCTGTGGGACACAATATGGTTTACAACCTTAAACCTGCCTTACCTGAGAAAATATCAGCCTATCCTGAGACAGCCAGCTGAGGCTGCATTTTCGGCTTCCTGGACCCTATTTCACACATATGACATCACTGGTACACCAGATGTAATCCTGAAACCTGTGCAATCAGATTCAGTGGGTGGCAGGTGATTTTTGGGCCAAGTTTCATGGTTACAGAGCAATATTTAGTACTGGTTTGGGCTGATTTACATCTATTTTGGACCATTTTAACAGCATTATTCGGGTTATATATTTTCTGTTCAGACATGTAATGCTCCAAATGTGCCTAAAATATCCCCCTTTATTGTTAAAACAACCATGAAATTAAATAGGGGCTTCAGACTGGCAATATTGTGATATACCTGACATTCCCCAAATGAGGGGAGGCCAGGGGGCCCCCCACACCCCGGAAATGAAATTCCTAATATGGCCCTCGAGTGGACCAGACCAATACAAATTCATTCTCTGGTATAAACTGAGTTTCCTGTGAAAATTTCAGCAAGATTGATCAACTCTGAGAGGTGGTTTGGACTGATCTGGCATTTTATGACATCCTCGCCACCCACACTCCCTGAACCTGTACTTTGGGCTAGATATGCATTTCTGAAGGAACACACTACTAAAATTAATTCAAGTGGCGACTCCTGTGGGACACAATATGGTTTACAACCTTAAACCTGCCTTACCTGAGAAAATATCAGCCTATCCTGAGACAGCCAGCTGAGGCTGCATTTTCGGCTTCCTGGACCCTATTTCACACATATGACATCACTGGTACACCAGATGTAATCCTGAAACCTGTGCAATCAGATTCAGTGGGTGGCAGGTGATTTTTGGGCCAAGTTTCATGGTTACAGAGCAATATTTAGTACTGGTTTGGGCTGATTTACATCTATTTTGGACCATTTTAACAGCATTATTCGGGTTATATATTTTCTGTTCAGACATGTAATGCTCCAAATGTGCCTAAAATATCCCCCTTTATTGTTAAAACAACCATGAAATTAAATAGGGGCTTCAGACTGGCAATATTGTGATATACCTGACATTCCCCAAATGAGGGGAGGCCAGGGGGCCCCCCCACACCCCGGAAATGAAATTCCTAATATGGCCCTCGAGTGGACCAGACCAATACAAATTCATTCTCTGGTATAAACTGAGTTTCCTGTGAAAATTTCAGCAAGATTGATCAACTCTGAGAGGTGGTTTGGACTGATCTGGCATTTTATGACATCCTCGCCACCCACACTCCCTGAACCTGTACTTTGGGCTAGATATGCATTTCTGAAGGAACACACTACTAAAATTAATTCAAGTGGCGACTCCTGTGGGACACAATATGGTTTACAACCTTAAACCTGCCTTACCTGAGAAAATATCAGCCTATCCTGAGACAGCCAGCTGAGGCTGCATTTTCGGCTTCCTGGACCCTATTTCACACATATGACATCACTGGTACACCAGATGTAATCCTGAAACCTGTGCAATCAGATTCAGTGGGTGGCAGGTGATTTTTGGGCCAAGTTTCATGGTTACAGAGCAATATTTAGTACTGGTTTGGGCTGATTTACATCTATTTTGGACCATTTTAACAGCATTATTCGGGTTATATATTTTCTGTTCAGACATGTAATGCTCCAAATGTGCCTAAAATATCCCCCTTTATTGTTAAAACAACCATGAAATTAAATAGGGGCTTCAGACTGGCAATATTGTGATATACCTGACATTCCCCAAATGAGGGGAGGCCAGGGGGCCCCCCACACCCCGGAAATGAAATTCCTAATATGGCCCTCGAGTGGACCAGACCAATACAAATTCATTCTCTGGTATAAACTGAGTTTCCTGTGAAAATTTCAGCAAGATTGATCAACTCTGAGAGGTGGTTTGGACTGATCTGGCATTTTATGACATCCTCGCCACCCACACTCCCTGAACCTGTACTTTGGGCTAGATATGCATTTCTGAAGGAACACACTACTAAAATTAATTCAAGTGGCGACTCCTGTGGGACACAATATGGTTTACAACCTTAAACCTGCCTTACCTGAGAAAATATCAGCCTATCCTGAGACAGCCAGCTGAGGCTGCATTTTCGGCTTCCTGGACCCTATTTCACACATATGACATCACTGGTACACCAGATGTAATCCTGAAACCTGTGCAATCAGATTCAGTGGGTGGCAGGTGATTTTTGGGCCAAGTTTCATGGTTACAGAGCAATATTTAGTACTGGTTTGGGCTGATTTACATCTATTTTGGACCATTTTAACAGCATTATTCGGGTTATATATTTTCTGTTCAGACATGTAATGCTCCAAATGTGCCTAAAATATCCCCCTTTATTGTTAAAACAACCATGAAATTAAATAGGGGCTTCAGACTGGCAATATTGTGATATACCTGACATTCCCCAAATGAGGGGAGGCCAGGGGGCCCCCCCACACCCCGGAAATGAAATTCCTAATATGGCCCTCGAGTGGACCAGACCAATACAAATTCATTCTCTGGTATAAACTGAGTTTCCTGTGAAAATTTCAGCAAGATTGATCAACTCTGAGAGGTGGTTTGGACTGATCTGGCATTTTATGACATCCTCGCCACCCACACTCCCTGAACCTGTACTTTGGGCTAGATATGCATTTCTGAAGGAACACACTACTAAAATTAATTCAAGTGGCGACTCCTGTGGGACACAATATGGTTTACAACCTTAAACCTGCCTTACCTGAGAAAATATCAGCCTATCCTGAGACAGCCAGCTGAGGCTGCATTTTCGGCTTCCTGGACCCTATTTCACACATATGACATCACTGGTACACCAGATGTAATCCTGAAACCTGTGCAATCAGATTCAGTGGGTGGCAGGTGATTTTTGGGCCAAGTTTCATGGTTACAGAGCAATATTTAGTACTGGTTTGGGCTGATTTACATCTATTTTGGACCATTTTAACAGCATTATTCGGGTTATATATTTTCTGTTCAGACATGTAATGCTCCAAATGTGCCTAAAATATCCCCCTTTATTGTTAAAACAACCATGAAATTAAATAGGGGCTTCAGACTGGCAATATTGTGATATACCTGACATTCCCCAAATGAGGGGAGGCCAGGGGGCCCCCCCACACCCCGGAAATGAAATTCCTAATATGGCCCTCGAGTGGACCAGACCAATACAAATTCATTCTCTGGTATAAACTGAGTTTCCTGTGAAAATTTCAGCAAGATTGATCAACTCTGAGAGGTGGTTTGGACTGATCTGGCATTTTATGACATCCTCGCCACCCACACTCCCTGAACCTGTACTTTGGGCTAGATATGCATTTCTGAAGGAACACACTACTAAAATTAATTCAAGTGGCGACTCCTGTGGGACACAATATGGTTTACAACCTTAAACCTGCCTTACCTGAGAAAATATCAGCCTATCCTGAGACAGCCAGCTGAGGCTGCATTTTCGGCTTCCTGGACCCTATTTCACACATATGACATCACTGGTACACCAGATGTAATCCTGAAACCTGTGCAATCAGATTCAGTGGGTGGCAGGTGATTTTTGGGCCAAGTTTCATGGTTACAGAGCAATATTTAGTACTGGTTTGGGCTGATTTACATCTATTTTGGACCATTTTAACAGCATTATTCGGGTTATATATTTTCTGTTCAGACATGTAATGCTCCAAATGTGCCTAAAATATCCCCCTTTATTGTTAAAACAACCATGAAATTAAATAGGGGCTTCAGACTGGCAATATTGTGATATACCTGACATTCCCCAAATGAGGGGAGGCCAGGGGGCCCCCCACACCCCGGAAATGAAATTCCTAATATGGCCCTCGAGTGGACCAGACCAATACAAATTCATTCTCTGGTATAAACTGAGTTTCCTGTGAAAATTTCAGCAAGATTGATCAACTCTGAGAGGTGGTTTGGACTGATCTGGCATTTTATGACATCCTCGCCACCCACACTCCCTGAACCTGTACTTTGGGCTAGATATGCATTTCTGAAGGAACACACTACTAAAATTAATTCAAGTGGCGACTCCTGTGGGACACAATATGGTTTACAACCTTAAACCTGCCTTACCTGAGAAAATATCAGCCTATCCTGAGACAGCCAGCTGAGGCTGCATTTTCGGCTTCCTGGACCCTATTTCACACATATGACATCACTGGTACACCAGATGTAATCCTGAAACCTGTGCAATCAGATTCAGTGGGTGGCAGGTGATTTTTGGGCCAAGTTTCATGGTTACAGAGCAATATTTAGTACTGGTTTGGGCTGATTTACATCTATTTTGGACCATTTTAACAGCATTATTCGGGTTATATATTTTCTGTTCAGACATGTAATGCTCCAAATGTGCCTAAAATATCCCCCTTTATTGTTAAAACAACCATGAAATTAAATAGGGGCTTCAGACTGGCAATATTGTGATATACCTGACATTCCCCAAATGAGGGGAGGCCAGGGGGCCCCCCCACACCCCGGAAATGAAATTCCTAATATGGCCCTCGAGTGGACCAGACCAATACAAATTCATTCTCTGGTATAAACTGAGTTTCCTGTGAAAATTTCAGCAAGATTGATCAACTCTGAGAGGTGGTTTGGACTGATCTGGCATTTTATGACATCCTCGCCACCCACACTCCCTGAACCTGTACTTTGGGCTAGATATGCATTTCTGAAGGAACACACTACTAAAATTAATTCAAGTGGCGACTCCTGTGGGACACAATATGGTTTACAACCTTAAACCTGCCTTACCTGAGAAAATATCAGCCTATCCTGAGACAGCCAGCTGAGGCTGCATTTTCGGCTTCCTGGACCCTATTTCACACATATGACATCACTGGTACACCAGATGTAATCCTGAAACCTGTGCAATCAGATTCAGTGGGTGGCAGGTGATTTTTGGGCCAAGTTTCATGGTTACAGAGCAATATTTAGTACTGGTTTGGGCTGATTTACATCTATTTTGGACCATTTTAACAGCATTATTCGGGTTATATATTTTCTGTTCAGACATGTAATGCTCCAAATGTGCCTAAAATATCCCCCTTTATTGTTAAAACAACCATGAAATTAAATAGGGGCTTCAGACTGGCAATATTGTGATATACCTGACATTCCCCAAATGAGGGGAGGCCAGGGGGCCCCCCCACACCCCGGAAATGAAATTCCTAATATGGCCCTCGAGTGGACCAGACCAATACAAATTCATTCTCTGGTATAAACTGAGTTTCCTGTGAAAATTTCAGCAAGATTGATCAACTCTGAGAGGTGGTTTGGACTGATCTGGCATTTTATGACATCCTCGCCACCCACACTCCCTGAACCTGTACTTTGGGCTAGATATGCATTTCTGAAGGAACACACTACTAAAATTAATTCAAGTGGCGACTCCTGTGGGACACAATATGGTTTACAACCTTAAACCTGCCTTACCTGAGAAAATATCAGCCTATCCTGAGACAGCCAGCTGAGGCTGCATTTTCGGCTTCCTGGACCCTATTTCACACATATGACATCACTGGTACACCAGATGTAATCCTGAAACCTGTGCAATCAGATTCAGTGGGTGGCAGGTGATTTTTGGGCCAAGTTTCATGGTTACAGAGCAATATTTAGTACTGGTTTGGGCTGATTTACATCTATTTTGGACCATTTTAACAGCATTATTCGGGTTATATATTTTCTGTTCAGACATGTAATGCTCCAAATGTGCCTAAAATATCCCCCTTTATTGTTAAAACAACCATGAAATTAAATAGGGGCTTCAGACTGGCAATATTGTGATATACCTGACATTCCCCAAATGAGGGGAGGCCAGGGGGCCCCCCCACACCCCGGAAATGAAATTCCTAATATGGCCCTCGAGTGGACCAGACCAATACAAATTCATTCTCTGGTATAAACTGAGTTTCCTGTGAAAATTTCAGCAAGATTGATCAACTCTGAGAGGTGGTTTGGACTGATCTGGCATTTTATGACATCCTCGCCACCCACACTCCCTGAACCTGTACTTTGGGCTAGATATGCATTTCTGAAGGAACACACTACTAAAATTAATTCAAGTGGCGACTCCTGTGGGACACAATATGGTTTACAACCTTAAACCTGCCTTACCTGAGAAAATATCAGCCTATCCTGAGACAGCCAGCTGAGGCTGCATTTTCGGCTTCCTGGACCCTATTTCACACATATGACATCACTGGTACACCAGATGTAATCCTGAAACCTGTGCAATCAGATTCAGTGGGTGGCAGGTGATTTTTGGGCCAAGTTTCATGGTTACAGAGCAATATTTAGTACTGGTTTGGGCTGATTTACATCTATTTTGGACCATTTTAACAGCATTATTCGGGTTATATATTTTCTGTTCAGACATGTAATGCTCCAAATGTGCCTAAAATATCCCCCTTTATTGTTAAAACAACCATGAAATTAAATAGGGGCTTCAGACTGGCAATATTGTGATATACCTGACATTCCCCAAATGAGGGGAGGCCAGGGGGCCCCCCCACACCCCGGAAATGAAATTCCTAATATGGCCCTCGAGTGGACCAGACCAATACAAATTCATTCTCTGGTATAAACTGAGTTTCCTGTGAAAATTTCAGCAAGATTGATCAACTCTGAGAGGTGGTTTGGACTGATCTGGCATTTTATGACATCCTCGCCACCCACACTCCCTGAACCTGTACTTTGGGCTAGATATGCATTTCTGAAGGAACACACTACTAAAATTAATTCAAGTGGCGACTCCTGTGGGACACAATATGGTTTACAACCTTAAACCTGCCTTACCTGAGAAAATATCAGCCTATCCTGAGACAGCCAGCTGAGGCTGCATTTTCGGCTTCCTGGACCCTATTTCACACATATGACATCACTGGTACACCAGATGTAATCCTGAAACCTGTGCAATCAGATTCAGTGGGTGGCAGGTGATTTTTGGGCCAAGTTTCATGGTTACAGAGCAATATTTAGTACTGGTTTGGGCTGATTTACATCTATTTTGGACCATTTTAACAGCATTATTCGGGTTATATATTTTCTGTTCAGACATGTAATGCTCCAAATGTGCCTAAAATATCCCCCTTTATTGTTAAAACAACCATGAAATTAAATAGGGGCTTCAGACTGGCAATATTGTGATATACCTGACATTCCCCAAATGAGGGGAGGCCAGGGGGCCCCCCACACCCCGGAAATGAAATTCCTAATATGGCCCTCGAGTGGACCAGACCAATACAAATTCATTCTCTGGTATAAACTGAGTTTCCTGTGAAAATTTCAGCAAGATTGATCAACTCTGAGAGGTGGTTTGGACTGATCTGGCATTTTATGACATCCTCGCCACCCACACTCCCTGAACCTGTACTTTGGGCTAGATATGCATTTCTGAAGGAACACACTACTAAAATTAATTCAAGTGGCGACTCCTGTGGGACACAATATGGTTTACAACCTTAAACCTGCCTTACCTGAGAAAATATCAGCCTATCCTGAGACAGCCAGCTGAGGCTGCATTTTCGGCTTCCTGGACCCTATTTCACACATATGACATCACTGGTACACCAGATGTAATCCTGAAACCTGTGCAATCAGATTCAGTGGGTGGCAGGTGATTTTTGGGCCAAGTTTCATGGTTACAGAGCAATATTTAGTACTGGTTTGGGCTGATTTACATCTATTTTGGACCATTTTAACAGCATTATTCGGGTTATATATTTTCTGTTCAGACATGTAATGCTCCAAATGTGCCTAAAATATCCCCCTTTATTGTTAAAACAACCATGAAATTAAATAGGGGCTTCAGACTGGCAATATTGTGATATACCTGACATTCCCCAAATGAGGGGAGGCCAGGGGGCCCCCCACACCCCGGAAATGAAATTCCTAATATGGCCCTCGAGTGGACCAGACCAATACAAATTCATTCTCTGGTATAAACTGAGTTTCCTGTGAAAATTTCAGCAAGATTGATCAACTCTGAGAGGTGGTTTGGACTGATCTGGCATTTTATGACATCCTCGCCACCCACACTCCCTGAACCTGTACTTTGGGCTAGATATGCATTTCTGAAGGAACACACTACTAAAATTAATTCAAGTGGCGACTCCTGTGGGACACAATATGGTTTACAACCTTAAACCTGCCTTACCTGAGAAAATATCAGCCTATCCTGAGACAGCCAGCTGAGGCTGCATTTTCGGCTTCCTGGACCCTATTTCACACATATGACATCACTGGTACACCAGATGTAATCCTGAAACCTGTGCAATCAGATTCAGTGGGTGGCAGGTGATTTTTGGGCCAAGTTTCATGGTTACAGAGCAATATTTAGTACTGGTTTGGGCTGATTTACATCTATTTTGGACCATTTTAACAGCATTATTCGGGTTATATATTTTCTGTTCAGACATGTAATGCTCCAAATGTGCCTAAAATATCCCCCTTTATTGTTAAAACAACCATGAAATTAAATAGGGGCTTCAGACTGGCAATATTGTGATATACCTGACATTCCCCAAATGAGGGGAGGCCAGGGGGCCCCCCACACCCCGGAAATGAAATTCCTAATATGGCCCTCGAGTGGACCAGACCAATACAAATTCATTCTCTGGTATAAACTGAGTTTCCTGTGAAAATTTCAGCAAGATTGATCAACTCTGAGAGGTGGTTTGGACTGATCTGGCATTTTATGACATCCTCGCCACCCACACTCCCTGAACCTGTACTTTGGGCTAGATATGCATTTCTGAAGGAACACACTACTAAAATTAATTCAAGTGGCGACTCCTGTGGGACACAATATGGTTTACAACCTTAAACCTGCCTTACCTGAGAAAATATCAGCCTATCCTGAGACAGCCAGCTGAGGCTGCATTTTCGGCTTCCTGGACCCTATTTCACACATATGACATCACTGGTACACCAGATGTAATCCTGAAACCTGTGCAATCAGATTCAGTGGGTGGCAGGTGATTTTTGGGCCAAGTTTCATGGTTACAGAGCAATATTTAGTACTGGTTTGGGCTGATTTACATCTATTTTGGACCATTTTAACAGCATTATTCGGGTTATATATTTTCTGTTCAGACATGTAATGCTCCAAATGTGCCTAAAATATCCCCCTTTATTGTTAAAACAACCATGAAATTAAATAGGGGCTTCAGACTGGCAATATTGTGATATACCTGACATTCCCCAAATGAGGGGAGGCCAGGGGGCCCCCCACACCCCGGAAATGAAATTCCTAATATGGCCCTCGAGTGGACCAGACCAATACAAATTCATTCTCTGGTATAAACTGAGTTTCCTGTGAAAATTTCAGCAAGATTGATCAACTCTGAGAGGTGGTTTGGACTGATCTGGCATTTTATGACATCCTCGCCACCCACACTCCCTGAACCTGTACTTTGGGCTAGATATGCATTTCTGAAGGAACACACTACTAAAATTAATTCAAGTGGCGACTCCTGTGGGACACAATATGGTTTACAACCTTAAACCTGCCTTACCTGAGAAAATATCAGCCTATCCTGAGACAGCCAGCTGAGGCTGCATTTTCGGCTTCCTGGACCCTATTTCACACATATGACATCACTGGTACACCAGATGTAATCCTGAAACCTGTGCAATCAGATTCAGTGGGTGGCAGGTGATTTTTGGGCCAAGTTTCATGGTTACAGAGCAATATTTAGTACTGGTTTGGGCTGATTTACATCTATTTTGGACCATTTTAACAGCATTATTCGGGTTATATATTTTCTGTTCAGACATGTAATGCTCCAAATGTGCCTAAAATATCCCCCTTTATTGTTAAAACAACCATGAAATTAAATAGGGGCTTCAGACTGGCAATATTGTGATATACCTGACATTCCCCAAATGAGGGGAGGCCAGGGGGCCCCCCACACCCCGGAAATGAAATTCCTAATATGGCCCTCGAGTGGACCAGACCAATACAAATTCATTCTCTGGTATAAACTGAGTTTCCTGTGAAAATTTCAGCAAGATTGATCAACTCTGAGAGGTGGTTTGGACTGATCTGGCATTTTATGACATCCTCGCCACCCACACTCCCTGAACCTGTACTTTGGGCTAGATATGCATTTCTGAAGGAACACACTACTAAAATTAATTCAAGTGGCGACTCCTGTGGGACACAATATGGTTTACAACCTTAAACCTGCCTTACCTGAGAAAATATCAGCCTATCCTGAGACAGCCAGCTGAGGCTGCATTTTCGGCTTCCTGGACCCTATTTCACACATATGACATCACTGGTACACCAGATGTAATCCTGAAACCTGTGCAATCAGATTCAGTGGGTGGCAGGTGATTTTTGGGCCAAGTTTCATGGTTACAGAGCAATATTTAGTACTGGTTTGGGCTGATTTACATCTATTTTGGACCATTTTAACAGCATTATTCGGGTTATATATTTTCTGTTCAGACATGTAATGCTCCAAATGTGCCTAAAATATCCCCCTTTATTGTTAAAACAACCATGAAATTAAATAGGGGCTTCAGACTGGCAATATTGTGATATACCTGACATTCCCCAAATGAGGGGAGGCCAGGGGGCCCCCCACACCCCGGAAATGAAATTCCTAATATGGCCCTCGAGTGGACCAGACCAATACAAATTCATTCTCTGGTATAAACTGAGTTTCCTGTGAAAATTTCAGCAAGATTGATCAACTCTGAGAGGTGGTTTGGACTGATCTGGCATTTTATGACATCCTCGCCACCCACACTCCCTGAACCTGTACTTTGGGCTAGATATGCATTTCTGAAGGAACACACTACTAAAATTAATTCAAGTGGCGACTCCTGTGGGACACAATATGGTTTACAACCTTAAACCTGCCTTACCTGAGAAAATATCAGCCTATCCTGAGACAGCCAGCTGAGGCTGCATTTTCGGCTTCCTGGACCCTATTTCACACATATGACATCACTGGTACACCAGATGTAATCCTGAAACCTGTGCAATCAGATTCAGTGGGTGGCAGGTGATTTTTGGGCCAAGTTTCATGGTTACAGAGCAATATTTAGTACTGGTTTGGGCTGATTTACATCTATTTTGGACCATTTTAACAGCATTATTCGGGTTATATATTTTCTGTTCAGACATGTAATGCTCCAAATGTGCCTAAAATATCCCCCTTTATTGTTAAAACAACCATGAAATTAAATAGGGGCTTCAGACTGGCAATATTGTGATATACCTGACATTCCCCAAATGAGGGGAGGCCAGGGGGCCCCCCACACCCCGGAAATGAAATTCCTAATATGGCCCTCGAGTGGACCAGACCAATACAAATTCATTCTCTGGTATAAACTGAGTTTCCTGTGAAAATTTCAGCAAGATTGATCAACTCTGAGAGGTGGTTTGGACTGATCTGGCATTTTATGACATCCTCGCCACCCACACTCCCTGAACCTGTACTTTGGGCTAGATATGCATTTCTGAAGGAACACACTACTAAAATTAATTCAAGTGGCGACTCCTGTGGGACACAATATGGTTTACAACCTAAACCTGCCTTACCTGAGAAAATATCAGCCTATCCTGAGACAGCCAGCTGAGGCTGCATTTTCGGCTTCCTGGACCCTATTTCACACATATGACATCACTGGTACACCAGATGTAATCCTGAAACCTGTGCAATCAGATTCAGTGGGTGGCAGGTGATTTTTGGGCCAAGTTTCATGGTTACAGAGCAATATTTAGTACTGGTTTGGGCTGATTTACATCTATTTTGGACCATTTTAACAGCATTATTCGGGTTATATATTTTCTGTTCAGACATGTAATGCTCCAAATGTGCCTAAAATATCCCCCTTTATTGTTAAAACAACCATGAAATTAAATAGGGGCTTCAGACTGGCAATATTGTGATATACCTGACATTCCCCAAATGAGGGGAGGCCAGGGGGCCCCCCCACACCCCGGAAATGAAATTCCTAATATGGCCCTCGAGTGGACCAGACCAATACAAATTCATTCTCTGGTATAAACTGAGTTTCCTGTGAAAATTTCAGCAAGATTGATCAACTCTGAGAGGTGGTTTGGACTGATCTGGCATTTTATGACATCCTCGCCACCCACACTCCCTGAACCTGTACTTTGGGCTAGATATGCATTTCTGAAGGAACACACTACTAAAATTAATTCAAGTGGCGACTCCTGTGGGACACAATATGGTTTACAACCTTAAACCTGCCTTACCTGAGAAAATATCAGCCTATCCTGAGACAGCCAGCTGAGGCTGCATTTTCGGCTTCCTGGACCCTATTTCACACATATGACATCACTGGTACACCAGATGTAATCCTGAAACCTGTGCAATCAGATTCAGTGGGTGGCAGGTGATTTTTGGGCCAAGTTTCATGGTTACAGAGCAATATTTAGTACTGGTTTGGGCTGATTTACATCTATTTTGGACCATTTTAACAGCATTATTCGGGTTATATATTTTCTGTTCAGACATGTAATGCTCCAAATGTGCCTAAAATATCCCCCTTTATTGTTAAAACAACCATGAAATTAAATAGGGGCTTCAGACTGGCAATATTGTGATATACCTGACATTCCCCAAATGAGGGGAGGCCAGGGGGCCCCCCCACACCCCGGAAATGAAATTCCTAATATGGCCCTCGAGTGGACCAGACCAATACAAATTCATTCTCTGGTATAAACTGAGTTTCCTGTGAAAATTTCAGCAAGATTGATCAACTCTGAGAGGTGGTTTGGACTGATCTGGCATTTTATGACATCCTCGCCACCCACACTCCCTGAACCTGTACTTTGGGCTAGATATGCATTTCTGAAGGAACACACTACTAAAATTAATTCAAGTGGCGACTCCTGTGGGACACAATATGGTTTACAACCTTAAACCTGCCTTACCTGAGAAAATATCAGCCTATCCTGAGACAGCCAGCTGAGGCTGCATTTTCGGCTTCCTGGACCCTATTTCACACATATGACATCACTGGTACACCAGATGTAATCCTGAAACCTGTGCAATCAGATTCAGTGGGTGGCAGGTGATTTTTGGGCCAAGTTTCATGGTTACAGAGCAATATTTAGTACTGGTTTGGGCTGATTTACATCTATTTTGGACCATTTTAACAGCATTATTCGGGTTATATATTTTCTGTTCAGACATGTAATGCTCCAAATGTGCCTAAAATATCCCCCTTTATTGTTAAAACAACCATGAAATTAAATAGGGGCTTCAGACTGGCAATATTGTGATATACCGGACATTCCCCAAATGAGGGGAGGCCAGGGGGCCCCCCCACACCCCGGAAATGAAATTCCTAATATGGCCCTCGAGTGGACCAGACCAATACAAATTCATTCTCTGGTATAAACTGAGTTTCCTGTGAAAATTTCAGCAAGATTGATCAACTCTGAGAGGTGGTTTGGACTGATCTGGCATTTTATGACATCCTCGCCACCCACACTCCCTGAACCTGTACTTTGGGCTAGATATGCATTTCTGAAGGAACACACTACTAAAATTCATTCAAGTGGCGACTCCTGTGGGACACAATATGGTTTACAACCTTAAACCTGCCTTACCTGAGAAAATATCAGCCTATCCTGAGACAGCCAGCTGAGGCTGCATTTTCGGCTTCCTGGACCCTATTTCACACATATGACATCACTGGTACACCAGATGTAATCCTGAAACCTGTGCAATCAGATTCAGTGGGTGGCAGGTGATTTTTGGGCCAAGTTTCATGGTTACAGAGCAATATTTAGTACTGGTTTGGGCTGATTTACATCTATTTTGGACCATTTTAACAGCATTATTCGGGTTATATATTTTCTGTTCAGACATGTAATGCTCCAAATGTGCCTAAAATATCCCCCTTTATTGTTAAAACAACCATGAAATTAAATAGGGGCTTCAGACTGGCAATATTGTGATATACCGGACATTCCCCAAATGAGGGGAGGCCAGGGGGCCCCCCCACACCCCGGAAATGAAATTCCTAATATGGCCCTCGAGTGGACCAGACCAATACAAATTCATTCTCTGGTATAAACTGAGTTTCCTGTGAAAATTTCAGCAAGATTGATCAACTCTGAGAGGTGGTTTGGACTGATCTGGCATTTTATGACATCCTCGCCACCCACACTCCCTGAACCTGTACTTTGGGCTAGATATGCATTTCTGAAGGAACACACTACTAAAATTCATTCAAGTGGCGACTCCTGTGGGACACAATATGGTTTACAACCTTAAACCTGCCTTACCTGAGAAAATATCAGCCTATCCTGAGACAGCCAGCTGAGGCTGCATTTTCGGCTTCCTGGACCCTATTTCACACATATGACATCACTGGTACACCAGATGTAATCCTGAAACCTGTGCAATCAGATTCAGTGGGTGGCAGGTGATTTTTGGGCCAAGTTTCATGGTTACAGAGCAATATTTAGTACTGGTTTGGGCTGATTTACATCTATTTTGGACCATTTTAACAGCATTATTCGGGTTATATATTTTCTGTTCAGACATGTAATGCTCCAAATGTGCCTAAAATATCCCCCTTTATTGTTAAAACAACCATGAAATTAAATAGGGGCTTCAGACTGGCAATATTGTGATATACCGGACATTCCCCAAATGAGGGGAGGCCAGGGGGCCCCCCCACACCCCGGAAATGAAATTCCTAATATGGCCCTCGAGTGGACCAGACCAATACAAATTCATTCTCTGGTATAAACTGAGTTTCCTGTGAAAATTTCAGCAAGATTGATCAACTCTGAGAGGTGGTTTGGACTGATCTGGCATTTTATGACATCCTCGCCACCCACACTCCCTGAACCTGTACTTTGGGCTAGATATGCATTTCTGAAGGAACACACTACTAAAATTCATTCAAGTGGCGACTCCTGTGGGACACAATATGGTTTACAACCTTAAACCTGCCTTACCTGAGAAAATATCAGCCTATCCTGAGACAGCCAGCTGAGGCTGCATTTTCGGCTTCCTGGACCCTATTTCACACATATGACATCACTGGTACACCAGATGTAATCCTGAAACCTGTGCAATCAGATTCAGTGGGTGGCAGGTGATTTTTGGGCCAAGTTTCATGGTTACAGAGCAATATTTAGTACTGGTTTGGGCTGATTTACATCTATTTTGGACCATTTTAACAGCATTATTCGGGTTATATATTTTCTGTTCAGACATGTAATGCTCCAAATGTGCCTAAAATATCCCCCTTTATTGTTAAAACAACCATGAAATTAAATAGGGGCTTCAGACTGGCAATATTGTGATATACCGGACATTCCCCAAATGAGGGGAGGCCAGGGGGCCCCCCCACACCCCGGAAATGAAATTCCTAATATGGCCCTCGAGTGGACCAGACCAATACAAATTCATTCTCTGGTATAAACTGAGTTTCCTGTGAAAATTTCAGCAAGATTGATCAACTCTGAGAGGTGGTTTGGACTGATCTGGCATTTTATGACATCCTCGCCACCCACACTCCCTGAACCTGTACTTTGGGCTAGATATGCATTTCTGAAGGAACACACTACTAAAATTCATTCAAGTGGCGACTCCTGTGGGACACAATATGGTTTACAACCTTAAACCTGCCTTACCTGAGAAAATATCAGCCTATCCTGAGACAGCCAGCTGAGGCTGCATTTTCGGCTTCCTGGACCCTATTTCACACATATGACATCACTGGTACACCAGATGTAATCCTGAAACCTGTGCAATCAGATTCAGTGGGTGGCAGGTGATTTTTGGGCCAAGTTTCATGGTTACAGAGCAATATTTAGTACTGGTTTGGGCTGATTTACATCTATTTTGGACCATTTTAACAGCATTATTCGGGTTATATATTTTCTGTTCAGACATGTAATGCTCCAAATGTGCCTAAAATATCCCCCTTTATTGTTAAAACAACCATGAAATTAAATAGGGGCTTCAGACTGGCAATATTGTGATATACCGGACATTCCCCAAATGAGGGGAGGCCAGGGGGCCCCCCCACACCCCGGAAATGAAATTCCTAATATGGCCCTCGAGTGGACCAGACCAATACAAATTCATTCTCTGGTATAAACTGAGTTTCCTGTGAAAATTTCAGCAAGATTGATCAACTCTGAGAGGTGGTTTGGACTGATCTGGCATTTTATGACATCCTCGCCACCCACACTCCCTGAACCTGTACTTTGGGCTAGATATGCATTTCTGAAGGAACACACTACTAAAATTCATTCAAGTGGCGACTCCTGTGGGACACAATATGGTTTACAACCTTAAACCTGCCTTACCTGAGAAAATATCAGCCTATCCTGAGACAGCCAGCTGAGGCTGCATTTTCGGCTTCCTGGACCCTATTTCACACATATGACATCACTGGTACACCAGATGTAATCCTGAAACCTGTGCAATCAGATTCAGTGGGTGGCAGGTGATTTTTGGGCCAAGTTTCATGGTTACAGAGCAATATTTAGTACTGGTTTGGGCTGATTTACATCTATTTTGGACCATTTTAACAGCATTATTCGGGTTATATATTTTCTGTTCAGACATGTAATGCTCCAAATGTGCCTAAAATATCCCCCTTTATTGTTAAAACAACCATGAAATTAAATAGGGGCTTCAGACTGGCAATATTGTGATATACCGGACATTCCCCAAATGAGGGGAGGCCAGGGGGCCCCCCCACACCCCGGAAATGAAATTCCTAATATGGCCCTCGAGTGGACCAGACCAATACAAATTCATTCTCTGGTATAAACTGAGTTTCCTGTGAAAATTTCAGCAAGATTGATCAACTCTGAGAGGTGGTTTGGACTGATCTGGCATTTTATGACATCCTCGCCACCCACACTCCCTGAACCTGTACTTTGGGCTAGATATGCATTTCTGAAGGAACACACTACTAAAATTCATTCAAGTGGCGACTCCTGTGGGACACAATATGGTTTACAACCTTAAACCTGCCTTACCTGAGAAAATATCAGCCTATCCTGAGACAGCCAGCTGAGGCTGCATTTTCGGCTTCCTGGACCCTATTTCACACATATGACATCACTGGTACACCAGATGTAATCCTGAAACCTGTGCAATCAGATTCAGTGGGTGGCAGGTGATTTTTGGGCCAAGTTTCATGGTTACAGAGCAATATTTAGTACTGGTTTGGGCTGATTTACATCTATTTTGGACCATTTTAACAGCATTATTCGGGTTATATATTTTCTGTTCAGACATGTAATGCTCCAGATGTGCCTAAAATATCCCCCTTTATTGTTAAAACAACCATGAAATTAAATAGGGGCTTCAGACTGGCAATATTGTGATATACCGGACATTCCCCAAATGAGGGGAGGCCAGGGGGCCCCCCCACACCCCGGAAATGAAATTCCTAATATGGCCCTCGAGTGGACCAGACCAATACAAATTCATTCTCTGGTATAAACTGAGTTTCCTGTGAAAATTTCAGCAAGATTGATCAACTCTGAGAGGTGGTTTGGACTGATCTGGCATTTTATGACATCCTCGCCACCCACACTCCCTGAACCTGTACTTTGGGCTAGATATGCATTTCTGAAGGAACACACTACTAAAATTCATTCAAGTGGCGACTCCTGTGGGACACAATATGGTTTACAACCTTAAACCTGCCTTACCTGAGAAAATATCAGCCTATCCTGAGACAGCCAGCTGAGGCTGCATTTTCGGCTTCCTGGACCCTATTTCACACATATGACATCACTGGTACACCAGATGTAATCCTGAAACCTGTGCAATCAGATTCAGTGGGTGGCAGGTGATTTTTGGGCCAAGTTTCATGGTTACAGAGCAATATTTAGTACTGGTTTGGGCTGATTTACATCTATTTTGGACCATTTTAACAGCATTATTCGGGTTATATATTTTCTGTTCAGACATGTAATGCTCCAAATGTGCCTAAAATATCCCCCTTTATTGTTAAAACAACCATGAAATTAAATAGGGGCTTCAGACTGGCAATATTGTGATATACCGGACATTCCCCAAATGAGGGGAGGCCAGGGGGCCCCCCCACACCCCGGAAATGAAATTCCTAATATGGCCCTCGAGTGGACCAGACCAATACAAATTCATTCTCTGGTATAAACTGAGTTTCCTGTGAAAATTTCAGCAAGATTGATCAACTCTGAGAGGTGGTTTGGACTGATCTGGCATTTTATGACATCCTCGCCACCCACACTCCCTGAACCTGTACTTTGGGCTAGATATGCATTTCTGAAGGAACACACTACTAAAATTCATTCAAGTGGCGACTCCTGTGGGACACAATATGGTTTACAACCTTAAACCTGCCTTACCTGAGAAAATATCAGCCTATCCTGAGACAGCCAGCTGAGGCTGCATTTTCGGCTTCCTGGACCCTATTTCACACATATGACATCACTGGTACACCAGATGTAATCCTGAAACCTGTGCAATCAGATTCAGTGGGTGGCAGGTGATTTTTGGGCCAAGTTTCATGGTTACAGAGCAATATTTAGTACTGGTTTGGGCTGATTTACATCTATTTTGGACCATTTTAACAGCATTATTCGGGTTATATATTTTCTGTTCAGACATGTAATGCTCCAAATGTGCCTAAAATATCCCCCTTTATTGTTAAAACAACCATGAAATTAAATAGGGGCTTCAGACTGGCAATATTGTGATATACCGGACATTCCCCAAATGAGGGGAGGCCAGGGGGCCCCCCCACACCCCGGAAATGAAATTCCTAATATGGCCCTCGAGTGGACCAGACCAATACAAATTCATTCTCTGGTATAAACTGAGTTTCCTGTGAAAATTTCAGCAAGATTGATCAACTCTGAGAGGTGGTTTGGACTGATCTGGCATTTTATGACATCCTCGCCACCCACACTCCCTGAACCTGTACTTTGGGCTAGATATGCATTTCTGAAGGAACACACTACTAAAATTCATTCAAGTGGCGACTCCTGTGGGACACAATATGGTTTACAACCTTAAACCTGCCTTACCTGAGAAAATATCAGCCTATCCTGAGACAGCCAGCTGAGGCTGCATTTTCGGCTTCCTGGACCCTATTTCACACATATGACATCACTGGTACACCAGATGTAATCCTGAAACCTGTGCAATCAGATTCAGTGGGTGGCAGGTGATTTTTGGGCCAAGTTTCATGGTTACAGAGCAATATTTAGTACTGGTTTGGGCTGATTTACATCTATTTTGGACCATTTTAACAGCATTATTCGGGTTATATATTTTCTGTTCAGACATGTAATGCTCCAGATGTGCCTAAAATATCCCCCTTTATTGTTAAAACAACCATGAAATTAAATAGGGGCTTCAGACTGGCAATATTGTGATATACCGGACATTCCCCAAATGAGGGGAGGCCAGGGGGCCCCCCCACACCCCGGAAATGAAATTCCTAATATGGCCCTCGAGTGGACCAGACCAATACAAATTCATTCTCTGGTATAAACTGAGTTTCCTGTGAAAATTTCAGCAAGATTGATCAACTCTGAGAGGTGGTTTGGACTGATCTGGCATTTTATGACATCCTCGCCACCCACACTCCCTGAACCTGTACTTTGGGCTAGATATGCATTTCTGAAGGAACACACTACTAAAATTCATTCAAGTGGCGACTCCTGTGGGACACAATATGGTTTACAACCTTAAACCTGCCTTACCTGAGAAAATATCAGCCTATCCTGAGACAGCCAGCTGAGGCTGCATTTTCGGCTTCCTGGACCCTATTTCACACATATGACATCACTGGTACACCAGATGTAATCCTGAAACCTGTGCAATCAGATTCAGTGGGTGGCAGGTGATTTTTGGGCCAAGTTTCATGGTTACAGAGCAATATTTAGTACTGGTTTGGGCTGATTTACATCTATTTTGGACCATTTTAACAGCATTATTCGGGTTATATATTTTCTGTTCAGACATGTAATGCTCCAAATGTGCCTAAAATATCCCCCTTTATTGTTAAAACAACCATGAAATTAAATAGGGGCTTCAGACTGGCAATATTGTGATATACCGGACATTCCCCAAATGAGGGGAGGCCAGGGGGCCCCCCCACACCCCGGAAATGAAATTCCTAATATGGCCCTCGAGTGGACCAGACCAATACAAATTCATTCTCTGGTATAAACTGAGTTTCCTGTGAAAATTTCAGCAAGATTGATCAACTCTGAGAGGTGGTTTGGACTGATCTGGCATTTTATGACATCCTCGCCACCCACACTCCCTGAACCTGTACTTTGGGCTAGATATGCATTTCTGAAGGAACACACTACTAAAATTCATTCAAGTGGCGACTCCTGTGGGACACAATATGGTTTACAACCTTAAACCTGCCTTACCTGAGAAAATATCAGCCTATCCTGAGACAGCCAGCTGAGGCTGCATTTTCGGCTTCCTGGACCCTATTTCACACATATGACATCACTGGTACACCAGATGTAATCCTGAAACCTGTGCAATCAGATTCAGTGGGTGGCAGGTGATTTTTGGGCCAAGTTTCATGGTTACAGAGCAATATTTAGTACTGGTTTGGGCTGATTTACATCTATTTTGGACCATTTTAACAGCATTATTCGGGTTATATATTTTCTGTTCAGACATGTAATGCTCCAGATGTGCCTAAAATATCCCCCTTTATTGTTAAAACAACCATGAAATTAAATAGGGGCTTCAGACTGGCAATATTGTGATATACCGGACATTCCCCAAATGAGGGGAGGCCAGGGGGCCCCCCCACACCCCGGAAATGAAATTCCTAATATGGCCCTCGAGTGGACCAGACCAATACAAATTCATTCTCTGGTATAAACTGAGTTTCCTGTGAAAATTTCAGCAAGATTGATCAACTCTGAGAGGTGGTTTGGACTGATCTGGCATTTTATGACATCCTCGCCACCCACACTCCCTGAACCTGTACTTTGGGCTAGATATGCATTTCTGAAGGAACACACTACTAAAATTCATTCAAGTGGCGACTCCTGTGGGACACAATATGGTTTACAACCTTAAACCTGCCTTACCTGAGAAAATATCAGCCTATCCTGAGACAGCCAGCTGAGGCTGCATTTTCGGCTTCCTGGACCCTATTTCACACATATGACATCACTGGTACACCAGATGTAATCCTGAAACCTGTGCAATCAGATTCAGTGGGTGGCAGGTGATTTTTGGGCCAAGTTTCATGGTTACAGAGCAATATTTAGTACTGGTTTGGGCTGATTTACATCTATTTTGGACCATTTTAACAGCATTATTCGGGTTATATATTTTCTGTTCAGACATGTAATGCTCCAGATGTGCCTAAAATATCCCC
Source organism: Sabellastarte sp. h YS-2021 (assembly GCA_964017235.1). Taxonomy (NCBI): domain Eukaryota; kingdom Metazoa; phylum Annelida; class Polychaeta; order Sabellida; family Sabellidae; genus Sabellastarte; species Sabellastarte sp. h YS-2021. The sequence goes on from OZ024934.1 coordinate 25,990,129, forward strand.
CTTTATTGTTAAAACAACCATGAAATTAAATAGGGGCTTCAGACTGGCAATATTGTGATATACCGGACATTCCCCAAATGAGGGGAGGCCAGGGGGCCCCCCCACACCCCGGAAATGAAATTCCTAATATGGCCCTCGAGTGGACCAGACCAATACAAATTCATTCTCTGGTATAAACTGAGTTTCCTGTGAAAATTTCAGCAAGATTGATCAACTCTGAGAGGTGGTTTGGACTGATCTGGCATTTTATGACATCCTCGCCACCCACACTCCCTGAACCTGTACTTTGGGCTAGATATGCATTTCTGAAGGAACACACTACTAAAATTCATTCAAGTGGCGACTCCTGTGGGACACAATATGGTTTACAACCTTAAACCTGCCTTACCTGAGAAAATATCAGCCTATCCTGAGACAGCCAGCTGAGGCTGCATTTTCGGCTTCCTGGACCCTATTTCACACATATGACATCACTGGTACACCAGATGTAATCCTGAAACCTGTGCAATCAGATTCAGTGGGTGGCAGGTGATTTTTGGGCCAAGTTTCATGGTTACAGAGCAATATTTAGTACTGGTTTGGGCTGATTTACATCTATTTTGGACCATTTTAACAGCATTATTCGGGTTATATATTTTCTGTTCAGACATGTAATGCTCCAGATGTGCCTAAAATATCCCCCTTTATTGTTAAAACAACCATGAAATTAAATAGGGGCTTCAGACTGGCAATATTGTGATATACCGGACATTCCCCAAATGAGGGGAGGCCAGGGGGCCCCCCCACACCCCGGAAATGAAATTCCTAATATGGCCCTCGAGTGGACCAGACCAATACAAATTCATTCTCTGGTATAAACTGAGTTTCCTGTGAAAATTTCAGCAAGATTGATCAACTCTGAGAGGTGGTTTGGACTGATCTGGCATTTTATGACATCCTCGCCACCCACACTCCCTGAACCTGTACTTTGGGCTAGATATGCATTTCTGAAGGAACACACTACTAAAATTCATTCAAGTGGCGACTCCTGTGGGACACAATATGGTTTACAACCTTAAACCTGCCTTACCTGAGAAAATATCAGCCTATCCTGAGACAGCCAGCTGAGGCTGCATTTTCGGCTTCCTGGACCCTATTTCACACATATGACATCACTGGTACACCAGATGTAATCCTGAAACCTGTGCAATCAGATTCAGTGGGTGGCAGGTGATTTTTGGGCCAAGTTTCATGGTTACAGAGCAATATTTAGTACTGGTTTGGGCTGATTTACATCTATTTTGGACCATTTTAACAGCATTATTCGGGTTATATATTTTCTGTTCAGACATGTAATGCTCCAGATGTGCCTAAAATATCCCCCTTTATTGTTAAAACAACCATGAAATTAAATAGGGGCTTCAGACTGGCAATATTGTGATATACCGGACATTCCCCAAATGAGGGGAGGCCAGGGGGCCCCCCCACACCCCGGAAATGAAATTCCTAATATGGCCCTCGAGTGGACCAGACCAATACAAATTCATTCTCTGGTATAAACTGAGTTTCCTGTGAAAATTTCAGCAAGATTGATCAACTCTGAGAGGTGGTTTGGACTGATCTGGCATTTTATGACATCCTCGCCACCCACACTCCCTGAACCTGTACTTTGGGCTAGATATGCATTTCTGAAGGAACACACTACTAAAATTCATTCAAGTGGCGACTCCTGTGGGACACAATATGGTTTACAACCTTAAACCTGCCTTACCTGAGAAAATATCAGCCTATCCTGAGACAGCCAGCTGAGGCTGCATTTTCGGCTTCCTGGACCCTATTTCACACATATGACATCACTGGTACACCAGATGTAATCCTGAAACCTGTGCAATCAGATTCAGTGGGTGGCAGGTGATTTTTGGGCCAAGTTTCATGGTTACAGAGCAATATTTAGTACTGGTTTGGGCTGATTTACATCTATTTTGGACCATTTTAACAGCATTATTCGGGTTATATATTTTCTGTTCAGACATGTAATGCTCCAGATGTGCCTAAAATATCCCCCTTTATTGTTAAAACAACCATGAAATTAAATAGGGGCTTCAGACTGGCAATATTGTGATATACCGGACATTCCCCAAATGAGGGGAGGCCAGGGGGCCCCCCCACACCCCGGAAATGAAATTCCTAATATGGCCCTCGAGTGGACCAGACCAATACAAATTCATTCTCTGGTATAAACTGAGTTTCCTGTGAAAATTTCAGCAAGATTGATCAACTCTGAGAGGTGGTTTGGACTGATCTGGCATTTTATGACATCCTCGCCACCCACACTCCCTGAACCTGTACTTTGGGCTAGATATGCATTTCTGAAGGAACACACTACTAAAATTCATTCAAGTGGCGACTCCTGTGGGACACAATATGGTTTACAACCTTAAACCTGCCTTACCTGAGAAAATATCAGCCTATCCTGAGACAGCCAGCTGAGGCTGCATTTTCGGCTTCCTGGACCCTATTTCACACATATGACATCACTGGTACACCAGATGTAATCCTGAAACCTGTGCAATCAGATTCAGTGGGTGGCAGGTGATTTTTGGGCCAAGTTTCATGGTTACAGAGCAATATTTAGTACTGGTTTGGGCTGATTTACATCTATTTTGGACCATTTTAACAGCATTATTCGGGTTATATATTTTCTGTTCAGACATGTAATGCTCCAGATGTGCCTAAAATATCCCCCTTTATTGTTAAAACAACCATGAAATTAAATAGGGGCTTCAGACTGGCAATATTGTGATATACCGGACATTCCCCAAATGAGGGGAGGCCAGGGGGCCCCCCCACACCCCGGAAATGAAATTCCTAATATGGCCCTCGAGTGGACCAGACCAATACAAATTCATTCTCTGGTATAAACTGAGTTTCCTGTGAAAATTTCAGCAAGATTGATCAACTCTGAGAGGTGGTTTGGACTGATCTGGCATTTTATGACATCCTCGCCACCCACACTCCCTGAACCTGTACTTTGGGCTAGATATGCATTTCTGAAGGAACACACTACTAAAATTCATTCAAGTGGCGACTCCTGTGGGACACAATATGGTTTACAACCTTAAACCTGCCTTACCTGAGAAAATATCAGCCTATCCTGAGACAGCCAGCTGAGGCTGCATTTTCGGCTTCCTGGACCCTATTTCACACATATGACATCACTGGTACACCAGATGTAATCCTGAAACCTGTGCAATCAGATTCAGTGGGTGGCAGGTGATTTTTGGGCCAAGTTTCATGGTTACAGAGCAATATTTAGTACTGGTTTGGGCTGATTTACATCTATTTTGGACCATTTTAACAGCATTATTCGGGTTATATATTTTCTGTTCAGACATGTAATGCTCCAGATGTGCCTAAAATATCCCCCTTTATTGTTAAAACAACCATGAAATTAAATAGGGGCTTCAGACTGGCAATATTGTGATATACCGGACATTCCCCAAATGAGGGGAGGCCAGGGGGCCCCCCCACACCCCGGAAATGAAATTCCTAATATGGCCCTCGAGTGGACCAGACCAATACAAATTCATTCTCTGGTATAAACTGAGTTTCCTGTGAAAATTTCAGCAAGATTGATCAACTCTGAGAGGTGGTTTGGACTGATCTGGCATTTTATGACATCCTCGCCACCCACACTCCCTGAACCTGTACTTTGGGCTAGATATGCATTTCTGAAGGAACACACTACTAAAATTCATTCAAGTGGCGACTCCTGTGGGACACAATATGGTTTACAACCTTAAACCTGCCTTACCTGAGAAAATATCAGCCTATCCTGAGACAGCCAGCTGAGGCTGCATTTTCGGCTTCCTGGACCCTATTTCACACATATGACATCACTGGTACACCAGATGTAATCCTGAAACCTGTGCAATCAGATTCAGTGGGTGGCAGGTGATTTTTGGGCCAAGTTTCATGGTTACAGAGCAATATTTAGTACTGGTTTGGGCTGATTTACATCTATTTTGGACCATTTTAACAGCATTATTCGGGTTATATATTTTCTGTTCAGACATGTAATGCTCCAGATGTGCCTAAAATATCCCCCTTTATTGTTAAAACAACCATGAAATTAAATAGGGGCTTCAGACTGGCAATATTGTGATATACCGGACATTCCCCAAATGAGGGGAGGCCAGGGGGCCCCCCCACACCCCGGAAATGAAATTCCTAATATGGCCCTCGAGTGGACCAGACCAATACAAATTCATTCTCTGGTATAAACTGAGTTTCCTGTGAAAATTTCAGCAAGATTGATCAACTCTGAGAGGTGGTTTGGACTGATCTGGCATTTTATGACATCCTCGCCACCCACACTCCCTGAACCTGTACTTTGGGCTAGATATGCATTTCTGAAGGAACACACTACTAAAATTCATTCAAGTGGCGACTCCTGTGGGACACAATATGGTTTACAACCTTAAACCTGCCTTACCTGAGAAAATATCAGCCTATCCTGAGACAGCCAGCTGAGGCTGCATTTTCGGCTTCCTGGACCCTATTTCACACATATGACATCACTGGTACACCAGATGTAATCCTGAAACCTGTGCAATCAGATTCAGTGGGTGGCAGGTGATTTTTGGGCCAAGTTTCATGGTTACAGAGCAATATTTAGTACTGGTTTGGGCTGATTTACATCTATTTTGGACCATTTTAACAGCATTATTCGGGTTATATATTTTCTGTTCAGACATGTAATGCTCCAGATGTGCCTAAAATATCCCCCTTTATTGTTAAAACAACCATGAAATTAAATAGGGGCTTCAGACTGGCAATATTGTGATATACCGGACATTCCCCAAATGAGGGGAGGCCAGGGGGCCCCCCCACACCCCGGAAATGAAATTCCTAATATGGCCCTCGAGTGGACCAGACCAATACAAATTCATTCTCTGGTATAAACTGAGTTTCCTGTGAAAATTTCAGCAAGATTGATCAACTCTGAGAGGTGGTTTGGACTGATCTGGCATTTTATGACATCCTCGCCACCCACACTCCCTGAACCTGTACTTTGGGCTAGATATGCATTTCTGAAGGAACACACTACTAAAATTCATTCAAGTGGCGACTCCTGTGGGACACAATATGGTTTACAACCTTAAACCTGCCTTACCTGAGAAAATATCAGCCTATCCTGAGACAGCCAGCTGAGGCTGCATTTTCGGCTTCCTGGACCCTATTTCACACATATGACATCACTGGTACACCAGATGTAATCCTGAAACCTGTGCAATCAGATTCAGTGGGTGGCAGGTGATTTTTGGGCCAAGTTTCATGGTTACAGAGCAATATTTAGTACTGGTTTGGGCTGATTTACATCTATTTTGGACCATTTTAACAGCATTATTCGGGTTATATATTTTCTGTTCAGACATGTAATGCTCCAGATGTGCCTAAAATATCCCCCTTTATTGTTAAAACAACCATGAAATTAAATAGGGGCTTCAGACTGGCAATATTGTGATATACCGGACATTCCCCAAATGAGGGGAGGCCAGGGGGCCCCCCCACACCCCGGAAATGAAATTCCTAATATGGCCCTCGAGTGGACCAGACCAATACAAATTCATTCTCTGGTATAAACTGAGTTTCCTGTGAAAATTTCAGCAAGATTGATCAACTCTGAGAGGTGGTTTGGACTGATCTGGCATTTTATGACATCCTCGCCACCCACACTCCCTGAACCTGTACTTTGGGCTAGATATGCATTTCTGAAGGAACACACTACTAAAATTCATTCAAGTGGCGACTCCTGTGGGACACAATATGGTTTACAACCTTAAACCTGCCTTACCTGAGAAAATATCAGCCTATCCTGAGACAGCCAGCTGAGGCTGCATTTTCGGCTTCCTGGACCCTATTTCACACATATGACATCACTGGTACACCAGATGTAATCCTGAAACCTGTGCAATCAGATTCAGTGGGTGGCAGGTGATTTTTGGGCCAAGTTTCATGGTTACAGAGCAATATTTAGTACTGGTTTGGGCTGATTTACATCTATTTTGGACCATTTTAACAGCATTATTCGGGTTATATATTTTCTGTTCAGACATGTAATGCTCCAGATGTGCCTAAAATATCCCCCTTTATTGTTAAAACAACCATGAAATTAAATAGGGGCTTCAGACTGGCAATATTGTGATATACCGGACATTCCCCAAATGAGGGGAGGCCAGGGGGCCCCCCCACACCCCGGAAATGAAATTCCTAATATGGCCCTCGAGTGGACCAGACCAATACAAATTCATTCTCTGGTATAAACTGAGTTTCCTGTGAAAATTTCAGCAAGATTGATCAACTCTGAGAGGTGGTTTGGACTGATCTGGCATTTTATGACATCCTCGCCACCCACACTCCCTGAACCTGTACTTTGGGCTAGATATGCATTTCTGAAGGAACACACTACTAAAATTCATTCAAGTGGCGACTCCTGTGGGACACAATATGGTTTACAACCTTAAACCTGCCTTACCTGAGAAAATATCAGCCTATCCTGAGACAGCCAGCTGAGGCTGCATTTTCGGCTTCCTGGACCCTATTTCACACATATGACATCACTGGTACACCAGATGTAATCCTGAAACCTGTGCAATCAGATTCAGTGGGTGGCAGGTGATTTTTGGGCCAAGTTTCATGGTTACAGAGCAATATTTAGTACTGGTTTGGGCTGATTTACATCTATTTTGGACCATTTTAACAGCATTATTCGGGTTATATATTTTCTGTTCAGACATGTAATGCTCCAAATGTGCCTAAAATATCCCCCTTTATTGTTAAAACAACCATGAAATTAAATAGGGGCTTCAGACTGGCAATATTGTGATATACCGGACATTCCCCAAATGAGGGGAGGCCAGGGGGCCCCCCCACACCCCGGAAATGAAATTCCTAATATGGCCCTCGAGTGGACCAGACCAATACAAATTCATTCTCTGGTATAAACTGAGTTTCCTGTGAAAATTTCAGCAAGATTGATCAACTCTGAGAGGTGGTTTGGACTGATCTGGCATTTTATGACATCCTCGCCACCCACACTCCCTGAACCTGTACTTTGGGCTAGATATGCATTTCTGAAGGAACACACTACTAAAATTCATTCAAGTGGCGACTCCTGTGGGACACAATATGGTTTACAACCTTAAACCTGCCTTACCTGAGAAAATATCAGCCTATCCTGAGACAGCCAGCTGAGGCTGCATTTTCGGCTTCCTGGACCCTATTTCACACATATGACATCACTGGTACACCAGATGTAATCCTGAAACCTGTGCAATCAGATTCAGTGGGTGGCAGGTGATTTTTGGGCCAAGTTTCATGGTTACAGAGCAATATTTAGTACTGGTTTGGGCTGATTTACATCTATTTTGGACCATTTTAACAGCATTATTCGGGTTATATATTTTCTGTTCAGACATGTAATGCTCCAAATGTGCCTAAAATATCCCCCTTTATTGTTAAAACAACCATGAAATTAAATAGGGGCTTCAGACTGGCAATATTGTGATATACCGGACATTCCCCAAATGAGGGGAGGCCAGGGGGCCCCCCCACACCCCGGAAATGAAATTCCTAATATGGCCCTCGAGTGGACCAGACCAATACAAATTCATTCTCTGGTATAAACTGAGTTTCCTGTGAAAATTTCAGCAAGATTGATCAACTCTGAGAGGTGGTTTGGACTGATCTGGCATTTTATGACATCCTCGCCACCCACACTCCCTGAACCTGTACTTTGGGCTAGATATGCATTTCTGAAGGAACACACTACTAAAATTCATTCAAGTGGCGACTCCTGTGGGACACAATATGGTTTACAACCTTAAACCTGCCTTACCTGAGAAAATATCAGCCTATCCTGAGACAGCCAGCTGAGGCTGCATTTTCGGCTTCCTGGACCCTATTTCACACATATGACATCACTGGTACACCAGATGTAATCCTGAAACCTGTGCAATCAGATTCAGTGGGTGGCAGGTGATTTTTGGGCCAAGTTTCATGGTTACAGAGCAATATTTAGTACTGGTTTGGGCTGATTTACATCTATTTTGGACCATTTTAACAGCATTATTCGGGTTATATATTTTCTGTTCAGACATGTAATGCTCCAAATGTGCCTAAAATATCCCCCTTTATTGTTAAAACAACCATGAAATTAAATAGGGGCTTCAGACTGGCAATATTGTGATATACCGGACATTCCCCAAATGAGGGGAGGCCAGGGGGCCCCCCCACACCCCGGAAATGAAATTCCTAATATGGCCCTCGAGTGGACCAGACCAATACAAATTCATTCTCTGGTATAAACTGAGTTTCCTGTGAAAATTTCAGCAAGATTGATCAACTCTGAGAGGTGGTTTGGACTGATCTGGCATTTTATGACATCCTCGCCACCCACACTCCCTGAACCTGTACTTTGGGCTAGATATGCATTTCTGAAGGAACACACTACTAAAATTCATTCAAGTGGCGACTCCTGTGGGACACAATATGGTTTACAACCTTAAACCTGCCTTACCTGAGAAAATATCAGCCTATCCTGAGACAGCCAGCTGAGGCTGCATTTTCGGCTTCCTGGACCCTATTTCACACATATGACATCACTGGTACACCAGATGTAATCCTGAAACCTGTGCAATCAGATTCAGTGGGTGGCAGGTGATTTTTGGGCCAAGTTTCATGGTTACAGAGCAATATTTAGTACTGGTTTGGGCTGATTTACATCTATTTTGGACCATTTTAACAGCATTATTCGGGTTATATATTTTCTGTTCAGACATGTAATGCTCCAAATGTGCCTAAAATATCCCCCTTTATTGTTAAAACAACCATGAAATTAAATAGGGGCTTCAGACTGGCAATATTGTGATATACCGGACATTCCCCAAATGAGGGGAGGCCAGGGGGCCCCCCCACACCCCGGAAATGAAATTCCTAATATGGCCCTCGAGTGGACCAGACCAATACAAATTCATTCTCTGGTATAAACTGAGTTTCCTGTGAAAATTTCAGCAAGATTGATCAACTCTGAGAGGTGGTTTGGACTGATCTGGCATTTTATGACATCCTCGCCACCCACACTCCCTGAACCTGTACTTTGGGCTAGATATGCATTTCTGAAGGAACACACTACTAAAATTCATTCAAGTGGCGACTCCTGTGGGACACAATATGGTTTACAACCTTAAACCTGCCTTACCTGAGAAAATATCAGCCTATCCTGAGACAGCCAGCTGAGGCTGCATTTTCGGCTTCCTGGACCCTATTTCACACATATGACATCACTGGTACACCAGATGTAATCCTGAAACCTGTGCAATCAGATTCAGTGGGTGGCAGGTGATTTTTGGGCCAAGTTTCATGGTTACAGAGCAATATTTAGTACTGGTTTGGGCTGATTTACATCTATTTTGGACCATTTTAACAGCATTATTCGGGTTATATATTTTCTGTTCAGACATGTAATGCTCCAGATGTGCCTAAAATATCCCCCTTTATTGTTAAAACAACCATGAAATTAAATAGGGGCTTCAGACTGGCAATATTGTGATATACCGGACATTCCCCAAATGAGGGGAGGCCAGGGGGCCCCCCCACACCCCGGAAATGAAATTCCTAATATGGCCCTCGAGTGGACCAGACCAATACAAATTCATTCTCTGGTATAAACTGAGTTTCCTGTGAAAATTTCAGCAAGATTGATCAACTCTGAGAGGTGGTTTGGACTGATCTGGCATTTTATGACATCCTCGCCACCCACACTCCCTGAACCTGTACTTTGGGCTAGATATGCATTTCTGAAGGAACACACTACTAAAATTCATTCAAGTGGCGACTCCTGTGGGACATAATATGGTTTACAACCTTAAACCTGCCTTACCTGAGAAAATATCAGCCTATCCTGATACAGCCAGCTGAGGCTGCATTTTCGGCTTCCTGGACCCTATTTCACACATATGACATCACTGGTACACCAGATGTAATCCTGAAACCTGTGCAATCAGATTCAGTGGGTGGCAGGTGATTTTTGGGCCAAGTTTCATGGTTACAGAGCAATATTTAGTACTGGTTTGGGCTGATTTACATCTATTTTGGACCATTTTAACAGCATTATTCGGGTTATATATTTTCTGTTCAGACATGTAATGCTCCAGATGTGCCTAAAATATCCCCCTTTATTGTTAAAACAACCATGAAATTAAATAGGGGCTTCAGACTGGCAATATTGTGATATACCGGACATTCCCCAAATGAGGGGAGGCCAGGGGGCCCCCCCACACCCCGGAAATGAAATTCCTAATATGGCCCTCGAGTGGACCAGACCAATACAAATTCATTCTCTGGTATAAACTGAGTTTCCTGTGAAAATTTCAGCAAGATTGATCAACTCTGAGAGGTGGTTTGGACTGATCTGGCATTTTATGACATCCTCGCCACCCACACTCCCTGAACCTGTACTTTGGGCTAGATATGCATTTCTGAAGGAACACACTACTAAAATTCATTCAAGTGGCGACTCCTGTGGGACACAATATGGTTTACAACCTTAAACCTGCCTTACCTGAGAAAATATCAGCCTATCCTGAGACAGCCAGCTGAGGCTGCATTTTCGGCTTCCTGGACCCTATTTCACACATATGACATCACTGGTACACCAGATGTAATCCTGAAACCTGTGCAATCAGATTCAGTGGGTGGCAGGTGATTTTTGGGCCAAGTTTCATGGTTACAGAGCAATATTTAGTACTGGTTTGGGCTGATTTACATCTATTTTGGACCATTTTAACAGCATTATTCGGGTTATATATTTTCTGTTCAGACATGTAATGCTCCAGATGTGCCTAAAATATCCCCCTTTATTGTTAAAACAACCATGAAATTAAATAGGGGCTTCAGACTGGCAATATTGTGATATACCGGACATTCCCCAAATGAGGGGAGGCCAGGGGGCCCCCCCACACCCCGGAAATGAAATTCCTAATATGGCCCTCGAGTGGACCAGACCAATACAAATTCATTCTCTGGTATAAACTGAGTTTCCTGTGAAAATTTCAGCAAGATTGATCAACTCTGAGAGGTGGTTTGGACTGATCTGGCATTTTATGACATCCTCGCCACCCACACTCCCTGAACCTGTACTTTGGGCTAGATATGCATTTCTGAAGGAACACACTACTAAAATTCATTCAAGTGGCGACTCCTGTGGGACATAATATGGTTTACAACCTTAAACCTGCCTTACCTGAGAAAATATCAGCCTATCCTGATACAGCCAGCTGAGGCTGCATTTTCGGCTTCCTGGACCCTATTTCACACATATGACATCACTGGTACACCAGATGTAATCCTGAAACCTGTGCAATCAGATTCAGTGGGTGGCAGGTGATTTTTGGGCCAAGTTTCATGGTTACAGAGCAATATTTAGTACTGGTTTGGGCTGATTTACATCTATTTTGGACCATTTTAACAGCATTATTCGGGTTATATATTTTCTGTTCAGACATGTAATGCTCCAGATGTGCCTAAAATATCCCCCTTTATTGTTAAAACAACCATGAAATTAAATAGGGGCTTCAGACTGGCAATATTGTGATATACCGGACATTCCCCAAATGAGGGGAGGCCAGGGGGCCCCCCCACACCCCGGAAATGAAATTCCTAATATGGCCCTCGAGTGGACCAGACCAATACAAATTCATTCTCTGGTATAAACTGAGTTTCCTGTGAAAATTTCAGCAAGATTGATCAACTCTGAGAGGTGGTTTGGACTGATCTGGCATTTTATGACATCCTCGCCACCCACACTCCCTGAACCTGTACTTTGGGCTAGATATGCATTTCTGAAGGAACACACTACTAAAATTCATTCAAGTGGCGACTCCTGTGGGACACAATATGGTTTACAACCTTAAACCTGCCTTACCTGAGAAAATATCAGCCTATCCTGAGACAGCCAGCTGAGGCTGCATTTTCGGCTTCCTGGACCCTATTTCACACATATGACATCACTGGTACACCAGATGTAATCCTGAAACCTGTGCAATCAGATTCAGTGGGTGGCAGGTGATTTTTGGGCCAAGTTTCATGGTTACAGAGCAATATTTAGTACTGGTTTGGGCTGATTTACATCTATTTTGGACCATTTTAACAGCATTATTCGGGTTATATATTTTCTGTTCAGACATGTAATGCTCCAAATGTGCCTAAAATATCCCCCTTTATTGTTAAAACAACCATGAAATTAAATAGGGGCTTCAGACTGGCAATATTGTGATATACCGGACATTCCCCAAATGAGGGGAGGCCAGGGGGCCCCCCCACACCCCGGAAATGAAATTCCTAATATGGCCCTCGAGTGGACCAGACCAATACAAATTCATTCTCTGGTATAAACTGAGTTTCCTGTGAAAATTTCAGCAAGATTGATCAACTCTGAGAGGTGGTTTGGACTGATCTGGCATTTTATGACATCCTCGCCACCCACACTCCCTGAACCTGTACTTTGGGCTAGATATGCATTTCTGAAGGAACACACTACTAAAATTCATTCAAGTGGCGACTCCTGTGGGACACAATATGGTTTACAACCTTAAACCTGCCTTACCTGAGAAAATATCAGCCTATCCTGAGACAGCCAGCTGAGGCTGCATTTTCGGCTTCCTGGACCCTATTTCACACATATGACATCACTGGTACACCAGATGTAATCCTGAAACCTGTGCAATCAGATTCAGTGGGTGGCAGGTGATTTTTGGGCCAAGTTTCATGGTTACAGAGCAATATTTAGTACTGGTTTGGGCTGATTTACATCTATTTTGGACCATTTTAACAGCATTATTCGGGTTATATATTTTCTGTTCAGACATGTAATGCTCCAAATGTGCCTAAAATATCCCCCTTTATTGTTAAAACAACCATGAAATTAAATAGGGGCTTCAGACTGGCAATATTGTGATATACCGGACATTCCCCAAATGAGGGGAGGCCAGGGGGCCCCCCCACACCCCGGAAATGAAATTCCTAATATGGCCCTCGAGTGGACCAGACCAATACAAATTCATTCTCTGGTATAAACTGAGTTTCCTGTGAAAATTTCAGCAAGATTGATCAACTCTGAGAGGTGGTTTGGACTGATCTGGCATTTTATGACATCCTCGCCACCCACACTCCCTGAACCTGTACTTTGGGCTAGATATGCATTTCTGAAGGAACACACTACTAAAATTCATTCAAGTGGCGACTCCTGTGGGACACAATATGGTTTACAACCTTAAACCTGCCTTACCTGAGAAAATATCAGCCTATCCTGAGACAGCCAGCTGAGGCTGCATTTTCGGCTTCCTGGACCCTATTTCACACATATGACATCACTGGTACACCAGATGTAATCCTGAAACCTGTGCAATCAGATTCAGTGGGTGGCAGGTGATTTTTGGGCCAAGTTTCATGGTTACAGAGCAATATTTAGTACTGGTTTGGGCTGATTTACATCTATTTTGGACCATTTTAACAGCATTATTCGGGTTATATATTTTCTGTTCAGACATGTAATGCTCCAGATGTGCCTAAAATATCCCCCTTTATTGTTAAAACAACCATGAAATTAAATAGGGGCTTCAGACTGGCAATATTGTGATATACCGGACATTCCCCAAATGAGGGGAGGCCAGGGGGCCCCCCCACACCCCGGAAATGAAATTCCTAATATGGCCCTCGAGTGGACCAGACCAATACAAATTCATTCTCTGGTATAAACTGAGTTTCCTGTGAAAATTTCAGCAAGATTGATCAACTCTGAGAGGTGGTTTGGACTGATCTGGCATTTTATGACATCCTCGCCACCCACACTCCCTGAACCTGTACTTTGGGCTAGATATGCATTTCTGAAGGAACACACTACTAAAATTCATTCAAGTGGCGACTCCTGTGGGACACAATATGGTTTACAACCTTAAACCTGCCTTACCTGAGAAAATATCAGCCTATCCTGAGACAGCCAGCTGAGGCTGCATTTTCGGCTTCCTGGACCCTATTTCACACATATGACATCACTGGTACACCAGATGTAATCCTGAAACCTGTGCAATCAGATTCAGTGGGTGGCAGGTGATTTTTGGGCCAAGTTTCATGGTTACAGAGCAATATTTAGTACTGGTTTGGGCTGATTTACATCTATTTTGGACCATTTTAACAGCATTATTCGGGTTATATATTTTCTGTTCAGACATGTAATGCTCCAGATGTGCCTAAAATATCCCCCTTTATTGTTAAAACAACCATGAAATTAAATAGGGGCTTCAGACTGGCAATATTGTGATATACCGGACATTCCCCAAATGAGGGGAGGCCAGGGGGCCCCCCCACACCCCGGAAATGAAATTCCTAATATGGCCCTCGAGTGGACCAGACCAATACAAATTCATTCTCTGGTATAAACTGAGTTTCCTGTGAAAATTTCAGCAAGATTGATCAACTCTGAGAGGTGGTTTGGACTGATCTGGCATTTTATGACATCCTCGCCACCCACACTCCCTGAACCTGTACTTTGGGCTAGATATGCATTTCTGAAGGAACACACTACTAAAATTCATTCAAGTGGCGACTCCTGTGGGACACAATATGGTTTACAACCTTAAACCTGCCTTACCTGAGAAAATATCAGCCTATCCTGAGACAGCCAGCTGAGGCTGCATTTTCGGCTTCCTGGACCCTATTTCACACATATGACATCACTGGTACACCAGATGTAATCCTGAAACCTGTGCAATCAGATTCAGTGGGTGGCAGGTGATTTTTGGGCCAAGTTTCATGGTTACAGAGCAATATTTAGTACTGGTTTGGGCTGATTTACATCTATTTTGGACCATTTTAACAGCATTATTCGGGTTATATATTTTCTGTTCAGACATGTAATGCTCCAAATGTGCCTAAAATATCCCCCTTTATTGTTAAAACAACCATGAAATTAAATAGGGGCTTCAGACTGGCAATATTGTGATATACCGGACATTCCCCAAATGAGGGGAGGCCAGGGGGCCCCCCCACACCCCGGAAATGAAATTCCTAATATGGCCCTCGAGTGGACCAGACCAATACAAATTCATTCTCTGGTATAAACTGAGTTTCCTGTGAAAATTTCAGCAAGATTGATCAACTCTGAGAGGTGGTTTGGACTGATCTGGCATTTTATGACATCCTCGCCACCCACACTCCCTGAACCTGTACTTTGGGCTAGATATGCATTTCTGAAGGAACACACTACTAAAATTCATTCAAGTGGCGACTCCTGTGGGACACAATATGGTTTACAACCTTAAACCTGCCTTACCTGAGAAAATATCAGCCTATCCTGAGACAGCCAGCTGAGGCTGCATTTTCGGCTTCCTGGACCCTATTTCACACATATGACATCACTGGTACACCAGATGTAATCCTGAAACCTGTGCAATCAGATTCAGTGGGTGGCAGGTGATTTTTGGGCCAAGTTTCATGGTTACAGAGCAATATTTAGTACTGGTTTGGGCTGATTTACATCTATTTTGGACCATTTTAACAGCATTATTCGGGTTATATATTTTCTGTTCAGACATGTAATGCTCCAAATGTGCCTAAAATATCCCCCTTTATTGTTAAAACAACCATGAAATTAAATAGGGGCTTCAGACTGGCAATATTGTGATATACCGGACATTCCCCAAATGAGGGGAGGCCAGGGGGCCCCCCCACACCCCGGAAATGAAATTCCTAATATGGCCCTCGAGTGGACCAGACCAATACAAATTCATTCTCTGGTATAAACTGAGTTTCCTGTGAAAATTTCAGCAAGATTGATCAACTCTGAGAGGTGGTTTGGACTGATCTGGCATTTTATGACATCCTCGCCACCCACACTCCCTGAACCTGTACTTTGGGCTAGATATGCATTTCTGAAGGAACACACTACTAAAATTCATTCAAGTGGCGACTCCTGTGGGACACAATATGGTTTACAACCTTAAACCTGCCTTACCTGAGAAAATATCAGCCTATCCTGAGACAGCCAGCTGAGGCTGCATTTTCGGCTTCCTGGACCCTATTTCACACATATGACATCACTGGTACACCAGATGTAATCCTGAAACCTGTGCAATCAGATTCAGTGGGTGGCAGGTGATTTTTGGGCCAAGTTTCATGGTTACAGAGCAATATTTAGTACTGGTTTGGGCTGATTTACATCTATTTTGGACCATTTTAACAGCATTATTCGGGTTATATATTTTCTGTTCAGACATGTAATGCTCCAGATGTGCCTAAAATATCCCCCTTTATTGTTAAAACAACCATGAAATTAAATAGGGGCTTCAGACTGGCAATATTGTGATATACCGGACATTCCCCAAATGAGGGGAGGCCAGGGGGCCCCCCCACACCCCGGAAATGAAATTCCTAATATGGCCCTCGAGTGGACCAGACCAATACAAATTCATTCTCTGGTATAAACTGAGTTTCCTGTGAAAATTTCAGCAAGATTGATCAACTCTGAGAGGTGGTTTGGACTGATCTGGCATTTTATGACATCCTCGCCACCCACACTCCCTGAACCTGTACTTTGGGCTAGATATGCATTTCTGAAGGAACACACTACTAAAATTCATTCAAGTGGCGACTCCTGTGGGACACAATATGGTTTACAACCTTAAACCTGCCTTACCTGAGAAAATATCAGCCTATCCTGAGACAGCCAGCTGAGGCTGCATTTTCGGCTTCCTGGACCCTATTTCACACATATGACATCACTGGTACACCAGATGTAATCCTGAAACCTGTGCAATCAGATTCAGTGGGTGGCAGGTGATTTTTGGGCCAAGTTTCATGGTTACAGAGCAATATTTAGTACTGGTTTGGGCTGATTTACATCTATTTTGGACCATTTTAACAGCATTATTCGGGTTATATATTTTCTGTTCAGACATGTAATGCTCCAAATGTGCCTAAAATATCCCCCTTTATTGTTAAAACAACCATGAAATTAAATAGGGGCTTCAGACTGGCAATATTGTGATATACCGGACATTCCCCAAATGAGGGGAGGCCAGGGGGCCCCCCCACACCCCGGAAATGAAATTCCTAATATGGCCCTCGAGTGGACCAGACCAATACAAATTCATTCTCTGGTATAAACTGAGTTTCCTGTGAAAATTTCAGCAAGATTGATCAACTCTGAGAGGTGGTTTGGACTGATCTGGCATTTTATGACATCCTCGCCACCCACACTCCCTGAACCTGTACTTTGGGCTAGATATGCATTTCTGAAGGAACACACTACTAAAATTCATTCAAGTGGCGACTCCTGTGGGACACAATATGGTTTACAACCTTAAACCTGCCTTACCTGAGAAAATATCAGCCTATCCTGAGACAGCCAGCTGAGGCTGCATTTTCGGCTTCCTGGACCCTATTTCACACATATGACATCACTGGTACACCAGATGTAATCCTGAAACCTGTGCAATCAGATTCAGTGGGTGGCAGGTGATTTTTGGGCCAAGTTTCATGGTTACAGAGCAATATTTAGTACTGGTTTGGGCTGATTTACATCTATTTTGGACCATTTTAACAGCATTATTCGGGTTATATATTTTCTGTTCAGACATGTAATGCTCCAGATGTGCCTAAAATATCCCCCTTTATTGTTAAAACAACCATGAAATTAAATAGGGGCTTCAGACTGGCAATATTGTGATATACCGGACATTCCCCAAATGAGGGGAGGCCAGGGGGCCCCCCCACACCCCGGAAATGAAATTCCTAATATGGCCCTCGAGTGGACCAGACCAATACAAATTCATTCTCTGGTATAAACTGAGTTTCCTGTGAAAATTTCAGCAAGATTGATCAACTCTGAGAGGTGGTTTGGACTGATCTGGCATTTTATGACATCCTCGCCACCCACACTCCCTGAACCTGTACTTTGGGCTAGATATGCATTTCTGAAGGAACACACTACTAAAATTCATTCAAGTGGCGACTCCTGTGGGACACAATATGGTTTACAACCTTAAACCTGCCTTACCTGAGAAAATATCAGCCTATCCTGAGACAGCCAGCTGAGGCTGCATTTTCGGCTTCCTGGACCCTATTTCACACATATGACATCACTGGTACACCAGATGTAATCCTGAAACCTGTGCAATCAGATTCAGTGGGTGGCAGGTGATTTTTGGGCCAAGTTTCATGGTTACAGAGCAATATTTAGTACTGGTTTGGGCTGATTTACATCTATTTTGGACCATTTTAACAGCATTATTCGGGTTATATATTTTCTGTTCAGACATGTAATGCTCCAAATGTGCCTAAAATATCCCCCTTTATTGTTAAAACAACCATGAAATTAAATAGGGGCTTCAGACTGGCAATATTGTGATATACCGGACATTCCCCAAATGAGGGGAGGCCAGGGGGCCCCCCCACACCCCGGAAATGAAATTCCTAATATGGCCCTCGAGTGGACCAGACCAATACAAATTCATTCTCTGGTATAAACTGAGTTTCCTGTGAAAATTTCAGCAAGATTGATCAACTCTGAGAGGTGGTTTGGACTGATCTGGCATTTTATGACATCCTCGCCACCCACACTCCCTGAACCTGTACTTTGGGCTAGATATGCATTTCTGAAGGAACACACTACTAAAATTCATTCAAGTGGCGACTCCTGTGGGACACAATATGGTTTACAACCTTAAACCTGCCTTACCTGAGAAAATATCAGCCTATCCTGAGACAGCCAGCTGAGGCTGCATTTTCGGCTTCCTGGACCCTATTTCACACATATGACATCACTGGTACACCAGATGTAATCCTGAAACCTGTGCAATCAGATTCAGTGGGTGGCAGGTGATTTTTGGGCCAAGTTTCATGGTTACAGAGCAATATTTAGTACTGGTTTGGGCTGATTTACATCTATTTTGGACCATTTTAACAGCATTATTCGGGTTATATATTTTCTGTTCAGACATGTAATGCTCCAGATGTGCCTAAAATATCCCCCTTTATTGTTAAAACAACCATGAAATTAAATAGGGGCTTCAGACTGGCAATATTGTGATATACCGGACATTCCCCAAATGAGGGGAGGCCAGGGGGCCCCCCCACACCCCGGAAATGAAATTCCTAATATGGCCCTCGAGTGGACCAGACCAATACAAATTCATTCTCTGGTATAAACTGAGTTTCCTGTGAAAATTTCAGCAAGATTGATCAACTCTGAGAGGTGGTTTGGACTGATCTGGCATTTTATGACATCCTCGCCACCCACACTCCCTGAACCTGTACTTTGGGCTAGATATGCATTTCTGAAGGAACACACTACTAAAATTCATTCAAGTGGCGACTCCTGTGGGACACAATATGGTTTACAACCTTAAACCTGCCTTACCTGAGAAAATATCAGCCTATCCTGAGACAGCCAGCTGAGGCTGCATTTTCGGCTTCCTGGACCCTATTTCACACATATGACATCACTGGTACACCAGATGTAATCCTGAAACCTGTGCAATCAGATTCAGTGGGTGGCAGGTGATTTTTGGGCCAAGTTTCATGGTTACAGAGCAATATTTAGTACTGGTTTGGGCTGATTTACATCTATTTTGGACCATTTTAACAGCATTATTCGGGTTATATATTTTCTGTTCAGACATGTAATGCTCCAAATGTGCCTAAAATATCCCCCTTTATTGTTAAAACAACCATGAAATTAAATAGGGGCTTCAGACTGGCAATATTGTGATATACCGGACATTCCCCAAATGAGGGGAGGCCAGGGGGCCCCCCCACACCCCGGAAATGAAATTCCTAATATGGCCCTCGAGTGGACCAGACCAATACAAATTCATTCTCTGGTATAAACTGAGTTTCCTGTGAAAATTTCAGCAAGATTGATCAACTCTGAGAGGTGGTTTGGACTGATCTGGCATTTTATGACATCCTCGCCACCCACACTCCCTGAACCTGTACTTTGGGCTAGATATGCATTTCTGAAGGAACACACTACTAAAATTCATTCAAGTGGCGACTCCTGTGGGACACAATATGGTTTACAACCTTAAACCTGCCTTACCTGAGAAAATATCAGCCTATCCTGAGACAGCCAGCTGAGGCTGCATTTTCGGCTTCCTGGACCCTATTTCACACATATGACATCACTGGTACACCAGATGTAATCCTGAAACCTGTGCAATCAGATTCAGTGGGTGGCAGGTGATTTTTGGGCCAAGTTTCATGGTTACAGAGCAATATTTAGTACTGGTTTGGGCTGATTTACATCTATTTTGGACCATTTTAACAGCATTATTCGGGTTATATATTTTCTGTTCAGACATGTAATGCTCCAGATGTGCCTAAAATATCCCCCTTTATTGTTAAAACAACCATGAAATTAAATAGGGGCTTCAGACTGGCAATATTGTGATATACCGGACATTCCCCAAATGAGGGGAGGCCAGGGGGCCCCCCCACACCCCGGAAATGAAATTCCTAATATGGCCCTCGAGTGGACCAGACCAATACAAATTCATTCTCTGGTATAAACTGAGTTTCCTGTGAAAATTTCAGCAAGATTGATCAACTCTGAGAGGTGGTTTGGACTGATCTGGCATTTTATGACATCCTCGCCACCCACACTCCCTGAACCTGTACTTTGGGCTAGATATGCATTTCTGAAGGAACACACTACTAAAATTCATTCAAGTGGCGACTCCTGTGGGACACAATATGGTTTACAACCTTAAACCTGCCTTACCTGAGAAAATATCAGCCTATCCTGAGACAGCCAGCTGAGGCTGCATTTTCGGCTTCCTGGACCCTATTTCACACATATGACATCACTGGTACACCAGATGTAATCCTGAAACCTGTGCAATCAGATTCAGTGGGTGGCAGGTGATTTTTGGGCCAAGTTTCATGGTTACAGAGCAATATTTAGTACTGGTTTGGGCTGATTTACATCTATTTTGGACCATTTTAACAGCATTATTCGGGTTATATATTTTCTGTTCAGACATGTAATGCTCCAAATGTGCCTAAAATATCCCCCTTTATTGTTAAAACAACCATGAAATTAAATAGGGGCTTCAGACTGGCAATATTGTGATATACCGGACATTCCCCAAATGAGGGGAGGCCAGGGGGCCCCCCCACACCCCGGAAATGAAATTCCTAATATGGCCCTCGAGTGGACCAGACCAATACAAATTCATTCTCTGGTATAAACTGAGTTTCCTGTGAAAATTTCAGCAAGATTGATCAACTCTGAGAGGTGGTTTGGACTGATCTGGCATTTTATGACATCCTCGCCACCCACACTCCCTGAACCTGTACTTTGGGCTAGATATGCATTTCTGAAGGAACACACTACTAAAATTCATTCAAGTGGCGACTCCTGTGGGACACAATATGGTTTACAACCTTAAACCTGCCTTACCTGAGAAAATATCAGCCTATCCTGAGACAGCCAGCTGAGGCTGCATTTTCGGCTTCCTGGACCCTATTTCACACATATGACATCACTGGTACACCAGATGTAATCCTGAAACCTGTGCAATCAGATTCAGTGGGTGGCAGGTGATTTTTGGGCCAAGTTTCATGGTTACAGAGCAATATTTAGTACTGGTTTGGGCTGATTTACATCTATTTTGGACCATTTTAACAGCATTATTCGGGTTATATATTTTCTGTTCAGACATGTAATGCTCCAGATGTGCCTAAAATATCCCCCTTTATTGTTAAAACAACCATGAAATTAAATAGGGGCTTCAGACTGGCAATATTGTGATATACCGGACATTCCCCAAATGAGGGGAGGCCAGGGGGCCCCCCCACACCCCGGAAATGAAATTCCTAATATGGCCCTCGAGTGGACCAGACCAATACAAATTCATTCTCTGGTATAAACTGAGTTTCCTGTGAAAATTTCAGCAAGATTGATCAACTCTGAGAGGTGGTTTGGACTGATCTGGCATTTTATGACATCCTCGCCACCCACACTCCCTGAACCTGTACTTTGGGCTAGATATGCATTTCTGAAGGAACACACTACTAAAATTCATTCAAGTGGCGACTCCTGTGGGACACAATATGGTTTACAACCTTAAACCTGCCTTACCTGAGAAAATATCAGCCTATCCTGAGACAGCCAGCTGAGGCTGCATTTTCGGCTTCCTGGACCCTATTTCACACATATGACATCACTGGTACACCAGATGTAATCCTGAAACCTGTGCAATCAGATTCAGTGGGTGGCAGGTGATTTTTGGGCCAAGTTTCATGGTTACAGAGCAATATTTAGTACTGGTTTGGGCTGATTTACATCTATTTTGGACCATTTTAACAGCATTATTCGGGTTATATATTTTCTGTTCAGACATGTAATGCTCCAAATGTGCCTAAAATATCCCCCTTTATTGTTAAAACAACCATGAAATTAAATAGGGGCTTCAGACTGGCAATATTGTGATATACCGGACATTCCCCAAATGAGGGGAGGCCAGGGGGCCCCCCCACACCCCGGAAATGAAATTCCTAATATGGCCCTCGAGTGGACCAGACCAATACAAATTCATTCTCTGGTATAAACTGAGTTTCCTGTGAAAATTTCAGCAAGATTGATCAACTCTGAGAGGTGGTTTGGACTGATCTGGCATTTTATGACATCCTCGCCACCCACACTCCCTGAACCTGTACTTTGGGCTAGATATGCATTTCTGAAGGAACACACTACTAAAATTCATTCAAGTGGCGACTCCTGTGGGACACAATATGGTTTACAACCTTAAACCTGCCTTACCTGAGAAAATATCAGCCTATCCTGAGACAGCCAGCTGAGGCTGCATTTTCGGCTTCCTGGACCCTATTTCACACATATGACATCACTGGTACACCAGATGTAATCCTGAAACCTGTGCAATCAGATTCAGTGGGTGGCAGGTGATTTTTGGGCCAAGTTTCATGGTTACAGAGCAATATTTAGTACTGGTTTGGGCTGATTTACATCTATTTTGGACCATTTTAACAGCATTATTCGGGTTATATATTTTCTGTTCAGACATGTAATGCTCCAGATGTGCCTAAAATATCCCCCTTTATTGTTAAAACAACCATGAAATTAAATAGGGGCTTCAGACTGGCAATATTGTGATATACCGGACATTCCCCAAATGAGGGGAGGCCAGGGGGCCCCCCCACACCCCGGAAATGAAATTCCTAATATGGCCCTCGAGTGGACCAGACCAATACAAATTCATTCTCTGGTATAAACTGAGTTTCCTGTGAAAATTTCAGCAAGATTGATCAACTCTGAGAGGTGGTTTGGACTGATCTGGCATTTTATGACATCCTCGCCACCCACACTCCCTGAACCTGTACTTTGGGCTAGATATGCATTTCTGAAGGAACACACTACTAAAATTCATTCAAGTGGCGACTCCTGTGGGACACAATATGGTTTACAACCTTAAACCTGCCTTACCTGAGAAAATATCAGCCTATCCTGAGACAGCCAGCTGAGGCTGCATTTTCGGCTTCCTGGACCCTATTTCACACATATGACATCACTGGTACACCAGATGTAATCCTGAAACCTGTGCAATCAGATTCAGTGGGTGGCAGGTGATTTTTGGGCCAAGTTTCATGGTTACAGAGCAATATTTAGTACTGGTTTGGGCTGATTTACATCTATTTTGGACCATTTTAACAGCATTATTCGGGTTATATATTTTCTGTTCAGACATGTAATGCTCCAAATGTGCCTAAAATATCCCCCTTTATTGTTAAAACAACCATGAAATTAAATAGGGGCTTCAGACTGGCAATATTGTGATATACCGGACATTCCCCAAATGAGGGGAGGCCAGGGGGCCCCCCCACACCCCGGAAATGAAATTCCTAATATGGCCCTCGAGTGGACCAGACCAATACAAATTCATTCTCTGGTATAAACTGAGTTTCCTGTGAAAATTTCAGCAAGATTGATCAACTCTGAGAGGTGGTTTGGACTGATCTGGCATTTTATGACATCCTCGCCACCCACACTCCCTGAACCTGTACTTTGGGCTAGATATGCATTTCTGAAGGAACACACTACTAAAATTCATTCAAGTGGCGACTCCTGTGGGACACAATATGGTTTACAACCTTAAACCTGCCTTACCTGAGAAAATATCAGCCTATCCTGAGACAGCCAGCTGAGGCTGCATTTTCGGCTTCCTGGACCCTATTTCACACATATGACATCACTGGTACACCAGATGTAATCCTGAAACCTGTGCAATCAGATTCAGTGGGTGGCAGGTGATTTTTGGGCCAAGTTTCATGGTTACAGAGCAATATTTAGTACTGGTTTGGGCTGATTTACATCTATTTTGGACCATTTTAACAGCATTATTCGGGTTATATATTTTCTGTTCAGACATGTAATGCTCCAGATGTGCCTAAAATATCCCCCTTTATTGTTAAAACAACCATGAAATTAAATAGGGGCTTCAGACTGGCAATATTGTGATATACCGGACATTCCCCAAATGAGGGGAGGCCAGGGGGCCCCCCCACACCCCGGAAATGAAATTCCTAATATGGCCCTCGAGTGGACCAGACCAATACAAATTCATTCTCTGGTATAAACTGAGTTTCCTGTGAAAATTTCAGCAAGATTGATCAACTCTGAGAGGTGGTTTGGACTGATCTGGCATTTTATGACATCCTCGCCACCCACACTCCCTGAACCTGTACTTTGGGCTAGATATGCATTTCTGAAGGAACACACTACTAAAATTCATTCAAGTGGCGACTCCTGTGGGACACAATATGGTTTACAACCTTAAACCTGCCTTACCTGAGAAAATATCAGCCTATCCTGAGACAGCCAGCTGAGGCTGCATTTTCGGCTTCCTGGACCCTATTTCACACATATGACATCACTGGTACACCAGATGTAATCCTGAAACCTGTGCAATCAGATTCAGTGGGTGGCAGGTGATTTTTGGGCCAAGTTTCATGGTTACAGAGCAATATTTAGTACTGGTTTGGGCTGATTTACATCTATTTTGGACCATTTTAACAGCATTATTCGGGTTATATATTTTCTGTTCAGACATGTAATGCTCCAAATGTGCCTAAAATATCCCCCTTTATTGTTAAAACAACCATGAAATTAAATAGGGGCTTCAGACTGGCAATATTGTGATATACCGGACATTCCCCAAATGAGGGGAGGCCAGGGGGCCCCCCCACACCCCGGAAATGAAATTCCTAATATGGCCCTCGAGTGGACCAGACCAATACAAATTCATTCTCTGGTATAAACTGAGTTTCCTGTGAAAATTTCAGCAAGATTGATCAACTCTGAGAGGTGGTTTGGACTGATCTGGCATTTTATGACATCCTCGCCACCCACACTCCCTGAACCTGTACTTTGGGCTAGATATGCATTTCTGAAGGAACACACTACTAAAATTCATTCAAGTGGCGACTCCTGTGGGACACAATATGGTTTACAACCTTAAACCTGCCTTACCTGAGAAAATATCAGCCTATCCTGAGACAGCCAGCTGAGGCTGCATTTTCGGCTTCCTGGACCCTATTTCACACATATGACATCACTGGTACACCAGATGTAATCCTGAAACCTGTGCAATCAGATTCAGTGGGTGGCAGGTGATTTTTGGGCCAAGTTTCATGGTTACAGAGCAATATTTAGTACTGGTTTGGGCTGATTTACATCTATTTTGGACCATTTTAACAGCATTATTCGGGTTATATATTTTCTGTTCAGACATGTAATGCTCCAGATGTGCCTAAAATATCCCCCTTTATTGTTAAAACAACCATGAAATTAAATAGGGGCTTCAGACTGGCAATATTGTGATATACCGGACATTCCCCAAATGAGGGGAGGCCAGGGGGCCCCCCCACACCCCGGAAATGAAATTCCTAATATGGCCCTCGAGTGGACCAGACCAATACAAATTCATTCTCTGGTATAAACTGAGTTTCCTGTGAAAATTTCAGCAAGATTGATCAACTCTGAGAGGTGGTTTGGACTGATCTGGCATTTTATGACATCCTCGCCACCCACACTCCCTGAACCTGTACTTTGGGCTAGATATGCATTTCTGAAGGAACACACTACTAAAATTCATTCAAGTGGCGACTCCTGTGGGACACAATATGGTTTACAACCTTAAACCTGCCTTACCTGAGAAAATATCAGCCTATCCTGAGACAGCCAGCTGAGGCTGCATTTTCGGCTTCCTGGACCCTATTTCACACATATGACATCACTGGTACACCAGATGTAATCCTGAAACCTGTGCAATCAGATTCAGTGGGTGGCAGGTGATTTTTGGGCCAAGTTTCATGGTTACAGAGCAATATTTAGTACTGGTTTGGGCTGATTTACATCTATTTTGGACCATTTTAACAGCATTATTCGGGTTATATATTTTCTGTTCAGACATGTAATGCTCCAAATGTGCCTAAAATATCCCCCTTTATTGTTAAAACAACCATGAAATTAAATAGGGGCTTCAGACTGGCAATATTGTGATATACCGGACATTCCCCAAATGAGGGGAGGCCAGGGGGCCCCCCCACACCCCGGAAATGAAATTCCTAATATGGCCCTCGAGTGGACCAGACCAATACAAATTCATTCTCTGGTATAAACTGAGTTTCCTGTGAAAATTTCAGCAAGATTGATCAACTCTGAGAGGTGGTTTGGACTGATCTGGCATTTTATGACATCCTCGCCACCCACACTCCCTGAACCTGTACTTTGGGCTAGATATGCATTTCTGAAGGAACACACTACTAAAATTCATTCAAGTGGCGACTCCTGTGGGACACAATATGGTTTACAACCTTAAACCTGCCTTACCTGAGAAAATATCAGCCTATCCTGAGACAGCCAGCTGAGGCTGCATTTTCGGCTTCCTGGACCCTATTTCACACATATGACATCACTGGTACACCAGATGTAATCCTGAAACCTGTGCAATCAGATTCAGTGGGTGGCAGGTGATTTTTGGGCCAAGTTTCATGGTTACAGAGCAATATTTAGTACTGGTTTGGGCTGATTTACATCTATTTTGGACCATTTTAACAGCATTATTCGGGTTATATATTTTCTGTTCAGACATGTAATGCTCCAAATGTGCCTAAAATATCCCCCTTTATTGTTAAAACAACCATGAAATTAAATAGGGGCTTCAGACTGGCAATATTGTGATATACCGGACATTCCCCAAATGAGGGGAGGCCAGGGGGCCCCCCCACACCCCGGAAATGAAATTCCTAATATGGCCCTCGAGTGGACCAGACCAATACAAATTCATTCTCTGGTATAAACTGAGTTTCCTGTGAAAATTTCAGCAAGATTGATCAACTCTGAGAGGTGGTTTGGACTGATCTGGCATTTTATGACATCCTCGCCACCCACACTCCCTGAACCTGTACTTTGGGCTAGATATGCATTTCTGAAGGAACACACTACTAAAATTCATTCAAGTGGCGACTCCTGTGGGACACAATATGGTTTACAACCTTAAACCTGCCTTACCTGAGAAAATATCAGCCTATCCTGAGACAGCCAGCTGAGGCTGCATTTTCGGCTTCCTGGACCCTATTTCACACATATGACATCACTGGTACACCAGATGTAATCCTGAAACCTGTGCAATCAGATTCAGTGGGTGGCAGGTGATTTTTGGGCCAAGTTTCATGGTTACAGAGCAATATTTAGTACTGGTTTGGGCTGATTTACATCTATTTTGGACCATTTTAACAGCATTATTCGGGTTATATATTTTCTGTTCAGACATGTAATGCTCCAGATGTGCCTAAAATATCCCCCTTTATTGTTAAAACAACCATGAAATTAAATAGGGGCTTCAGACTGGCAATATTGTGATATACCGGACATTCCCCAAATGAGGGGAGGCCAGGGGGCCCCCCCACACCCCGGAAATGAAATTCCTAATATGGCCCTCGAGTGGACCAGACCAATACAAATTCATTCTCTGGTATAAACTGAGTTTCCTGTGAAAATTTCAGCAAGATTGATCAACTCTGAGAGGTGGTTTGGACTGATCTGGCATTTTATGACATCCTCGCCACCCACACTCCCTGAACCTGTACTTTGGGCTAGATATGCATTTCTGAAGGAACACACTACTAAAATTCATTCAAGTGGCGACTCCTGTGGGACACAATATGGTTTACAACCTTAAACCTGCCTTACCTGAGAAAATATCAGCCTATCCTGAGACAGCCAGCTGAGGCTGCATTTTCGGCTTCCTGGACCCTATTTCACACATATGACATCACTGGTACACCAGATGTAATCCTGAAACCTGTGCAATCAGATTCAGTGGGTGGCAGGTGATTTTTGGGCCAAGTTTCATGGTTACAGAGCAATATTTAGTACTGGTTTGGGCTGATTTACATCTATTTTGGACCATTTTAACAGCATTATTCGGGTTATATATTTTCTGTTCAGACATGTAATGCTCCAAATGTGCCTAAAATATCCCCCTTTATTGTTAAAACAACCATGAAATTAAATAGGGGCTTCAGACTGGCAATATTGTGATATACCGGACATTCCCCAAATGAGGGGAGGCCAGGGGGCCCCCCCACACCCCGGAAATGAAATTCCTAATATGGCCCTCGAGTGGACCAGACCAATACAAATTCATTCTCTGGTATAAACTGAGTTTCCTGTGAAAATTTCAGCAAGATTGATCAACTCTGAGAGGTGGTTTGGACTGATCTGGCATTTTATGACATCCTCGCCACCCACACTCCCTGAACCTGTACTTTGGGCTAGATATGCATTTCTGAAGGAACACACTACTAAAATTCATTCAAGTGGCGACTCCTGTGGGACACAATATGGTTTACAACCTTAAACCTGCCTTACCTGAGAAAATATCAGCCTATCCTGAGACAGCCAGCTGAGGCTGCATTTTCGGCTTCCTGGACCCTATTTCACACATATGACATCACTGGTACACCAGATGTAATCCTGAAACCTGTGCAATCAGATTCAGTGGGTGGCAGGTGATTTTTGGGCCAAGTTTCATGGTTACAGAGCAATATTTAGTACTGGTTTGGGCTGATTTACATCTATTTTGGACCATTTTAACAGCATTATTCGGGTTATATATTTTCTGTTCAGACATGTAATGCTCCAAATGTGCCTAAAATATCCCCCTTTATTGTTAAAACAACCATGAAATTAAATAGGGGCTTCAGACTGGCAATATTGTGATATACCGGACATTCCCCAAATGAGGGGAGGCCAGGGGGCCCCCCCACACCCCGGAAATGAAATTCCTAATATGGCCCTCGAGTGGACCAGACCAATACAAATTCATTCTCTGGTATAAACTGAGTTTCCTGTGAAAATTTCAGCAAGATTGATCAACTCTGAGAGGTGGTTTGGACTGATCTGGCATTTTATGACATCCTCGCCACCCACACTCCCTGAACCTGTACTTTGGGCTAGATATGCATTTCTGAAGGAACACACTACTAAAATTCATTCAAGTGGCGACTCCTGTGGGACACAATATGGTTTACAACCTTAAACCTGCCTTACCTGAGAAAATATCAGCCTATCCTGAGACAGCCAGCTGAGGCTGCATTTTCGGCTTCCTGGACCCTATTTCACACATATGACATCACTGGTACACCAGATGTAATCCTGAAACCTGTGCAATCAGATTCAGTGGGTGGCAGGTGATTTTTGGGCCAAGTTTCATGGTTACAGAGCAATATTTAGTACTGGTTTGGGCTGATTTACATCTATTTTGGACCATTTTAACAGCATTATTCGGGTTATATATTTTCTGTTCAGACATGTAATGCTCCAGATGTGCCTAAAATATCCCCCTTTATTGTTAAAACAACCATGAAATTAAATAGGGGCTTCAGACTGGCAATATTGTGATATACCGGACATTCCCCAAATGAGGGGAGGCCAGGGGGCCCCCCCACACCCCGGAAATGAAATTCCTAATATGGCCCTCGAGTGGACCAGACCAATACAAATTCATTCTCTGGTATAAACTGAGTTTCCTGTGAAAATTTCAGCAAGATTGATCAACTCTGAGAGGTGGTTTGGACTGATCTGGCATTTTATGACATCCTCGCCACCCACACTCCCTGAACCTGTACTTTGGGCTAGATATGCATTTCTGAAGGAACACACTACTAAAATTCATTCAAGTGGCGACTCCTGTGGGACACAATATGGTTTACAACCTTAAACCTGCCTTACCTGAGAAAATATCAGCCTATCCTGAGACAGCCAGCTGAGGCTGCATTTTCGGCTTCCTGGACCCTATTTCACACATATGACATCACTGGTACACCAGATGTAATCCTGAAACCTGTGCAATCAGATTCAGTGGGTGGCAGGTGATTTTTGGGCCAAGTTTCATGGTTACAGAGCAATATTTAGTACTGGTTTGGGCTGATTTACATCTATTTTGGACCATTTTAACAGCATTATTCGGGTTATATATTTTCTGTTCAGACATGTAATGCTCCAAATGTGCCTAAAATATCCCCCTTTATTGTTAAAACAACCATGAAATTAAATAGGGGCTTCAGACTGGCAATATTGTGATATACCGGACATTCCCCAAATGAGGGGAGGCCAGGGGGCCCCCCCACACCCCGGAAATGAAATTCCTAATATGGCCCTCGAGTGGACCAGACCAATACAAATTCATTCTCTGGTATAAACTGAGTTTCCTGTGAAAATTTCAGCAAGATTGATCAACTCTGAGAGGTGGTTTGGACTGATCTGGCATTTTATGACATCCTCGCCACCCACACTCCCTGAACCTGTACTTTGGGCTAGATATGCATTTCTGAAGGAACACACTACTAAAATTCATTCAAGTGGCGACTCCTGTGGGACACAATATGGTTTACAACCTTAAACCTGCCTTACCTGAGAAAATATCAGCCTATCCTGAGACAGCCAGCTGAGGCTGCATTTTCGGCTTCCTGGACCCTATTTCACACATATGACATCACTGGTACACCAGATGTAATCCTGAAACCTGTGCAATCAGATTCAGTGGGTGGCAGGTGATTTTTGGGCCAAGTTTCATGGTTACAGAGCAATATTTAGTACTGGTTTGGGCTGATTTACATCTATTTTGGACCATTTTAACAGCATTATTCGGGTTATATATTTTCTGTTCAGACATGTAATGCTCCAGATGTGCCTAAAATATCCCCCTTTATTGTTAAAACAACCATGAAATTAAATAGGGGCTTCAGACTGGCAATATTGTGATATACCGGACATTCCCCAAATGAGGGGAGGCCAGGGGGCCCCCCCACACCCCGGAAATGAAATTCCTAATATGGCCCTCGAGTGGACCAGACCAATACAAATTCATTCTCTGGTATAAACTGAGTTTCCTGTGAAAATTTCAGCAAGATTGATCAACTCTGAGAGGTGGTTTGGACTGATCTGGCATTTTATGACATCCTCGCCACCCACACTCCCTGAACCTGTACTTTGGGCTAGATATGCATTTCTGAAGGAACACACTACTAAAATTCATTCAAGTGGCGACTCCTGTGGGACACAATATGGTTTACAACCTTAAACCTGCCTTACCTGAGAAAATATCAGCCTATCCTGAGACAGCCAGCTGAGGCTGCATTTTCGGCTTCCTGGACCCTATTTCACACATATGACATCACTGGTACACCAGATGTAATCCTGAAACCTGTGCAATCAGATTCAGTGGGTGGCAGGTGATTTTTGGGCCAAGTTTCATGGTTACAGAGCAATATTTAGTACTGGTTTGGGCTGATTTACATCTATTTTGGACCATTTTAACAGCATTATTCGGGTTATATATTTTCTGTTCAGACATGTAATGCTCCAAATGTGCCTAAAATATCCCCCTTTATTGTTAAAACAACCATGAAATTAAATAGGGGCTTCAGACTGGCAATATTGTGATATACCGGACATTCCCCAAATGAGGGGAGGCCAGGGGGCCCCCCCACACCCCGGAAATGAAATTCCTAATATGGCCCTCGAGTGGACCAGACCAATACAAATTCATTCTCTGGTATAAACTGAGTTTCCTGTGAAAATTTCAGCAAGATTGATCAACTCTGAGAGGTGGTTTGGACTGATCTGGCATTTTATGACATCCTCGCCACCCACACTCCCTGAACCTGTACTTTGGGCTAGATATGCATTTCTGAAGGAACACACTACTAAAATTCATTCAAGTGGCGACTCCTGTGGGACACAATATGGTTTACAACCTTAAACCTGCCTTACCTGAGAAAATATCAGCCTATCCTGAGACAGCCAGCTGAGGCTGCATTTTCGGCTTCCTGGACCCTATTTCACACATATGACATCACTGGTACACCAGATGTAATCCTGAAACCTGTGCAATCAGATTCAGTGGGTGGCAGGTGATTTTTGGGCCAAGTTTCATGGTTACAGAGCAATATTTAGTACTGGTTTGGGCTGATTTACATCTATTTTGGACCATTTTAACAGCATTATTCGGGTTATATATTTTCTGTTCAGACATGTAATGCTCCAAATGTGCCTAAAATATCCCCCTTTATTGTTAAAACAACCATGAAATTAAATAGGGGCTTCAGACTGGCAATATTGTGATATACCGGACATTCCCCAAATGAGGGGAGGCCAGGGGGCCCCCCCACACCCCGGAAATGAAATTCCTAATATGGCCCTCGAGTGGACCAGACCAATACAAATTCATTCTCTGGTATAAACTGAGTTTCCTGTGAAAATTTCAGCAAGATTGATCAACTCTGAGAGGTGGTTTGGACTGATCTGGCATTTTATGACATCCTCGCCACCCACACTCCCTGAACCTGTACTTTGGGCTAGATATGCATTTCTGAAGGAACACACTACTAAAATTCATTCAAGTGGCGACTCCTGTGGGACACAATATGGTTTACAACCTTAAACCTGCCTTACCTGAGAAAATATCAGCCTATCCTGAGACAGCCAGCTGAGGCTGCATTTTCGGCTTCCTGGACCCTATTTCACACATATGACATCACTGGTACACCAGATGTAATCCTGAAACCTGTGCAATCAGATTCAGTGGGTGGCAGGTGATTTTTGGGCCAAGTTTCATGGTTACAGAGCAATATTTAGTACTGGTTTGGGCTGATTTACATCTATTTTGGACCATTTTAACAGCATTATTCGGGTTATATATTTTCTGTTCAGACATGTAATGCTCCAGATGTGCCTAAAATATCCCCCTTTATTGTTAAAACAACCATGAAATTAAATAGGGGCTTCAGACTGGCAATATTGTGATATACCGGACATTCCCCAAATGAGGGGAGGCCAGGGGGCCCCCCCACACCCCGGAAATGAAATTCCTAATATGGCCCTCGAGTGGACCAGACCAATACAAATTCATTCTCTGGTATAAACTGAGTTTCCTGTGAAAATTTCAGCAAGATTGATCAACTCTGAGAGGTGGTTTGGACTGATCTGGCATTTTATGACATCCTCGCCACCCACACTCCCTGAACCTGTACTTTGGGCTAGATATGCATTTCTGAAGGAACACACTACTAAAATTCATTCAAGTGGCGACTCCTGTGGGACACAATATGGTTTACAACCTTAAACCTGCCTTACCTGAGAAAATATCAGCCTATCCTGAGACAGCCAGCTGAGGCTGCATTTTCGGCTTCCTGGACCCTATTTCACACATATGACATCACTGGTACACCAGATGTAATCCTGAAACCTGTGCAATCAGATTCAGTGGGTGGCAGGTGATTTTTGGGCCAAGTTTCATGGTTACAGAGCAATATTTAGTACTGGTTTGGGCTGATTTACATCTATTTTGGACCATTTTAACAGCATTATTCGGGTTATATATTTTCTGTTCAGACATGTAATGCTCCAAATGTGCCTAAAATATCCCCCTTTATTGTTAAAACAACCATGAAATTAAATAGGGGCTTCAGACTGGCAATATTGTGATATACCGGACATTCCCCAAATGAGGGGAGGCCAGGGGGCCCCCCCACACCCCGGAAATGAAATTCCTAATATGGCCCTCGAGTGGACCAGACCAATACAAATTCATTCTCTGGTATAAACTGAGTTTCCTGTGAAAATTTCAGCAAGATTGATCAACTCTGAGAGGTGGTTTGGACTGATCTGGCATTTTATGACATCCTCGCCACCCACACTCCCTGAACCTGTACTTTGGGCTAGATATGCATTTCTGAAGGAACACACTACTAAAATTCATTCAAGTGGCGACTCCTGTGGGACACAATATGGTTTACAACCTTAAACCTGCCTTACCTGAGAAAATATCAGCCTATCCTGAGACAGCCAGCTGAGGCTGCATTTTCGGCTTCCTGGACCCTATTTCACACATATGACATCACTGGTACACCAGATGTAATCCTGAAACCTGTGCAATCAGATTCAGTGGGTGGCAGGTGATTTTTGGGCCAAGTTTCATGGTTACAGAGCAATATTTAGTACTGGTTTGGGCTGATTTACATCTATTTTGGACCATTTTAACAGCATTATTCGGGTTATATATTTTCTGTTCAGACATGTAATGCTCCAGATGTGCCTAAAATATCCCCCTTTATTGTTAAAACAACCATGAAATTAAATAGGGGCTTCAGACTGGCAATATTGTGATATACCGGACATTCCCCAAATGAGGGGAGGCCAGGGGGCCCCCCCACACCCCGGAAATGAAATTCCTAATATGGCCCTCGAGTGGACCAGACCAATACAAATTCATTCTCTGGTATAAACTGAGTTTCCTGTGAAAATTTCAGCAAGATTGATCAACTCTGAGAGGTGGTTTGGACTGATCTGGCATTTTATGACATCCTCGCCACCCACACTCCCTGAACCTGTACTTTGGGCTAGATATGCATTTCTGAAGGAACACACTACTAAAATTCATTCAAGTGGCGACTCCTGTGGGACACAATATGGTTTACAACCTTAAACCTGCCTTACCTGAGAAAATATCAGCCTATCCTGAGACAGCCAGCTGAGGCTGCATTTTCGGCTTCCTGGACCCTATTTCACACATATGACATCACTGGTACACCAGATGTAATCCTGAAACCTGTGCAATCAGATTCAGTGGGTGGCAGGTGATTTTTGGGCCAAGTTTCATGGTTACAGAGCAATATTTAGTACTGGTTTGGGCTGATTTACATCTATTTTGGACCATTTTAACAGCATTATTCGGGTTATATATTTTCTGTTCAGACATGTAATGCTCCAAATGTGCCTAAAATATCCCCCTTTATTGTTAAAACAACCATGAAATTAAATAGGGGCTTCAGACTGGCAATATTGTGATATACCGGACATTCCCCAAATGAGGGGAGGCCAGGGGGCCCCCCCACACCCCGGAAATGAAATTCCTAATATGGCCCTCGAGTGGACCAGACCAATACAAATTCATTCTCTGGTATAAACTGAGTTTCCTGTGAAAATTTCAGCAAGATTGATCAACTCTGAGAGGTGGTTTGGACTGATCTGGCATTTTATGACATCCTCGCCACCCACACTCCCTGAACCTGTACTTTGGGCTAGATATGCATTTCTGAAGGAACACACTACTAAAATTCATT
This sequence comes from Sabellastarte sp. h YS-2021, assembly GCA_964017235.1. NCBI lineage: Eukaryota > Metazoa > Annelida > Polychaeta > Sabellida > Sabellidae > Sabellastarte > Sabellastarte sp. h YS-2021. The sequence continues at coordinate 26,025,874 of OZ024934.1, forward strand.
CAAGTGGCGACTCCTGTGGGACACAATATGGTTTACAACCTTAAACCTGCCTTACCTGAGAAAATATCAGCCTATCCTGAGACAGCCAGCTGAGGCTGCATTTTCGGCTTCCTGGACCCTATTTCACACATATGACATCACTGGTACACCAGATGTAATCCTGAAACCTGTGCAATCAGATTCAGTGGGTGGCAGGTGATTTTTGGGCCAAGTTTCATGGTTACAGAGCAATATTTAGTACTGGTTTGGGCTGATTTACATCTATTTTGGACCATTTTAACAGCATTATTCGGGTTATATATTTTCTGTTCAGACATGTAATGCTCCAAATGTGCCTAAAATATCCCCCTTTATTGTTAAAACAACCATGAAATTAAATAGGGGCTTCAGACTGGCAATATTGTGATATACCGGACATTCCCCAAATGAGGGGAGGCCAGGGGGCCCCCCCACACCCCGGAAATGAAATTCCTAATATGGCCCTCGAGTGGACCAGACCAATACAAATTCATTCTCTGGTATAAACTGAGTTTCCTGTGAAAATTTCAGCAAGATTGATCAACTCTGAGAGGTGGTTTGGACTGATCTGGCATTTTATGACATCCTCGCCACCCACACTCCCTGAACCTGTACTTTGGGCTAGATATGCATTTCTGAAGGAACACACTACTAAAATTCATTCAAGTGGCGACTCCTGTGGGACACAATATGGTTTACAACCTTAAACCTGCCTTACCTGAGAAAATATCAGCCTATCCTGAGACAGCCAGCTGAGGCTGCATTTTCGGCTTCCTGGACCCTATTTCACACATATGACATCACTGGTACACCAGATGTAATCCTGAAACCTGTGCAATCAGATTCAGTGGGTGGCAGGTGATTTTTGGGCCAAGTTTCATGGTTACAGAGCAATATTTAGTACTGGTTTGGGCTGATTTACATCTATTTTGGACCATTTTAACAGCATTATTCGGGTTATATATTTTCTGTTCAGACATGTAATGCTCCAAATGTGCCTAAAATATCCCCCTTTATTGTTAAAACAACCATGAAATTAAATAGGGGCTTCAGACTGGCAATATTGTGATATACCGGACATTCCCCAAATGAGGGGAGGCCAGGGGGCCCCCCCACACCCCGGAAATGAAATTCCTAATATGGCCCTCGAGTGGACCAGACCAATACAAATTCATTCTCTGGTATAAACTGAGTTTCCTGTGAAAATTTCAGCAAGATTGATCAACTCTGAGAGGTGGTTTGGACTGATCTGGCATTTTATGACATCCTCGCCACCCACACTCCCTGAACCTGTACTTTGGGCTAGATATGCATTTCTGAAGGAACACACTACTAAAATTCATTCAAGTGGCGACTCCTGTGGGACACAATATGGTTTACAACCTTAAACCTGCCTTACCTGAGAAAATATCAGCCTATCCTGAGACAGCCAGCTGAGGCTGCATTTTCGGCTTCCTGGACCCTATTTCACACATATGACATCACTGGTACACCAGATGTAATCCTGAAACCTGTGCAATCAGATTCAGTGGGTGGCAGGTGATTTTTGGGCCAAGTTTCATGGTTACAGAGCAATATTTAGTACTGGTTTGGGCTGATTTACATCTATTTTGGACCATTTTAACAGCATTATTCGGGTTATATATTTTCTGTTCAGACATGTAATGCTCCAAATGTGCCTAAAATATCCCCCTTTATTGTTAAAACAACCATGAAATTAAATAGGGGCTTCAGACTGGCAATATTGTGATATACCGGACATTCCCCAAATGAGGGGAGGCCAGGGGGCCCCCCCACACCCCGGAAATGAAATTCCTAATATGGCCCTCGAGTGGACCAGACCAATACAAATTCATTCTCTGGTATAAACTGAGTTTCCTGTGAAAATTTCAGCAAGATTGATCAACTCTGAGAGGTGGTTTGGACTGATCTGGCATTTTATGACATCCTCGCCACCCACACTCCCTGAACCTGTACTTTGGGCTAGATATGCATTTCTGAAGGAACACACTACTAAAATTCATTCAAGTGGCGACTCCTGTGGGACACAATATGGTTTACAACCTTAAACCTGCCTTACCTGAGAAAATATCAGCCTATCCTGAGACAGCCAGCTGAGGCTGCATTTTCGGCTTCCTGGACCCTATTTCACACATATGACATCACTGGTACACCAGATGTAATCCTGAAACCTGTGCAATCAGATTCAGTGGGTGGCAGGTGATTTTTGGGCCAAGTTTCATGGTTACAGAGCAATATTTAGTACTGGTTTGGGCTGATTTACATCTATTTTGGACCATTTTAACAGCATTATTCGGGTTATATATTTTCTGTTCAGACATGTAATGCTCCAAATGTGCCTAAAATATCCCCCTTTATTGTTAAAACAACCATGAAATTAAATAGGGGCTTCAGACTGGCAATATTGTGATATACCGGACATTCCCCAAATGAGGGGAGGCCAGGGGGCCCCCCCACACCCCGGAAATGAAATTCCTAATATGGCCCTCGAGTGGACCAGACCAATACAAATTCATTCTCTGGTATAAACTGAGTTTCCTGTGAAAATTTCAGCAAGATTGATCAACTCTGAGAGGTGGTTTGGACTGATCTGGCATTTTATGACATCCTCGCCACCCACACTCCCTGAACCTGTACTTTGGGCTAGATATGCATTTCTGAAGGAACACACTACTAAAATTCATTCAAGTGGCGACTCCTGTGGGACACAATATGGTTTACAACCTTAAACCTGCCTTACCTGAGAAAATATCAGCCTATCCTGAGACAGCCAGCTGAGGCTGCATTTTCGGCTTCCTGGACCCTATTTCACACATATGACATCACTGGTACACCAGATGTAATCCTGAAACCTGTGCAATCAGATTCAGTGGGTGGCAGGTGATTTTTGGGCCAAGTTTCATGGTTACAGAGCAATATTTAGTACTGGTTTGGGCTGATTTACATCTATTTTGGACCATTTTAACAGCATTATTCGGGTTATATATTTTCTGTTCAGACATGTAATGCTCCAAATGTGCCTAAAATATCCCCCTTTATTGTTAAAACAACCATGAAATTAAATAGGGGCTTCAGACTGGCAATATTGTGATATACCGGACATTCCCCAAATGAGGGGAGGCCAGGGGGCCCCCCCACACCCCGGAAATGAAATTCCTAATATGGCCCTCGAGTGGACCAGACCAATACAAATTCATTCTCTGGTATAAACTGAGTTTCCTGTGAAAATTTCAGCAAGATTGATCAACTCTGAGAGGTGGTTTGGACTGATCTGGCATTTTATGACATCCTCGCCACCCACACTCCCTGAACCTGTACTTTGGGCTAGATATGCATTTCTGAAGGAACACACTACTAAAATTCATTCAAGTGGCGACTCCTGTGGGACACAATATGGTTTACAACCTTAAACCTGCCTTACCTGAGAAAATATCAGCCTATCCTGAGACAGCCAGCTGAGGCTGCATTTTCGGCTTCCTGGACCCTATTTCACACATATGACATCACTGGTACACCAGATGTAATCCTGAAACCTGTGCAATCAGATTCAGTGGGTGGCAGGTGATTTTTGGGCCAAGTTTCATGGTTACAGAGCAATATTTAGTACTGGTTTGGGCTGATTTACATCTATTTTGGACCATTTTAACAGCATTATTCGGGTTATATATTTTCTGTTCAGACATGTAATGCTCCAAATGTGCCTAAAATATCCCCCTTTATTGTTAAAACAACCATGAAATTAAATAGGGGCTTCAGACTGGCAATATTGTGATATACCGGACATTCCCCAAATGAGGGGAGGCCAGGGGGCCCCCCCACACCCCGGAAATGAAATTCCTAATATGGCCCTCGAGTGGACCAGACCAATACAAATTCATTCTCTGGTATAAACTGAGTTTCCTGTGAAAATTTCAGCAAGATTGATCAACTCTGAGAGGTGGTTTGGACTGATCTGGCATTTTATGACATCCTCGCCACCCACACTCCCTGAACCTGTACTTTGGGCTAGATATGCATTTCTGAAGGAACACACTACTAAAATTCATTCAAGTGGCGACTCCTGTGGGACACAATATGGTTTACAACCTTAAACCTGCCTTACCTGAGAAAATATCAGCCTATCCTGAGACAGCCAGCTGAGGCTGCATTTTCGGCTTCCTGGACCCTATTTCACACATATGACATCACTGGTACACCAGATGTAATCCTGAAACCTGTGCAATCAGATTCAGTGGGTGGCAGGTGATTTTTGGGCCAAGTTTCATGGTTACAGAGCAATATTTAGTACTGGTTTGGGCTGATTTACATCTATTTTGGACCATTTTAACAGCATTATTCGGGTTATATATTTTCTGTTCAGACATGTAATGCTCCAAATGTGCCTAAAATATCCCCCTTTATTGTTAAAACAACCATGAAATTAAATAGGGGCTTCAGACTGGCAATATTGTGATATACCGGACATTCCCCAAATGAGGGGAGGCCAGGGGGCCCCCCCACACCCCGGAAATGAAATTCCTAATATGGCCCTCGAGTGGACCAGACCAATACAAATTCATTCTCTGGTATAAACTGAGTTTCCTGTGAAAATTTCAGCAAGATTGATCAACTCTGAGAGGTGGTTTGGACTGATCTGGCATTTTATGACATCCTCGCCACCCACACTCCCTGAACCTGTACTTTGGGCTAGATATGCATTTCTGAAGGAACACACTACTAAAATTCATTCAAGTGGCGACTCCTGTGGGACACAATATGGTTTACAACCTTAAACCTGCCTTACCTGAGAAAATATCAGCCTATCCTGAGACAGCCAGCTGAGGCTGCATTTTCGGCTTCCTGGACCCTATTTCACACATATGACATCACTGGTACACCAGATGTAATCCTGAAACCTGTGCAATCAGATTCAGTGGGTGGCAGGTGATTTTTGGGCCAAGTTTCATGGTTACAGAGCAATATTTAGTACTGGTTTGGGCTGATTTACATCTATTTTGGACCATTTTAACAGCATTATTCGGGTTATATATTTTCTGTTCAGACATGTAATTGCTCCAAATGTGCCTAAAATATCCCCCTTTATTGTTAAAACAACCATGAAATTAAATAGGGGCTTCAGACTGGCAATATTGTGATATACCGGACATTCCCCAAATGAGGGGAGGCCAGGGGGCCCCCCCACACCCCGGAAATGAAATTCCCTAATATGGCCCTCGAGTGGACCAGACCAATACAAATTCATTCTCTGGTATAAACTGAGTTTCCTGTGAAAATTTCAGCAAGATTGATCAACTCTGAGAGGTGGTTTGGAACTGATCTGGCATTTTATGACATCCTCGCCACCCACACTCCTGAACCTGTACTTTGGGCTAGATATGCATTTCTGAAGGAACACACTACTAAAATTCATTCAGTGGCGACTCCTGTGGGACACAATATGGTTTACAACCTTAAACCTGCCTTACCTGAGAAAATATCAGCCTATCCTGAGACAGCCAGCTGAGGCTGCATTTTCGGCTTCCTGGACCCTATTTCACACATATGACATCACTGGTACACCAGATGTAATCCTGAAACCTGTGCAATCAGATTCAGTGGGTGGCAGGTGATTTTTGGGCCAAGTTTCATGGTTACAGAGCAATATTTAGTACTGGTTTGGGCTGATTTACATCTATTTTGGACCATTTTAACAGCATTATTCGGGTTATATATTTTCTGTTCAGACATGTAATGCTACAAATGTGCCTAAAATATCCCCCTTTATTGTTAAAACAACCATGAAATTAAATAGGGGCTTCAGACTGGCAATATTGTGATATACCGGACATTCCCAAATGAGGGGAGGCCAGGGGGCCCCCCCACACCCCGGAAATGAAATTCCTAATATGGCCCTCGAGTGGACCAGACCAATACAAATTCATTCTCTGGTATAAACTGAGTTTCCTGTGAAAAATTTCAGCAAGATTGATCAACTCTGAGAGGTGGTTTGGACTGATCTGGCATTTTATGACATCCTCGCCACCCACACTCCCTGAACCTGTACTTTGGGCTAGATATGCATTTCTGAAGGAACACACTACTAAAATTCATTCAAGTGGCGACTCCTGTGGGACACAATATGGTTTACAACCTTAAACCTGCCTTACCTGAGAAAATATCAGCCTATCCTGAGACAGCCAGCTGAGGCTGCATTTTCGGCTTCCTGGACCCTATTTCACACATATGACATCACTGGTACACCAGATGTAATCCTGAAACCTGTGCAATCAGATTCAGTGGGTGGCAGGTGATTTTTGGGCCAAGTTTCATGGTTACAGAGCAATATTTAGTACTGGTTTGGGCTGATTTACATCTATTTTGGACCATTTTAACAGCATTATTCGGGTTATATATTTTCTGTTCAGACATGTAATGCTCCAAATGTGCCTAAAATATCCCCCTTTATTGTTAAAACAACCATGAAATTAAATAGGGGCTTCAGACTGGCAATATTGTGATATACCGGACATTCCCCAAATGAGGGGAGGCCAGGGGGCCCCCCCACACCCGGAAATGAAATTCCTAATATGGCCCTCGAGTGGACCAGACCAATACAAATTCATTCTCTGGTATAAACTGAGTTTCCTGTGAAAATTTCAGCAAGATTGATCAACTCTGAGAGGTGGTTTGGACTGATCTGGCATTTTATGACATCCTCGCCACCCACAACTCCCTGAACCTGTACTTTGGGCTAGATATGCATTTCTGAAGGAACACACTACTAAAATTCATTCAAGTGGCGACTCCTGTGGGACACAATATGGTTTACAACCTTAAACCTGCCTTACCTGAGAAAATATCAGCCTATCCTGAGACAGCCAGCTGAGGCTGCATTTTCGGCTTCCTGGACCCTATTTCACACATATGACATCACTGGTACACCAGATGTAATCCTGAAACCTGTGCAATCAGATTCAGTGGGTGGCAGGTGATTTTTGGGCCAAGTTTCATGGTTACAGAGCAATATTTAGTACTGGTTTGGGCTGATTTACATCTATTTTGGACCATTTTAACAGCATTATTCGGGTTATATATTTTCTGTTCAGACATGTAATGCTCCAAATGTGCCTAAAATATCCCCCTTTATTGTTAAAACAACCATGAAATTAAATAGGGCTTCAGACTGGCAATATTGTGATATACCGGACATTCCCCAAATGAGGGGAGGCCAGGGGGCCCCCCCACACCCCGGAAATGAAATTCCTAATATGGCCCTCGAGTGGACCAGACCAATACAAATTCATTCTCTGGTATAAACTGAGTTTCCTGTGAAAATTTCAGCAAGATTGATCAACTCTGAGAGGTGGTTTGGACTGATCTGGCATTTTATGACATCCTCGCCACCCACACTCCCTGAACCTGTACTTTGGGCTAGATATGCATTTCTGAAGGAACACACTACTAAAATTCATTCAAGTGGCGACTCCTGTGGGACACAATATGGTTTACAACCTTAAACCTGCCTTACCTGAGAAAATATCAGCCTATCCTGAGACAGCCAGCTGAGGCTGCATTTTCGGCTTCCTGGACCCTATTTCACACATATGACATCACTGGTACACCAGATGTAATCCTGAAACCTGTGCAATCAGATTCAGTGGGTGGCAGGTGATTTTTGGGCCAAGTTTCATGGTTACAGAGCAATATTTAGTACTGGTTTGGGCTGATTTACATCTATTTTGGACCATTTTAACAGCATTATTCGGGTTATATATTTTCTGTTCAGACATGTAATGCTCCAAATGTGCCTAAAATATCCCCCTTTATTGTTAAAACAACCATGAAATTAAATAGGGCTTCAGACTGGCAATATTGTGATATACCGGACATTCCCCAAATGAGGGGAGGCCAGGGGGCCCCCCACACCCCGGAAATGAAATTCCTAATATGGCCCTCGAGTGGACCAGACCAATACAAATTCATTCTCTGGTATAAACTGAGTTTCCTGTGAAAATTTCAGCAAGATTGATCAACTCTGAGAGGTGGTTTGGACTGATCTGGCATTTTATGACATCCTCGCCACCCACACTCCCTGAACCTGTACTTTGGGCTAGATATGCATTTCTGAAGGAACACACTACTAAAATTCATTCAAGTGGCGACTCCTGTGGGACACAATATGGTTTACAACCTTAAACCTGCCTTACCTGAGAAAATATCAGCCTATCCTGAGACAGCCAGCTGAGGCTGCATTTTCGGCTTCCTGGACCCTATTTCACACATATGACATCACTGGTACACCAGATGTAATCCTGAAACCTGTGCAATCAGATTCAGTGGGTGGCAGGTGATTTTTGGGCCAAGTTTCATGGTTACAGAGCAATATTTAGTACTGGTTTGGGCTGATTTACATCTATTTTGGACCATTTTAACAGCATTATTCGGGTTATATATTTTCTGTTCAGACATGTAATGCTCCAAATGTGCCTAAAATATCCCCCTTTATTGTTAAAACAACCATGAAATTAAATAGGGGCTTCAGACTGGCAATATTGTGATATACCGGACATTCCCCAAATGAGGGGAGGCCAGGGGGCCCCCCCACACCCCGGAATGAAATTCCTAATATGGCCCTCGAGTGGACCAGACCAATACAAATTCATTCTCTGGTATAAACTGTGTTTCCTGTGAAAATTTCAGCAAGATTGATCAACTCTGAGAGGTGGTTTGGACTGATCTGGCATTTTATGACATCCTCGCCACCCACACTCCCTGAACCTGTACTTTGGGCTAGATATGCATTTCTGAAGGAACACACTACTAAAATTCATTCAAGTGGCGACTCCTGTGGGACACAATATGGTTTACAACCTTAAACCTGCCTTACCTGAGAAAATATCAGCCTATCCTGAGACAGCCAGCTGAGGCTGCATTTTCGGCTTCCTGGACCCTATTTCACACATATGACATCACTGGTACACCAGATGTAATCCTGAAACCTGTGCAATCAGATTCAGTGGGTGGCAGGTGATTTTTGGGCCAAGTTTCATGGTTACAGAGCAATATTTAGTACTGGTTTGGGCTGATTTACATCTATTTTGGACCATTTTAACAGCATTATTCGGGTTATATATTTTCTGTTCAGACATGTAATGCTCCAAATGTGCCTAAAATATCCCCCTTTATTGTTAAAACAACCATGAAATTAAATAGGGGCTTCAGACTGGCAATATTGTGATATACCGGACATTCCCCAAATGAGGGGAGGCCAGGGGGCCCCCCCACACCCCGGAAATGAAATTCCTAATATGGCCCTCGAGTGGACCAGACCAATACAAATTCATTCTCTGGTATAAACTGAGTTTCCTGTGAAAATTTCAGCAAGATTGATCAACTCTGAGAGGTGGTTTGGACTGATCTGGCATTTTATGACATCCTCGCCACCCACACTCCCTGAACCTGTACTTTGGGCTAGATATGCATTTCTGAAGGAACACACTACTAAAATTCATTCAAGTGGCGACTCCTGTGGGACACAATATGGTTTACAACCTTAAACCTGCCTTACCTGAGAAAATATCAGCCTATCCTGAGACAGCCAGCTGAGGCTGCATTTTCGGCTTCCTGGACCCTATTTCACACATATGACATCACTGGTACACCAGATGTAATCCTGAAACCTGTGCAATCAGATTCAGTGGGTGGCAGGTGATTTTTGGGCCAAGTTTCATGGTTACAGAGCAATATTTAGTACTGGTTTGGGCTGATTTACATCTATTTTGGACCATTTTAACAGCATTATTCGGGTTATATATTTTCTGTTCAGACATGTAATGCTCCAAATGTGCCTAAAATATCCCCCTTTTATTGTTAAAACAACCATGAAATTAAATAGGGGCTTCAGACTGGCAATATTGTGATATACCGGACATTCCCCAAATGAGGGGAGGCCAGGGGGCCCCCCCACACCCCGGAAATGAAATTCCTAATATGGCCCTCGAGTGGACCAGACCAATACAAATTCATTCTCTGGTATAAACTGAGTTTCCTGTGAAAATTTCAGCAAGATTGATCAACTCTGAGAGGTGGTTTGGACTGATCTGGCATTTTATGACATCCTCGCCACCCACACTCCCTGAACCTGTACTTTGGGCTAGATATGCATTTCTGAAGGAACACACTACTAAAATTCATTCAAGTGGCGACTCCTGTGGGACACAATATGGTTTACAACCTTAAACCTGCCTTACCTGAGAAAATATCAGCCTATCCTGAGACAGCCAGCTGAGGCTGCATTTTCGGCTTCCTGGACCCTATTTCACACATATGACATCACTGGTACACCAGATGTAATCCTGAAACCTGTGCAATCAGATTCAGTGGGTGGCAGGTGATTTTTGGGCCAAGTTTCATGGTTACAGAGCAATATTTAGTACTGGTTTGGCTGATTTACATCTATTTTGGACCATTTTAACAGCATTATTCGGGTTATATATTTTCTGTTCAGACATGTAATGCTCCAAATGTGCCTAAAATATCCCCCTTTATTGTTAAAACAACCATGAAATTAAATAGGGGCTTCAGACTGGCAATATTGTGATATACCGGACATTCCCCAAATGAGGGGAGGCCAGGGGGCCCCCCCACACCCCGGAAATGAAATTCCTAATATGGCCCTCGAGTGGACCAGACCAATACAAATTCATTCTCTGGTATAAACTGAGTTTCCTGTGAAAATTTCAGCAAGATTGATCAACTCTGAGAGGTGGTTTGGACTGATCTGGCATTTTATGACATCCTCGCCACCCACACTCCCTGAACCTGTACTTTGGGCTAGATATGCATTTCTGAAGGAACACACTACTAAAATTCATTCAAGTGGCGACTCCTGTGGGACACAATATGGTTTACAACCTTAAACCTGCCTTACCTGAGAAAATATCAGCCTATCCTGAGACAGCCAGCTGAGGCTGCATTTTC